>JARQOC010000005.1:40673203-41081862 GCA_033576535.1 Allobates femoralis
GTAATTTTTTTTCATTAAAAACGCATATGCGTTAACGCATGCGTTAACGCAGGTGCCTATATGTGCCATGCGTTAACGCATGCGTTTCCCATAGGGCCCCATGTTAAAAAAGCGTATGCGTTTTTTAACTGATGCCAAAAACGTTGCTAGCAACGTTTTTGGCTCAAAAACGGACATAGCAATGTTTTGAGGTCCAGAAAAAAACGGACAGGGCGTTTATTACATCCAAACCGTTTTTCTGTCAGTTTTTGGACTTAGAAAAAAAATTGCCAAAAATGAAGCCAAAAACGGACCAAGGGCTTATGTGTGACCCTAGCCTAAGGCTTAGACAGCTGTCATTAACCCCTTCTATCATTTTTATGCCACCACACCAGGGTATCAGAAAGAGCCGGGTAAAGGGCCAGGAACTGGTGCTTCTAATGAATGTGCGAATTTCTGGGGGACTGAGGGCTGCTATTTTGTAGCTTGGGGGGCCAAATAACTATGGGCCTCACCATGCTGAGAATACCAACCCCCAGCTGCCTGGTTTTTCCTTGGCTGAAAATCAAAACTAGGGCGAGGCCCAACATTTTTAAAATTATTTAATTAAAAATTAATAAAAAAAATGAATTGGCTCTCCTGTAGTTTTGATTGCTAGTCAAGTTAAAACCAGGCAGCTGAAGGTGGCAGCCTGTAGCTGTCTGCTTTATCTGCACTGAGAATCAAAAATACTGGACCCCATACGCAAATTTTTTTTATTTATTTTTACACCCCTATAGCAACGAATCACAGACACACAATTTGTGGGGGTGCAACAGACAATCATAGATGCTATCACAGAGAGTGGACATCTGTGATTATCTGTTGGAGGCAGAGTCCAGTGAATAATTCGGAGACTAATGAGTTCGACCTGGAAGTGTTACAAGTGTGCGGCCCACGGTAAATATAATGCTACTGTTTTAATTACTGTTTGGCTTTTTTTTTACAGCCCCCTTACCCGCACCCAAACAGTGATACAGACTTATCTGGGAATTTATTGTCCGAGGTCTATGCCCGAACACTAGGTGTTCAGTATGAATCCCGAACTTTATAGCAAATCAACTAGTCTGTTCTTACAATTCAATTAGCATGACAAAGTGATTTCAGCTGCCTTGTCCTCATTAACACTTTCTCTTGAGTTATCGAGAAGATCACTAAAGTGATATAAGCAGATCATTTTGTGGCGAGGGCAGAATTTCAGTGGAAATGGTTTATTTTGTGATTAGTTCATGGCATTTTTGCAATCCATCTGATCACTGTTCATAACAATCTATAGTTAACGCAAATTGCCAGTATAAAAACTGAATCAACAAACTTTGTGAAAACTAATGGTACCTTTACACGCCGCCACTGCAGGATGGATACCAACGGCTACTTCACGTGCACGAGCACGCCCAAATGGTTACCAACGGGAAACGCACCCTCTTTACATGCCGCCACAAGGTGCACTACGCTACGCTACATCTACAGCTAGCTACATCACCGGGTGTCTCAAGTAGCCATCTGTAGCCCATCGTACGTCATTTACACACCGCTACAACCAGCTAATATGGGCGGACCTGGTGCAGCAGGGACAGCACATAGGCGTGCTCCAATTGTGGATTACGAGACGTCCGTACGCTGATAGGACAAAGCAATAATACCATGATTGGCCAGGCATCGCAGAAGGCTGATTAATACATGACGCTCGAGCAATTGTGTAGTGTGACTCATCAGCTCCTTAAATATGCCTCCCTATGCAGCGACTACCAATCGTAATGCAGGAGCTTCCTCCAATGATCGCTGAAGGGGGCGCGGAAACCCGGAGCCTGTGTCACGCCCCAGCTACATAGCATGGTGTAGAAACAACCCTTCTGTTCCTTCTTTACACGCCGATACAGCTCGCTACAATCGGCGATGTAGCCATCTGTTTATGGGCAGTGCACGGATACAGATGTATCTGTAGCCGGCTGTGTCGTCCCGTCTTCAGACGCCGCTACTACGGGCGATATTGGCGCGACAAGCTACATTTGTAGCCTGTAGCGGGTTGTATGCATCCTGCAGTGGCGGCGTGTAAAGGTACCATAAGGCTACGTTCACACGTAGCATAGTGGCCGTGTATTCCTGCTTTTACGCGGTGCTTTTCAGCTCTCGCGTTAAAGCAGTGCAATACAAAGGTGGTTGTGCCTTCCAGCAAACGCTTATGCTTTTGCTGAAAGGCGTGCAGACGCTGCGTTTTACCGTATATTTTTCCGTGCACGCTTTCATTGCAAGAAGTTGCTCATGCAAAAGAATGTCATGCCAATTCTTGGCACTTTTTACGGCACGCTTTCCCCATAGGCTACATGTTAATACGACCTCGGGGAAAGCGTGCCAGGAAAAGCGCGGCATCGGCATGCAGTAGCGCTTTTTTTGCGCGGCAACACGTGCAACAAAGCGGCACTGCAAAATATGCGGCAAAAAGCGCCGGGTGTTAACGTAGCCTAAAGCTGTGTGCACATGATCCGGCACTGTGTTTTGGACGTAGCACCTCCGGACCTGCCCTGTACTCACCATTAGCATTCGGTGCAGGGCGGCTTCTCCCTGTGTGCACCCAATGGTGATCGCTCCCAACTCCACAGCATGAAATGAAGATGCTGCGGAGATGCGGAAGTCGGAAACCTACACCACAGCTGAAACAGCGCTGCGGAGAGGAGAAGCATAGTGAGGATGGCATTTCTTGAAATCATCCACTGTGCTGGTACTGTACAAGGCAGCGTCTTGGACGTAGCTGCAAGACGCTGCAATTCCTGATCGTGTGCACAAACCCTAAAACTTGTGTCCGTTTCAAAGCTTTTGGCCTGTAAACAAATTAAACCGTAGGAATCCCACTTCTATTTTTATCTTTGTCTTACAACATGTTGTGAGATCTCCACCAAAGGGAAATAAAATCATTGGAAAATGATGTCATTTTTGTTACAACCGATATCTTGGAATTGTATAATGGAATCTCTCAAGTGGAAATTTGAAGAAAACAGATGTAGAAAAAATAAGAAATTCAATGGTCCAAATTCTTGGAAGTCCAACAGTGACAGGTCTCTAGACAGGAAGGTGGAACACAAACGATAGCAAAACTGATAACTCTGAGAAAACATGTTTCCATTTACACGGTCTGCACGGTCATATTACACCCATCTACAAGGCAAGGCTGAGCAACACAGAGTTAATGAGCATTTTTGTATCCAAAAAATAAAAGTGATGGTGTACAATGAAATAATCCAGAAAGCAACACAATGTGGAGAATACAATCGTGGGCTTCTACTACTTCAATCCCGTTTGGAAAGTGACATTTAGCGGTAGAATAAGTAAATGTGAGCAGGAAGGACTGCGGAAAGAGCGACATGGAGAATAGATTAGATGTCCAGTCTTGTAGGGTGCGGTATCAGGCACTGCCGAGACTCAGCCAGATATGAAGGTCATTATTCAAGTATCCATCAAAGGACGAGACATGTCCAAAGGCTTTACACATTATCTCTCTGGAAACAAATACAACATCTTTAAGAAATAATAAAAAAGCTAATTATAACTGCAACTGCCAGATGCTTGTTTACTATACATCTGACATAGAGATTTGACCCTTAAAGGGAACTTGTTACCACCCCTGTTTTGTCTGTTTCAGTGCATACTTATGCTTGAATTCCCTAAGACATGATGAATCCGAAACATCTTTTCTTTTATCACTGCATTATTGTATTTATCCTTTATTACTCCTATTCATAGTATTTAAAATTGAAGGTAAACTTTAAAGCGTAAGCGCCGTCTAAATTTTTATTTAATGATAATGTAAAGCAAGTGATTATAATAAACTTTTACTTTATTAATAAAATCTGGTAAAAAACCTTTCATAACGTTTCCACAAGATGTCCCCACAAGGCTGTGTCTGAGGCAGACATATGCTCATTCTCAGTGAGATCCGTCTTCAAGCTCCACACACTGAATACGGCCATATAACCATATAAGGTTGGAGGGGGTGGGGCCTACACAGCATTCTCAGCTGATCAGCATATCAGATTACCTCAGTGATAGTGAGCTCTGGCTGTCAGCACACAGCTGCTGTGATCTCTATTCATTTACATCACTCTGCTCTGTGTTATTATCTGAGGAGCTGTGTGGGGGGCTATCAGCTCTAGTATGGAGCAGCCGATAATAATGGAGAGAAATCACTGCAGCTTTGTGCTGACAAACTGCAGTCCTTTGTCTGAGGTAATCTAATATACTGATCTCCTGTACCTAATGACACTGTGTAGGCCCTACACCTCCACTCTTATGTGTGAGGTTTTGAAACACCATAGTGGGGACACCTTGTGGAAGATTTTTAAAAGGTTTTCTTCCAGATTTTCTTATGAAGTATATTTGAAAGTTTATTAAAATCACTTGGTCTACATTATTATAAATTTAAATGGCGGTTACACTTTAAGTCCTTCAAGTTACCCGTAGTCTAACATGTTGATCCAGAGGAAGGCAAAAACCCCATGGAGCAAACACTCAGCTCCACATTGGTGGAAAAATTACCTCCTAACTCCACATACAGCAATCAGACTAGTTCACTGGATCAACGCCCTATCAAAGAATCTAGTGTACATAACAGGCAATATTATATTTTTCCAGAAAGGCGTCCAGATCCAGGCCATCATAGATCACGCAAGTGCTCACTCTTTGTCGAGGAAATCAACCACTCTAAAGGGCCCGTTTCACACTTCAATGGTCGAACGATCCGATCAACGATCCGACTTGACCTACATCTCTTGAACGTTGTTCATTGATCACTAGTGGAATGTCACACGTATAGATATCGTTAACGACGCAGCAATGATTCCGCGACAAGCAAACGATACTTGCGGTCGTTAGATCGCCTACATCCTTCATTTCTCAATAGCCGAGGTCGTTAACAACATCTTTATCGAGGTGTCACACACACCCATGCTGCAGGTTGGACGGACGATCATCGTTTGGTTTTAGGTCCAGTTCAAAAACCTCAGATGAACGATCTGTCCGATTATCGTTGATTGGATGTACATGTCACACTGAACGACGTCATTACGATATCATTTGAACGACTGAAAACCCATGACGTTTCAACGATAACGTTAACGATATCGTAGCGTGAAACGGACCCTTAAGACTGCAGAGATGGCTTGTAATCTAGACAATAAGCGTTACCATAGAATGAAAAATCACTCAGTGTTTGAGAAGAGTGAAGAATTTTGATAAGAGGTAAATTGCAAAGTCAACTGCTTTTAAAAGGATTTTGCAATTTTACCCTTTTAATAAGATGACAACCCCTTTAATTTAAGTACAGCGGATGGGCCCACTACCCACATGACTGGCCATGAGAAAAAAGTTAGAAAACTCTAATCCTGGCCCAAACCTTCCTCCTGAGTTCTTTCAATATAGAGCAGCTCTGCATACTATGGTGATAGTACCAATGTGTCGTATATTCCTGGTGGACTTCCTTAGGGGTTGACAGCACCTTGTTTTAGCAATGAGAACCTAGCATTCCCCCACCATACATAAATAAGTAATGCACAATATATAAAAATTTTATGTTTTTCTTCCTTTGTTCTCGCTACCTGAGGCTTTTATTAGAATGAGCAGTAAAGCGCTTAGAACATTTCACAGCAGTTCACTTTTATTAGCTCTAAGTAATGTCTCTGAAAACAGAGGACACTAGAGGATATGTCTTTTGTTGGCCTTAAAGATGCCAAAAAATAATACTCGGCTAAATCCTTAAATTTTTCATTTCAGAACCAGTTGTAGACTTCAATGACGCCATTCATATTACTATATAATGTACTGAAAAATGGGAAACATTTCAAAGGGATGTGAGATGGTGAAAGTAACGCAAAATCTTCCAGTTTTTTTTGGGGGGGTTGATTTTACATTGTTCATTGTGCAGTACAAATTACTCAGGTACTTGATTCTTTGGCTCAGTGTGATTACAGCTGTATCAAAAATAATTTTTTTTAAATATTGTAGCAATTTAAAAAGTTTGGAAATTCATAATAAAAAAATAAATAAACAGATAAAAAAAGTAAAGTTAGCGTATGTTACAATTTTTAGAAACCTGTAACTTTTTTAAAAATTTTCTGTCAAAGAAGCTGTGTGAGGGCTTGGAATTTTTTTATTTTACATTTATTATTTTATATTTCTATTATTTTGTTATTATTATTATTTGTTTAATTATTATTATTTTTTTTTGGAAATCAAACCTTTATTATTGCAGATGGTCAGCAGCATGTGAGGCCACCTCTACTACACTTATGTGATAGAAATTAATATAAAAATAACATATGGCCATTATATGCTACACATACATGCTCTTATAGGTCTGTTCACTCTCATGAAAAACCATAGTATGGATATTATTTCTTGAAAATGTGCAAAAACTTTATTTCATTTCATTCCATAAATTTAGAATACCGGTTGTTGGCTTGTGCACAAGTGTGTTATATGTATTATTAATATTGAATCTGTCCTTGCATAGCTGCTCACTAGCCTTATTTACCATTCCAGAGGAATTGGTGGTGAGCTGAATGAACCTTTTTTATTTCCTTATTTCTCCTCCAGATATGTGAGGCTTCAATAATCTCTCCACCCAGGCACAAGCTCAGGTGTTACCTGTGGCACAGGGAAAGGGATTTGTAAGTTAGGTGCCTTCTGCAGCTTGCCCCATGGAGGAGTCAATGAGAAGCTAGACTACAAGATTGTGCAAATAATAATATCCTACAAGTGATTGTGTCCTGTAACTGGAAGAGGTGGCTCCCTAGGCAAAGCAAAGAGGCATCACCACGGAGCCTGGCACCATCTTGGCAGTGGAGTACAACTTAACTACACTTTGCTACCGTGTGCCTCCAGAACGCAGTTTGGCTATATGATGGATCCGCCACAAGATATGCCTGCTCAGGAGGATGTCATCTTCCTCACCACCCCAGAGGCAGAGGGTGCTTTACCACCAGAACCGGAGCAGCCCACACAGGACGTGGACACATATGTGGCATGAAGCTCCTCCATGCTACCCGTATTGTGCCTAATATGCAGTGAGGTCAGACTCCAGGACTGGTCTTGCATGCAAGAGGAGGTCCTGAGGAGCTCAGAGTCAAGAGGTGACATGTTCCCCATGGCAGCTGGAAGCAGCAGATGACACTCTCAGGAGAATCGTGCATCATGTCTAGCATTGCTACACCTACAGCCAGTGGATCAACAACTCCAGAAAGATGATAAAAAGGACAAGGAGGATGAGGAGGAAGAGGAAGAGGAGGAGGTAGGAGAGGCAGAAGAACCTGTTTCCCAGCCTAGTGTAGCACCCCGGCCACAGGCCTTTGACTGAGAAAATGTCATGTGGGAAACCCTACCCCCTTCAATCAAGTGCTCTATTAGGCATTAGTGATGGGCGAATCCTAAATTACTCGGAATCGCTTGACTCTAGCGAGTCCGAGCCCAGGACTCGCTACTCGTTGCGAGTCTAGCGAGTCCAATGTTAATGAATGGGGAAGCGAGTAATAGCGAGTAGTGTGAGATTTACAAATCGCAGATGTGTGTCGGAAGCTTCAGCCTGAAGCAATCCTAGTTTTGTCATTTATTTGCATTGGACTAGTTTACTTTGCAACTGTAATCACTGGGAAACTCGCACAGATAAGATCCTGTCTCCTCAGTGTGCTGGCTGCCCCAGCTCCAGGGTCCTAGAGGCCGCCTGCTGCCTGATGTAGCAGTGCTGAGATTGTTCTCAGTCTGCTCATTCCCTGTGTACAGACATGAATGTCTGTACACAGAGATGATGTAGCAGAGCTGAGATTGTTCTCAGTCTGCTCATTCCCTGTGTACAGACATGAATGTCTGTGCACAGAGATGATGTAGCAGAGCTGAGATTGTTCTCAGTCTGCTCATTCCCTGTGTACAGACATGAATGTCTGTGCACAGAGATGATGTAGCAGAGCTGAGATTGTTCTCGGTCTGCTTATTCCCTGTGCATAGACATGTATATTTATGCACAGGGGATGTAGCAGAGAGGACATCGCGTTTTGGACTGCGTCGGACGGAAGAGGATTTTTTAAATTAAAGATGGAGTCTCTAATGGCTTTTTTTTTTATTTCTAATAAAAAATTTTCTTTGTGTTGTGTTTTTTTTAAAACAATTTAATAGAAATTCATGGCGGTCATGTCTAATATTGGCGTGACCGCCATAAATTTCGGGCTTAGGGCCAGCTGATAATACAAAGCTGGCCCTAACCTCTTTATTACCCAGCGTGCCATCGCTACCAGGGCCGCTGGAAGAGCGGGGTTCAGCGCCAGAGGATGGCGCTTCAATGAACGCGCCATCTTCTGGGGCGGCTGCGGGCTGCAATTTGCAGCGGGGGGTGCCCAGAAAGCTTGGGCATCCCTGCGCTGCGGATTCTAGCCCCCAGCTGCTTAGCTGTACCTGGCTAGACATAGAAAATTGCGCGGAGCCCCACGCATTTTTTTAAAATTATTTCATGAAATTCTGAGATTCTGACTCAGACTCTGACTCTGAGACTCTGACTCTGAAATTCATGAAATAATAAAAAAAAAATGCGTGGGGCTCCGCGCAATTTCTATGTCTAGCCAGGTACAGCTAAGCAGCTGGGGGCTGGAATCCGCAGTGCAGGGATGCCCAAGCTTTCTGGGCACCCCCCGCTGCAAATTGCAGCCCGCAGCCGCCCCAGGAGATGGCGCTTTCATTGAAGCGCCATCCTCTGGCGCTGAACCCCGCTCTTCCAGCGGCCCTGGTGGCGGTAGCACGCTGGGTAATAAAGGGGTTAATACCAGCTTTGTTATACAAGCTGGTATTAAGCCCGAGATTCTTAATGTCAGGCCACGTTTGACCCAGCCACTAAGAATCTCCAATAAAGGGTTAAAAAAACACAACACAGAGAAAAATTTTTATTTGAAATAAAAAAAAAAAGCCATTAGGGACTCCATCTTTAATTAAAAAAATCCTCTTCCGTCCGACGTAGTCCAAAACGCGATGTCCTCTCTGCTACATCCCTGTGCATAGATAGATGTCTATGCACAGGGAATGAGCAGACTGAGAACAATCTCAGCTCTGCTACATCATCTCTGTGCACAGACATTCATGTCTGTACACAGGGAATGAGCAGACTGAGAACAATCTCAGCACTGCTACATCATCTCTGTGCACAGACATTCATGTCTGTACACAGGGAATGAGCAGACTGAGAACAATCTCAGCTCTGCTACATCATCTCTGTGCACAGACATTCATGTCTGTACACAGGGAATGAGCAGACTGAGAACAATCTCAGCTCTGCTACATCATCTCTGCACAGACATTCATGTCTGTACACAGGGAATGAGCAGACTGAGAACAATCTCAGCACTGCTACATCATCTCTGTGCACAGACATTCATGTCTGTACACAGGGAATGAGCAGACTGAGAACAATCTCAGCACTGCTACATCATCTCTGTGAGCAGGCGGGCTCTAGGACCCTGGAGCTGCACAGAGAAGACAGCTGGACTCAGCTCGCAATGTAACAGCAGTTATCTGCGAGTTTCCCTGCTATCACTGGCACAGTAGCCGAGTCTAATGCAAACAATGGCAATCCTAGTTTTGTCAGCGTGTCTGACAAAACTAGGATTGATATTGATTTGCATTGGACTCGTGCGAGTAATCACTGGGAGACTCGCCGAGTACTGAGTCCTGCGAGTCCCTTACTACTCGCCGAGTAACGAGTCCTAGCGAGTAGATTCGCCCATCCCTATTAGGCATAAACCATCGTGACCTGCCTCCTTTCTTGAAGAGATTAGGTTCTCATATGCCATCACCATAGAGGGGTTTCATGGGGCTAAGGACAATAACTGTGGTGACCAATATTATTTCTATCCTTGACCTAGTTGTGAATTCAATAGGCGGAAGACAGGGTCCAGGGCCAAGGCATGAGAGGAAGGAGGTCTCCAGTAACCTTTCTCCAGCACATTATATAAATATAAGGATTTATTGTATAGAAATATTATTGTTATTTTCGTGCTCCGTGTCCGTGATTCGTACAGGTAAACCCATGCTGCAAATAATTAAGATGATGATGAATCAAAGCAGACCAAGCGTGGAAAAATTATTCTGTCAAGAGGGGAAATATCATGAGGTCCAAAAAGGTTAAAACGTTTGCTTTGAAGATAAATGTCTTTAGTATTGAGACCCAGAAAAAAAATAAAATATGTAACTTGTTATATGTGGAATTGTATGTGAAGGATTTTATAATCACAAACCTTCAAAACAACAAAATAACTAGAACAATATAAAAGGTGATGGAACAGTTCATCTGCTGATATCAGATACAGAAAGGGGCTATTATCCTGATATAAAGCAAATTGTGTACTTTTTTTACTTTAACACATTCAAAAGACTGTAAATTCATACATCCTTGAAAATTCTCACTGCTGTAAATTTGTTACAATGTACCGTATCTAGTTTAGCATAAAGGTAAAGGGATATTTATCCTTAAAATGAATAGCAGATTCTCAGATTAATGGGTCCAACACCAGACATCCCCATTAATCAGCAGTAAACATTATATAGAGCTGCAAGGAGTTTGTATGTTCTCGTGTTAGCATGAGTTGACTCTGGGTTCTCCAGTTTCCTTCCACTGTCAGAACCCTGGATGTTCTATTGACCGTTTGTGCATTCTTGCCCTTTTCAAGATGGCTTCCACTGCTTCGCTCCTGTTTATGTGATCTTCCTTCCCTGCCTTTATAAACCTTAATCTACCTTCTGGCCTCCCTTGAGTGTTCAGTTTGAATTTCTGGCTTCCTGCTCCCTGTGCTTCTCAATAGTTCCTACTCCTTCATATCTGCTCCAACTTTTCCAGTGTCTGCAGTTTCACCTCCTGCTACCACACTAGCTTCTGTGCTTCTCCTGCAAACTCACTCCTTGTGCTGTTGTCTCTGACTTTGATTCAGGCCGGCCTGCCTGTGATACGCACGTCCTGTGTGCTTGTTAGTATTTGCAGCTTTTCAATTTATGTTTTGCAGCAGTTAGCTGGACTGTGCTGGACTTTATTTAACTACACTGCACTGCTTCATCATGAGGAGCATATGCATATCTAAGCAAGCGAAACATACGTAAGGAGTCTGATATGGAGGGATGATCCTCTTCATCTTGCATTAGCACCTTATGCTTTATATGTGATTGCACTTTGAATGTATTTTATGCACCTTATGGGATGTTGCAATACTTTACCCAGGAGCTGCCAGTCTATATTATGGATTACTATGGCTGTCTCTCAGTGTGTGTCTGACTAACCATGTCAGACCAAATAGCTTTTTGTATTACATCCTATGTTTTGTGCAATATGATGAAATGTTATGTGCATCCATTTACTGTGTATGGATTATGTGCTATGTAATTGTATAGTTTGCACCAGAATTTCTGCACTACTTGCGTTTAAAACTGTCTCTTAATAAAGATGTATTTTTTACTATAAAATTGAAGCAATTAGCTCCACATTGTTTCTCCTTTTGATTATTGCCATATAGTGTTGAGCTGCACAGTGGACCAGGTATCACCTGGTAGCTGTTATTGATGACAAACCATATGGAAATTTTATATATAACCTTTTAGTGGCAGTTCTCAGGTACTGCAGCTTTATCCAAGAACTACCTCTGCACATTGAACAGAGCTGTGACAGGTGGTATGATGGGTGTCAGGAACCACAAATCTGACACTAAACACCTATCCTATAGATAGAACTTCAGTAGAATTGAGGGGAACTATATGCTGCTCTGGCTTTAGCATTCAGTTCCCCATGGCTGTTAGACTTAGGTAGTTTTTGCTTTTTATCCAGTATTCTTCACCCTGCCATCCTAGGTCCCTTTTGTGCTTATTGGGCCCCGAAACATGACTGGACATAGTACATGCAAGAGATGTCCAGGATACCAGGCAAGGTAGTAAAGACTGGCTTAGCATGACTACAACGGTGGACTGGACTGGACACAGGACCAGTGCTACGTGTATCTCTATCAAAGGCCTGAAGTTGCAGAGTATCCCAGCAAAACGTCACAGGTGGGGTAATAACGTCACATTGCAAGCCCCGTCTAATGGGAAAGACCTAAGAAAACCAGGATGGATGACCAAAAAATTAAAATTACTTCACCTGCTAAAAAAAAAAAAAAAGGAAACATACAACAAGTGGAAGATGGGGATTATAACTAAAGAAGAATAGATAGAAGTTTGCAGACTTTGCAAGAAAAGCATTAAAGGAGCTAGGGCCAAACACAAATTGTAGGCTTGTAAAAGAATTTTAGGGGCATGTTAAATGCAAAAGAAATGTGAATGAGACCATTGGAGTCCTGCAGAATGAAAAAGGTGAAACAGTCAGTAAGGTGGAACAGAAGGTGGAGCCACTAACTTCATATTTCATATCTGTCTTTTCATAAAAAACTAAAGCAAGCATCAAAAATAATCATGATAGAAATCACAGTCAGGAGGAATCCAAGTTGACAATAAGCAAAGGATTGATAGAACACTTAGCCAAGTTAAAGGAAACCAAGTCCCCATGACAAGATGATTTACATGCTAGAGTCCTGAAAAAGATAGCAGAGGAAATAAT
The DNA here is from genome assembly GCA_033576535.1 of Allobates femoralis. Taxonomy (NCBI): domain Eukaryota; kingdom Metazoa; phylum Chordata; class Amphibia; order Anura; family Aromobatidae; genus Allobates; species Allobates femoralis. The sequence goes on from JARQOC010000005.1 coordinate 40,685,823, forward strand.
AGAGCTGGTTGCCATAAGTCATGGGAAAAAGGAGTGGTCCCTCTAGATTGGAAAAGGGTAAATGTGGTTCCTATACACAAAAAACGGAAAAAGGAGGATCCAGGAATTTACTGGCCTGCAAGCCTGACCTCCAAAGCAGAAGAAACTTTGGGCAAATTGTCAAGAAACATTTACTTAGATACTTCAATGTGATTATTGCTAGTAGTTGTTTTAAAGTATTGCATTTGTGGGACATTGCAGCATTGTATGTAGCGTTTTTATGTTGCACTTTTGGTATTAGGGCAGTGATGTGAACAGATCCTCCCTGTTTAGTAAAGGGATCTGACGTCACACGCCAAGCACAGGACCCATTGAAGTGGAGATCCCTCGAAACGGCATGCCGTCGTCCACCTCCACACTCCCTCTGCCGACACTGATGTCAATTCTGAAGGACTGAATAAAATCAGAGCTTCACAACAATCGGTGAGTGCCATCTTTCATCTTCTTTTCTTCGATGTGAAGGTATTAATTATCTGTATTGTAAGACCAACATAATTTCCTTCCACAACAAAGTAACTGAGCGGCTGGGCCAAGGAAATGTTGTGGCTATAATCGACCTTGACCTCAGTAAGGTAAGGCATTCAATAAAGTATCACAACATTTTTATTGAAGAAATTATCAAATATGTAATCAACAAAAATCAGTTAGATGGATTCACAACTGACTTAATGATCAGGCACAATGAGCAATACTGGGTTGCTGGGTTGCAGCAAGGCTCTGTCCTGGGCCCAGTACTGTGTAATATCTTTATGAATGACACAATGGACAATGGAATTATTAGGGAAATCATAAAATTTGAAGAGGATACAAAGATAGGAGGAATAGCCAACACTAGAGAGAAGAGAAACAATGGGCTGAGGAAAACAGAATAGTGTTTAACAGGGACAAATGTAAAGTCCTTCATCTGGGTAATAGAAATGTAAAAGTATATAGCGTATGGGAGGAATTGAACAAAGCGATAGCACAAGGGAAAAAGACTCGGGTGTAATAGTAGATCACACAGTTAATATGAGCAAACAGTTCAGTCTTTCTAAAGCCTCAAAAAAGTGGATTGGCATGTGTGACCCCAGCCTAACGCAGGTCTGCGTTTTGCTGCATTTGCAAACTCAGCCCTAGACGCAACAGCCCATGTTTTTGGCTGCGTTTTCTATGCGTTTTCCATTGAAACCAATGGGGCCAAAAACGCAAGGGTTTGGATGCGTTTTTACCGCTAAAAACGCATAGAAACACAAATGCAGACCTGCATTACATGTGAACTAGGCTTAACAAAACAATGGAATGTATAAAGACGAGCACTGACTAGGGTCACACATGCCAATCCGTATTTTTATAGTGTTTATAAAAATGGATCCGTTATTTTTAGGGTGCTTTTTGTGCCCCCAGCACTGCTATGCATTTTTTGGATTTCCAAAAAAAGCATGCAAAAACGCATTGTGCCTATATGTACCATGCGTTAATGCATGCGTTTCCCATAGGGCCCCATCATAAAAAATGCATGTCACTCTTAAGTGCAGGGTCTGTTTTTAGCATCAGTTTTTGGACTTAGAAAAAAAAAATGCAAAAACTGATGTCAAATCCGATCCAGGGCTTATGGGTGACCCTGGCCATTGCATCTAGCTCAAAAATGGTAATTATTCCTCTGTACTCTGCCCTGGTCAGAGTTTAACTGGAAAACTGTGGACAGTTACTGGTGCCCCAAATCAAGAAAGAAATCGATATATTGGAGCAAGTCCAGATAGGAGTAACCACGATGGTAAAAGATCTGCAAAACATGTGCTATGAAGACCGACTAGAAGAACTAGGAATGTTTAGTTTAAAAATGAAGGCTGAAAGGATGCTTAATAGTGGTCTACAAATACCTAAAAGACTGTCACACTGTTGAGGGAACTACCATATTCTCATTAGCACAAGGAAGTACAAGAAGCAATGGGATGAAACTAAAAGAAATGGGAAACAAAAAGACATCAGGAAAACGTTTCTGACAGTGAGGGCAGTCAGAGAGTGGAATAGGCTGCCATGGGAGGTTGTGTGTAGAGCTAGGCAAACATTTTCTGAACATGTTCACCAATTTCAAATTTGGCACAAACATTGCGGATTTTGTTCGGGATCGGAAACACGAGCAATTTCACAATAAAAAACGCCAAATGCAGATTTGTTTGTAAACTGATCAAATAAAAAAAAAACAAAAACATTACTGTGTTTAAGTCATGCTTTTCTTCTATCTTCTGACAGTGTAGGATAGTTTGCGGGATGTGCTTGATGAGGGGAGGGAGTGGGGAGAGGTCAGAGGAGCATTGAACTCCATGTTTTTTTCCCTGACACTATTTGTATTGTATTAGTGATTTGTATTTGGATTAGTGATTAGCGTGTGTGCGGTATTCAGGTTACTCATTACATCACTAGTATTTGTGTACTTGCCTTGCAATATTTGTTTCTCCTGCCAGTAGCTTTGGCACCTGATTTGCCACCACTAAACATGCTGGGCTTCTTAACCAATCACAGTAATGCCGCAGCCATCTTGGTTGAGACATTACTTTGATTGGCTGGCCACGCAGCATTATAGGGTCTATATAAGCCTTGACGTTTTTTGCAACATGTGCAACATTTTGCGCACATTTCATCCGTAACCAGCAAAGCAGAAGTGTAGGATACCAAAGAAACGTTTACATTCTTTGACAGATTTAATATAAAAACAGATTTCCTAAGACAAAATCCAAACACCTGGCCTCAAAATAATGACTTCCAAGAAGGATTGAAAATTGTCAAAACATTAAAAGTAGTTGATGATATGGCTGAGCGTGGTGTTAAATGAATAACCGACTTTAACGACCTTCTGACAAAAGATGAACAAAAGCAATATGTCCTGCAAGTTGTAAGCAAATGCCGAGCATTATATTCTGACGTTTCAAAAACTACTTTAACAAAAGCTCTAGAATAGATTAGATAACTATGTAAAATGATCAACTCATGTAGGTACTACGTCTGTATCTTTTCTGTGTCTGTTTTGTATGTATTATATACCTCATTTTTATATTTTAAAATAAAAAATGTCATTAGACTTATCAGTATTAGTTTTTTTTTATTATATTTCTACTTTAAACTCAAAAATATACAAAAAAAAAACAAAATTTATCACTTAATAACAAAATATACGAAGTATGCTCCTAGTGGTACCAGGTCACGTTCTTGGGGCTAAAAGCTGTTGTAACTCAGTTTGACTTAAAATAACAATTATGTATAAGATATAAATTTTGAAGAACAACATTAGCTTTCTTTTGAGATATTAAGTGTGTTTATATTATTTACCGTTCTGGAGTTATGGCTCCATATGTCAGCTTTTTGGCCAAAAATTTGGATTTTTTTCAAACTTTGAGCGACGAGCGGCACGGGTTAACGTGGTTTGATCGAGCTCAAATTTTGGCTATCTTAATATCTGGAAAGGGGAATCGTTCTGTGGGGTCCAGACGGACAAAATTCCGACATCGATTTTTTGTGGTCACCCTATTAGGTATCCATATAACACAAAAGCCCTTTTCAGGGCTACATGCAGTGCATACTAGCTCAGTGTAGTGTAGAGAGGGAGAGTTTTTAAAGGAGGCTGTCACTAACTACATAGTACCAGAATACCATAGCTCTTTTCAGAGCTTAAACCACTGACCAAGATCACAGTAAAGGGAGGGAGAGATTTTGGATTATGGAGGGAGATAGTAAACTGTTCTTCCAGTGTCCATATTACAACAGCTCTTGTCAGGCCTCTTTTTTCCAATATACTGATTAGTAGCATTTTGTGCTGCCTCTTGTTAAAGAGCACTGGTCCTTTTTTCCCCGCTGTTTTTGAGGTCACAGCTTGGTTTGTGCTGTCAATATCTGCCACATTAACACAGTGCTAGTGCGCTTGCCAAATCCAAAGAGTACTAGCATTTTGTGCTTCCTGGTACAAAATATGCACTGGTCCTTTCACCTTCCCCCCTGTTTTTGGGGTCACCAGAGTAATTTTTGGAAATTCGATGCGCATTCTGCACTGGACCAAGTAGTAGAGTATCAACAAGTCTTCTCTCTTATATAACCTGGGGGACATTGTCAATCAAAATCTCTGAGCCGTTTGGAGTAGCTTTTCCAATCCATCCTGGAGGGGGACACCATATATATTTTGTCCATTCACTTGCACAAGAGATATATTTGAGCTCATCATCCAGTTGACTAGTGTAACTTTATTGTTCCAGGAGTTTAGCCAAACCTGAGGATCGCAGTCCGCACTCACTGCTACCTTCTTGTACTTCTTTTAATATAAGCAATGGTTCCATATGGTTCACAATCATATTCAAGAACAGAAGGAGAAATATCCCTGCCCAATATGGCCTACAGCAACTCCATATATACAATGCAAACAAGGAGACAAAGGAGTTTCTTTTTCTGCTTATAAGTGAATTATTTTATTTGCAAAAAAGTGTATCACCTCTAAAATTGGTGTTTTTCAGGAAGATGCAGGGGGTACAAAGGCACATATATAATCACAGCAGCACAATGAATACACTGGTACCTGATAAGTTCTTATGTGCTGTTCACCATCCATAAATGGGTAAATAACCCTTTTGTTATAGTACATTCATGATTATGAAACAATCACAATGTAACACAGAAAGTATCACGATAAATGAAAAGTGCATAGCGCAAAAATTCCAGTATATACCATGCAGGTTTGTAGGAGAACAACTTATTGTTCAATACATGTTATACCAGAGGTTTTGTGGCAAATAAAGTGCTGATAGTGCCAGGAAGGGAGAGAACCCTTCTATACGTATCGCGTATTGGTGGGTCAGCTTCATCAGGGAAATTCACCCATGCTGCCAGCAGAGTCCTATTTATGTCCCTAAGTGGGTATGAACGCCAGTATAGCGTCTTCTTGTACTCCATGTTGCTAGCCCTTCTTCTCTGTACTCTCTGCCCTTAAATGAGTTAAATTGTTGCATCTAATGCTTGGCTGCATCACATTTCTGGCCGCATCTTATTCCTGGCTGCATCTCACCCCTGGTTGCATCTCATCCCTGGCTGCATCTCATCCCTGGCTGCACCTCATCCCTGGCTGCATCTCATCCTTACGGCCAGCCCCATGGTATGACCTCATCAACCTGCATCTCATCCCTTGCTGCATTTCATCTCATCCCTGGATGCACCTCAACCCTGGTTGCATCTTATCCCTATGGCAAGCACCCTGGTACAACCTCATCAACCTCGCACATCTCCACGCTGCTTCAGATCCCTAGCTTCATCTCAGCCCTGGCTACATCTCATCCCTGCCTGGACCTCATCCCTGGCTGCATCTCATCCCTTGCTACACCTCACCCCTGGTTGCATCTCATCCCTGGCTGCATCTCATCCTTGGCTGTACCCCATCCCAGGCTACATCTCACCCCCCCGCTGTATCTCATTTTGATGTGCTGCATCCATAGCTACTGCTTACAACGTTTCCTCTTCTTTTCACTTTCAGTCCCATACTACTCCACTTCCTACTAACCCTACTAATGCCTTCACCCAGTAATGAAATAGTGCTCTCTCCCTCCATCCTACCCATTTATCTCACCTCCTCCTTTAAACTTTTCCTTCACACGCAGTCCCTTGCTCCAGACATACATGCCCACAAAGTAACCTCACCTGTTCCCACCTTTTAACCCTCTCACTGCTTCTCCTACTTTCTGGTGACATATCCCCAAATCCTGGTCCCCCATCACATCTCCACAGTCACTTCTGACCCATATCCACTCCCCAACACAAACTCTCGCAAACTCCATAACCTTACACCTATTCATCCAGTCCCAACTCCCCCAGTCCCTCTACCTGGCGCACTATGGCATGCTCGCTCAGTATGCAACAAACTCTCATTCATCCATAACCTTTTCATCACTTACAAGCTCTCATTCCTTGGCATCACTGAAACCTGGCTCACTCCCTCTGATACAGCCTCCCTGCTGCACTTTCCAATGGCGGACACAGCCTTTCCCACACACCCCACCGTAGTAACAAGCATGGTGGAGGAGTCAGCTTTCTCCTGTCAGACAGCTGCTCCTTTACTCCAATTACACAGCCACTGTCTGCCATCCTCCCCTCTTTCGAGGTGCACTCCCTCCGCATTGTCTCCCCCTGTAACCTTCAGCTGGCCGTCATCTACTGCCCCGCAGGATCTACCCCACTTTTCTTGACCACTTCACCACCTGGCTTCTCCACTTCCTTTCTTCTGACATCCTCACTATCATCATGGGCGATTTCAACACCCTCATTAACACCCCCCCATCCTGCTTCCTCTAGTCTCCTATCACTGACCACCTCCTTTGGGCTTTCTCAATGGTCCTTCTCTCCCACTCACAACTCTACATGCTGGACCTTGTCTTCACCCGTCTATGTTCCCGCACTGACCTCTCAAACTCACCCTTCTCCCTATCCGACCATAACCTGCTGACTTTCTCCGCCTTCTCCCCTCCTACTATGCTTCCCCCTCTCCGGAAACTCACTCACCCCCGCAGAAACCTCAAACTTAGTGATTTCCACTCATTCTCTGAGTCCCTTTTTCCTCTCGCAGACTCAGCTTCCTTACATAATGCTGATGCTGCAGCCATTCTCTACAACACCACAATAACTACAGCCCTCGATCTAGCCTCCCCCTGCATGTGATCCTCCTATTCACCCTCCACACCAGTCACAAGCTGGAAGCACTGCAGCACTGCCTCGGCCAAACGGCAACAGGCTGTGCTGAAGCTAATAAGCATAGGTGACAAACTGCACAATGCTGAAGAGTTGTGGACGGCTCTTAAAGAGCAGGCAGATCACTGGCTCACACCACTGAACCTACAGCCAGGCATGGTCATGTGTAACAATCACCGCAACGTGGTGGCGGCTCTGAGGCGAAGCAAACTCACACATTTACCATGTATGGAATGCGCTCAACCTCGTGGTTCACCGTTTTCTTAAATCCTACCCGGAGCTGTCTGATCTGCTCGTCAAAGTACGCCGCCTGTGTGCCAATTTTAGAAAGTCACCTACTGCTTCGGCTGCTCTTGCTGGGTTTCAGTAGCATTTGCAGCTTCCGGCTCACAGACTGGTGTGTGATGTCCCCACGCTTTGGAATTCCACACTGCAGATGTTGAACAGGATTTGTGAGCAGAAGAGGACAGTTATTGACTACCAGCATCAAATCATGCAGTGAAATCATGGACACATTGTTCCATTTGTACACGGCAACAAAATAGAGCAATGTGTCCATGATTTCACTGCAACCAGCAAGTTGCAAGTGAAATTGCATGCAATGTTGCGATGTGTAACGGTACCCTTAGTCTTTCCTTGATGAGACTCTTCACATTAGGCCGCTTCCACACATCCATGCAAAAAGCACATGTGTGTGAGGGTTCGTTTTATGCATCCATGTGTCCATGTTTCCGGCTTCTGTGTGTCATCCCTGGGCTGTCCGTGTGACATCTGGATAGCACACAGACAGAAAGGATTTGGTAACTCACATGTCTCCAGCGCTGCTGTCCCTCTTGCTTTCGGGTCCTCTGTTGGAGTGTGGCTGGCAGCATTACTGGAGACAGAGAAGTATAAAAATCCATTTATTTCAGTGACATGCCCTTGCTCCCATACATGTCACTTGGATGTTTCACAGATTACATCATTGTGCGGTCCATGTGGCACCTGTGCTGCCAGTCAAAAACGGACATGTCACCGTGTGAAATACATGGACACGTGCATGCTCCATACGGACACAAGGTCCATGTGAAAACACGAACGTGTGAAAATGACTATTCGGTAACATTGTTGTATGTGTCTCCGTGTCTCCAGTATGTGGCAAAATGGACATCACACATATCGGAGGCACAAATGTGTGAATGAGGCATTAAATGATTCTCCTTTCGTTTAGTAGTAAATCATATGTTTGACCGTGACACCTTAATTATAAGGCCCTTCGTTTAGTGCTGCAAGGGTTAAAGTAAGTTTTGCTGCTAGCAGCAGTGATTTGCTCTCCATGTGTTTTTGGCTGGCAACCACACCCTTCACCTTTAAATAGCCCAATGTACCACAAGAGGGTGCAGGTTATAGAGAATCCACAATCTGTTTCAAATCATGGAGGAGGAAGGTTGTGCTGCTACAGGTGCCTTTTTGTAGTCCAGCTGGTGTAGGCTGCAGTCCTGATGTTTGACTACAGCTGTGAAGTTTGTGACTTATCCTTTGGTGTTTTTTCTTGTGTTTTTTTCCTCCCTTATGTGTGTATTAGTGCAGCATTGGGACCAGTGCTCTCACTGGCCAGCTCCCCAGTGAGGGGTAAAATCAGGGCTAGTGAGGGACAAGGTATCCTGCTCGGTGAAGGGGTGAAAGAAGCCATCTAGGGATGCCAAGGAAATCAGGGTACAGCCTCAACTGAGTGTAGGAGGTGTCACTTCCCCCATTTCCTACCGTCAGGGCCCACCATTTATATTGTGTCCCCAGGGATCCCTTGTTTGAGGCGACGCACGTCAGGGGTTTCCTCTGTATCTAAAGGAACCCAAGCAGTCACGGCGGGACAAGACGGTCTTGGAGATTCTTAGTAAGACTCTGGCTGTCTCCATAGTACCACCAGCCCCAGTAATCATGTTCTTGGGTCTAGTAATCCATGCTACAAGGTGGTCCCACCTCATCTAGAGTGCTATGATCAGGCTTAGAGCAGTTGTCCGCTACTCAGATGCCTCCTCAATCAATAAGTTTCGCCAAGAAAAATAATAACACCCATAGTCACCTCCAATGCCGGCGCTGTTCCAGTGATGTCAGTACTTGCTCTTCCATTTAACTTTCCCCTCCTTTGGACAATTTATAAATTCTGAAGAAATGAGAGAGAAGCCGCAGCTCTGATTTCCTCTGGATGTCAACTACATCCTAAGGAAAGAAGAATGAAATGGCCGTGTATTGGTTACCTGCTATTCCAAAGTCACACGAGTCCTGGGAGGGCAAGTGCCACCACTGCTTGAAAATTGCCATCCCCGGAGGTGAGTATAGATGTTATTATTTTCCTTTGGGAAACATAATAATTGAGAACAGGTTGTCCGAGTAGTGGACAAACACTTTATTTATCTACAGAGATCTGAGTTTTCTCTAATTGTGGCAGTCGTAATGGGGGGGGCACAGTAATGTATTTCAGCCATTCTCCCAGTGGTAAACATGTGGTCACAGTAACAGTGCCCAAGATATTATCTCGAGTGCAGAAGCAGGTTTAACAGGGTTTCTGGCTTAGAAAAAACTCTGCTCCCTTATGCTAGGTTCAGACCTGCTTCTGCCCTGAGCCTTGTCAATCCGTCAGAAAAGTAGTTTCTGGCCGGAGCAGCGCATAGTGTTGCCCACAGGTACCGCTATGCACCGCCAGGCTATGGATCTCTATGGCAACCGAATGCTTACCGCAGCTGCCGGCTCCACAGCGAATCCCAGGATATGCGCTATTGCAGAGCGCACAAGAAAATGCAGCAAAACGCGTTTCCTGTGCTCTCATCAAAAGCGCATATCCTGGGATTTGCTGTGGAGCCGGCGGCTGCGGTAAGCATCCGGTTGCCATAGAGATCCATAGGCAGGCGGCGCATAGCGTTACTTGCTGGTATTCTAAGTTTTCAAAGGATCCAGCAGGCTCCAGGCAGACACAGGCCTGACCCTAGCCTTCTGCACCCTTCCTGGGTATAGCGTTGAGTCTCCAAGGCCACTCTAGGTGTCTGTACATCACATTTACAGCACTGCAGCCAATCACTGATCTCAATGGCTCTGGGCAACATTTGCCATCAACTCAACTGAACAAACTACAAACAGGGACAGGGATTTTCCAAAACTAGAAACCACTTTAATGTTGATCCAAGGTGTAGAGGTTCATCCATAAGTCCAGCATAGTACAGCTTAGTGCATTGGGTCAGATTGGGGTCTTTTGGGGGAGTTTGGCCACTTATAATCCAGTAATAGAGATATAAGTATTAAGTGTGTCCTTAAATTTTCCTGTTTCTCATTTGTGACCGAGATTGATACAGACAGATAAGTTAAACAGTGAGAGGCCTATTAAACCACATCTGTTGAGCAGTTCAATAGACGTCTTCAACCCTCCCGGTGTCTTAATGTGAAATTTCCGTGATTAAATCCTTACACCGAGGAACTGGTCTAATTAAAAAATCTGCGGACTGAGCTGCCCTGAACTGTGGGGTGTTTCATTCATGTGAATGGTCTCCAGTGCATTCATTACTGTGAATTCAGCTATTTTGGGATTGCACTGTAAGGACTCAGTCATTGAATAGGGATAAAAACAGACTTAATTGAGAAAATGAACAATATCCCATTGATTTGTGAATTATTTGCATTTTTTCCCCTAAAATTAATTCAATTCTTTTTTTTGTAAATTAAATAATTTTGACATTTTCATAACGCCTTTGGAGCTGTTCACGATTGATAATCGGCGAGCGCAAAATCTCCCTCTTCCTAGAAGAATGGCTCTACAGGTGCCAAAGGGGGCTGGAGGGAAAAAAAAGAAAGAGAAGAAGTCAGAATACTTATTGAATGGAACATGTTATTAAAACATGGGAGAAATTGAGTAGTGCACGTGACTAGGGATGGGCGAATCTACTCGCTAGGACTCGTTACTCGGCGAGTAGTAAGGAACTCGCAGGACTCGGTACTCTGCAAGTTTCCCAGCGTTTACTCGCACGAGTCCAATGCAAATCAATGGCAAACGCTGACAAAACTAGGATTGCCATTGTTTGCATTAGACTCGGCTACTGTGCCAGTGATAGCAGGGAAACTCGCAAATAACTGCTGTTACTTTGCGAGCCGAGTCTAGCTGTCTTCTCTGTGCAGCTCCAGGGTCCTAGAGCCCGCCTGCTCACAGAGATGATGTAGCAGAGCTGAGATTGTTCTCAGTCTGCTCATTCCCTGTGCATAGACATCTATATCTATGCACAGGGGATGTAGCAGAGAGGACATCGCGTTTTGGACTACGTTGGATGGAAGAGGATTTTTTAATTAAAGATGGAGTCCCTAATGGCTTTTTTTTTAATTTCAAATAAAAATTTTTCTCTGTGTTGTGTTTTTTTAACCCTTTATTGGAGATTCTTAGTAGCCGGGTCAAACGTGGCCTGACATTAAGAATCTCGGGCTTAATACCAGCTTGTATAACAAAGCTGGTATTAACCCCTTTATTACCCAGCATGCCACCGCCACCAGGGCCGCTGGAAGAGCGGGGTTCAGCGCCAGAGGATGGCGCTTCAATGAACGCGCCATCTTCTGGGGCGGCTGCGGGCTGCAATTTGCAGCGGGGGGTGCCCAGAAAACTTGGGCATCCCTGCGCTGCGGATTCCAGCCCCCAGCTGCTTAGCTGTACCTGGCCCCACGCATTTTTTTTTTATTATTTCATGAATTTCAGAGTCTCAGAGTCAGAGTCTCAGAGTCAGAGTCTCAGAGTCAGAGTCTCAGAGTCAGAGTCTCAGAGTCAGACTCAGAGTCTCAGAGTCAGAGTCTCAGAGTCAGAGTCTCAGAGTCAGACTCAGAGTATCAGAGTCAGAGTCTCAGAGTCTCAGAGTCAGAGTCTCAGAGTCAGAGTCTCAGAGTCAGACTCAGAGTCTCAGAGTCTCAGAGTCAGAGTCTCAGAGTCAGAGTCTCAGAGTCAGAGTCTCAGAGTCAGAGTCTCAGAGTCAGAGTCTCAGAGTCTCAGAGTCAGAGTCTCAGAGTCAGAGTCTCAGAGTCAGAGTCAGAGTCTCAGAGTCAGAGTCTCAGAGTCAGAGTCACAGAGTCAGAGTCACAGAGTCAGAGTCTCAGAGTCAGAGTCTCAGAGTCAGAGTCTCAGAGTCAGAGTCTCAGAGTCAGAGTCTCAGTCAGAGTCTCAGTCAGAGTCAGAGTCTCAGAGTCAGAGTCTCAGAGTCAGAGTCAGAGTCTCAGAGTCAGAGTCTCAGAGTCAGAGTCTCAGAGTCAGACTCAGAGTCTCAGAGTCTCAGAGTCAGAGTCTCAGAGTCAGACTCAGAGTCTCAGAGTCTCAGAGTCAGAGTCTCAGAGTCAGAGTCAGAGTCTCAGAGTCTCAGAGTCAGAGTCTCAGAGTCAGAGTCTCAGAGTCAAAGTCTCAGAGTCAGAGTCTCAGAGTCAGAGTCAGAATCTCATAATTTCATGAAATAATGTAAAAAAAATGCGTGGGGCTCCGCGCAATTTCTATGTCTAGCCAGGTACAGCTAAGCAGCTGGGGGCTGGAATCCGCAGCGCAGGGATGCCCAAGCTTTCTGGGCACCCCCCGCTGCAAATTGCAATCCGCAGCCGCCCCAGAAGATGGCGCGTTCATTAAAGCGCCATCCTCTGGCGCTGAACCCCGCTCTTCCAGCGGCCTTGGTGGCAGTGGCATGCTGGGTAATAAAGAGGTTAGGGCCAGCTTTGTATTATCAGCTGGCCCTAAGCCCGAAATTTATGGCGGTCACGCCAATATTAGACATGACCGCCATGAATTTCTATTAAATTGTTTAAAAAAAAACACAACACAGAGAAAATTTTTTATTAGAAATAAAAAAAAAGCCATTAGGGACTCCATCTTTAATTAAAAAAATCCTCTTCCGTCCGACGCAGTCCAAAACGCGATGTCCTCTCTGCTCATCCCTGTGCATAGATATAGATGTCTATGCACAGGGAATGAGCAGACTGAGAACAATCTCAGCTCTGCTACATCAGGCAGCAGGCGGGCTCTAGGACCCTGGAGCTGGGGCAGCCAGCACACAGAGCAGACAGGACTCTTATCTGTGCGAGTTTCCCAGCGATTACTTACAAAGTCCAATGCAAATAAATGGCAAAACTAGGATTGCTTCAGGCTGAAGCTTCCGAGACACATCTGCGATTTGTAAATCTCACACTACTCGCTATTACTCGCTTCCCCATTCATTAACATTGGACTCGCTAGACTCGCAACGAGTAGCGAGTCCAGGGCTCGGACTCGCTAGAGTCAAGCGATTCCGAGTAATTTAGGATTCGCCCATCACTACACGTGACCTTTCCATCTCATAATGCTATGGCTGGGATGGTTGGAGATCTGACCTCTGAGACTTTCACATATATCAAGAGCTAAGCAAATGAAGAGTGAAGAAGCCAATATCATTTAAAGGGGTTTTCCACCAAATTTTAATAAATGACCATAGTGTAAGGACAGGGACATAACTACAACAGGTACAGGGGTTGCAGTTTCACCCGGGACCTAGAACCTAGGGGACCCCTAAACTAGCCAGGGCTAGCCCAGGGTCAGCATGGACTTAGGCAGCTGATTACACATGGGGGGAAGGACCTGAAGAGATGATAGAGAGTACAGTTATCAGGCTCAGGTGAGTATTTAAGAGTCACCCCTATCCCCTCTCCCTATCATCAGAGCCCCCTTTTACCCTTTCTCTTTTTTCCCTCCTTTTGTACCACACACGAAGGGTCTCCTCACTCTTATCATGACACCAAGGAATAAATCTAATGATGTCTAGCCCATACAGACACTCTGCCATTGATTGGCAGCAGAGTCAGGAGACTGATGGACCAAATGTCATCACTTCTTTTGAGCTTGGACTGGTAACTAAAATTATTTTAAAATGATCTGTTCTCTCTGGTCACCTTTCAGAAATGTGAAAACCCACTTTAACAACCCTACCTATCAAGAAATGTGGCACCCCAGAGTCCGGTTGCCACAATAACATTGCTTCCCACAGGGGTTGATGTCATGCTTTGAAACAAGAAGGGGTATCCACACCAGGTAAGCCCACCGCATGCAACTTTTTCTGACTCCAGACCAGAAGGAGGAGCTCTGAAACTCGAGTTCAGGGGAGCTCCCCTATAAATTCTGGCCTGGGGGTGTGGTTATTGAGTTCAGTTCCTAGGAGGAAAGTGGCATGTATACTAATGCCGGAAGCCTCACCAACAAAATGGAGGAAGTAGAATTAATTTTGTTGGAAAATAATTATGACATGGTGGGGATTTCGGAGACATGGCTGGACGAGAGCCATGACTGGGCTGTTAATTTACAGGGCTATAGTCTGTTCAGAAATAACCGTACAAATAAGCGAGGAGGAGGTGTATGTTTATACGTAAAATCATCCTTAAAACCCATCCTGCGTGATAATATAGGTGAATCTAATGGAAATGTAGAGTCTGTGGGTGGAGATAAGGGGAGGGGGAAAAAATTCCTGATAGGGGTTTGTTATAAGTCTCCAACAAAAATGGAAGTGGAGGAGAATATCCTCATAAAGCAAATAGATGAAGCAGCGACTCAGGGAGAAGTCATTATTATGGGGGACTTCAACTACCCTGAAATACATTGGGGATCAGAAACCTGCAGTTCCAGCAAAGGTAATAAGTTTTTGAAAACTATGAGAGACAATTACCTTTCACAACTGGTTCAGGACCCAACAAGAAGGGGGGCACTGCTGGACCTAATATTAACCAACTGGCCGGACCGCATATCAAATATACGGGTTGGAGGTCACTTGGGTAATAGTGATCATAACTTAATAAGCTTTCAAGTATCCTTTACTAAGACGTGTAGTAGAGGGGCTACAAGGACACTAAACTTCAGGAAGGCAAATTTCCAATGGTTGAGAGATGATCTTAGTGCAATAAACTGGGACGATGTCCTGAGACATCAAAGTACACAAAGCAAATGGGAGACTTTTATTAGCATTCTGAATAGGACCTGTGCACAATATATACCCTGAGGGAATAAACATGATAGAAATAGGAGGAAACCACTATGGCTAAATAAAGCTGTAAGGGGCGAAATAAGTGACAAAAATAAAGCATTTAGGGAATTAAAGCAAGTAGGTAGTGATGAGGCATTAAATAAATACAGAAAATTAAATAACATTTGTAAAAAGCAAATCAAGGCAGCAAAGATTGAGACTAGAGACTCATTGCCAGAGAAACTAAAAAAAATCCCATAATATTCTTTAACTACATACATAGTAAGAAACTAAAAAATGATGGTGTTGGCCCCTTTAAAAATAGTCTGGGTGAAATGGTGGATGAGGATGAGGAAAAAGCCAATATGCTAAATGACTTTTTTGCAACAGTATTTACAAAAGAAAATCCCATGACAGACAATATGATCAGTGATAACAAAAAGTCTCCATTAAATGTCACCTGCTTAACCCAAGAGGAAGTACGGCATCGTCTAAAAATCACTAAAGTTGACAAATCCCCGGGCCCGGATGGGATACACCCCAGAGTACTGCAGGAATTAAGTACTGTCATAGACCATTATTTTTAATCTTTAAAGATTCCATAATAACAGGGTCTGTACCACAGGACTGGTGTATAGCAAATGTGGTGTCAATATTCAAAAAGGGAACAAAAACTGAACTTGGAAATTATAGGCCAGTAAGCTTAACACCTCTACTGTGGGTAAAATCCTAGAGGGTTTTCTAAGAGATGCTATTCTAGAGTATCTGAAAAAAATAACCTCATGACCCATTATCAACATGGGTTTACAAGGGACCGTTCCTGTCAAACTAATTTGATAAACTTCGATGAAGAAGTAAGTTCTGGACTGGACCAAAGAAATGCAGTGGATGTGGTGTATATGGACTTTTCAAAAGCTTTTGATACGGTGCCACACAAAAGGTTGATACATAAAATGAGGGCAATGGGGATAGGGGAAAATATGTGTAAGTGGGTTAAGAACTGGCTTAGTGATAGGAAACAAAGGGTGGTCATTAATGGAACACACTCAGAATGGGTCACAGTTAACAGTGGGGTACCACAGGGGTCAGTGTTGGGCCCGCTTCTATTTAATATATTTATTAATGACCTTGTAGGGGGCATACAGAGTAGAATCTCAATATTTGCAGATGACACTAAACTCTGCAGGGTAATCAATACAGAGGAGGACAATTTTATATTATAGGAGGATTTTTTTTGAAGTTTTATGTCCCACTTCGTTGATTTTTTATTCCAGGCCAAGCAGGCAAAACCGGAGGACGGGAGATTCCAAGTCTGTTGGCCACAGCAAAGCACCTGGAGGCCCAGCAGCATCAGAGAGCTCAGGGCCAGTTGTCAGAGGAGTGGTACCCAGGAAGGTCTCAAGCTGCCTGCCATATGAGTGAGAGACTTAACAGCAGGAGGAAAGCGTCCTGGTTTAGCTACAGGCAGACAGGACCAGCAAGAAATAGAGCAGCAGGGAAGCCTCAGAACTCACCGGATGAGGAAATCCCCAACTTGCTTCCAGGTCACCTGGATTCCCAACATCATTTGGTTTGGCCCTGCTAACACCAGTAAAAGTAACAGAGACTACGTACTGTGTGTCTGTCGGTTATTCCGCGCCCTCAGTCCTGCACCCCAACAGCCTACCACCGCCATACACTTTACCGGTTGCCCTGGACACTACTCAACCCGTGGGGAATGATATCAATGTAGCTGCAATCCCAGCAACCCCAGAGGTTCGCACCACAGTGTCGGCCATCAATAGCCGAACACCACGAGTGGCGTCATGACAACTACCCCTAAATTACTACCTCCAGAACTTTTAAGTTGATACCCAGGGTCATGGAGCCGGGTCTTGACCCCTGTGACTCCCCCAGAAGCATCAAAGCCCAGTTCCGAGTACCCCTGTGGCGCATCAGAAAGAACAGCATATCCTAGATATATACTATATCTTCTAATAATAGGAAAAATCCTTTACATATTTACACAGAAATGCCAAATATGAGCATAAAGATGGCTGTTCATCGTTACGACCCTGGAGGACATGGAAAGTAAAAAGGAGGCAAGAATGAAAATACAGTAAATACTATTGACTGTAATATCTGAGGTTATATGACTGGGTTAAGGGTTATGTCTAATCCTGGTTTTTGAAGGAGCCCATCAGTTGTTAGAGCTGATGAAGTTGAGCCTGTGTCATCCGCATCATACATGTTCGGCAGTTCACACTGTCGACCTTCAGTGGATAATGGTGACCTCTTTCAGCTATAACTGTGACTAAGTAAACTATATAAACCAGACATCTTCTTTTCTATAAATTATAGTACAATATGAATTAAAATGTTATTGTTCAGAACTTGTTGTTGAAATTTATCACAAGTGATTTTTTAGTTGGGTGGTGCTTACCAGTAACATAAATTTTTACAAAAACCCACCTTCTGTTGTACCATAAAGTACCTGCCACGCTGGGAGTAGGGAGACACCCAGCACAGGACAACGAGGGGGAAAAAGAAGTCCCTGACCCTAAGGGCAAAGGGGAGATGATAACCCCTAGAAACTCTAGCGCTGATATCTGGCTCCCCTAAGAACCCTATACAGTCTCCGCATGTGTCGCCGAGCAGGATACCTAGTTCCTTGCTGGCCCTGATGTTAACCTTCAATAGGGATATGGCCAGCGGGAGCACTAGTCCCAACCGCTGCACTAAAAGGAATAACAGACAGGGAAATGACAACACAACTACACACCTGCTGTCAGACTCCTAGGCAGCAGATGGCTTAGCAACAGTCAGCTTCTTCAGAGTAGCAACTTCACCAAAGGTAGCTAGGCCAGGAATGAAGTTCAATTACCAGCAAGGAATGCTTGATCATGTGATCACATAAAGGAGATGGGAGTGATCATAAAGTAGCCACAACTGGGAAGAAAACTAAGGAGCTTTGCGAGCAACAGAAACTGACATTAACTCCTACACTGCCAAAGGGAAAAAAAATACATTTAATATGAGGTCTCAATACAGGTATGAGGTCCCAGGTTCCAATCTAGAAATAGGCTTGTGACAGTACCCAAATAATACAATAATGCGGTGTAAAAATAATACTGCCATATAGTAACCAAATAATATCACCAAATTAATGAACAAGTGAATAGTGTATAAAGATAAGTAAACCCGAACAGTAAAGTTCGGGCTTCCTCCTGGACACTTCGTGTCCGTGGCTAAGACCCGAATACATACTTTAGAAAAAGGTTTGTGTCCAAGTTCGAAGTTTGGGTGTTGATTGTATTTTAATAAAGTTTGTTGACAATTGGTGGGTGATGGAAATTGTGAAGGAGTCTTTTTTTTCCAGCATGTGTGTTTTTTTAACTGTATACATATCGGGTTTCTAATAGGGGTATCTGATAGACTTCTCTTCATTATTAATCCCTTCACATGATGCCAGCTGACATATCACGGCTGACATCAACCCCAAAAATCATTACCCCTATTTCCACTGCACCAAAGCTATCGGGAAGAGCTGGTCAAAATGATACAATTTGTGCATGTAAAGGAATGCACCACTTCTGGGGTGGCTGGGGGCTGGTATATTTAGGCTGAACCATGGACCAGCCTGATAATATCAGCCCACAGCTGTCAGCTTTACCTTGCTATCAAAAATAGAAGGGACTCCACATCATTTTTTTTTATTCCCTATCCTTATTTTTTTTGAAGGGCTATTGTCTTGCTCTTACCCCATTTTATTTCCTTTTTCAGCCCCCTAGCCCTTACTATGAATATTGTACAACACCAAAGGTCGAGTCCCCATTGACTTAAGTAGGTTTCTGGGTCTGTGGTCAAGTTTGGGTCAAGTGTGGTACTGAACCAAACTTTTAGCTAAAGTCCAGCTGAACCCAGTAAATTTGAACATCACCGGTTCAGCTGGACTCCAATAGTGTGCCTACCTCTTCGTAGCTTCTGGCACCATGTATCAGAGATGCATGCCCTGAATACCCAAGGCATCAGAGCAATGCGTTTCCCTCCAGTAGTGACAAATGATGTACCCTTCATGAACTCAGTGGTAACAGACGTATCTTCCAACTAAAAATGTTGTGCCCCCCTATATTTTCACTGTTTCCTCAATGAATACAACTCAAGGACAGTGCTGATAAATCTCTTCAATTATTGACCAAAGAGATAAATCTTCGGTTTAATATCTAAAGATTGAGAGACATTAAGGTGCAATGGGGTCTTATCGCTATTTGGAATTCTGGTGATAATAATAGTTAGTGCTCACCTGAGCCGGTTGTGTGACCCACAACCAGTATATACGCTTAGTGCAGCTGCCGCTGGATCCGCACTCAGAAAAACATGAATCCAAAAGGACGGTGCTTCTGTGATCCGCGCCATGCTGTAAACGGACAAGGATCACAAAGGATCTGGAGACCATGGTGTTTTATTTCCTTCGCGCTTCAGAGCGATCCTCGTTCCTTTCCCAGGGATACAACCTGAGGAAGGAGCGAGGATCCATGTGAAATGCATAGGAAATAAAACTCCATTGTCTCCAGATCCTTTGTGATCCTTGTCCGTTTACAGCATGGCGCGGATCACAGAAGCACCGTCCTTTTGGATTCATGTCTTCAGTTTGTGCCACGAGCTCCAATGTGCGGCGTCCTTTCGCGCTACAGTTTACCACCATATGCTGAGCCCAGGCGTAAAGAAGGAAGCCATTATCTCCATGTAAAACAGAATTCTATGAGCAGATCAAGAGAATAATGTTCTGAATAATGTTTACCTAATGGATATCAGAGTTTATTGGTTCAAGAACACGTGAAAAGGAAGTGCGACTCAAAACACAGAGTACATGGATTTCACATCTCTGTCCATCATCTTTACATTGAATACATTTTTCCATAAAATCAGAATAAAAAGTGAAAAATGTTACATATAATAACTTCTTAAGGGGATTGGCTGGGGAGTCATGTATAAAAGAAGCCGTATTCACCTCACTGATCCCTATCTGCTATCTGTCCTTATTGTCTGCTCCACCACCGCTCTCTACCACCATCGGTAGCAATGATGTCCTTTCACCGCCACATATGACTGCTGCAGCCAATCGCTTGCAACATCACATCATCCACATTCCCCCCCAAAAACATCCATTAATTGGATCCATCTGCCACCTTTCAGAGGATGGAGGATAAATGCCTTCTGTTTTTTGGCCTTATATAAGTTGTAGCTCCTTTCTGCCTCTTTTGACTTATCTTCTAATTATTTTATTAAGACCCAAAGTAAAAGTAAGAGCCAATTTAGACAGGTCACCAATCACCAAATGCTCAATTGTTGGGTACAATGATTTTTAAGTAAGCTTAAAATGTATTCTTCTCAGGAGCCCCTTGACCTGATGTGCTGCCGATAACATGGAGTTCTTCTATACAGTAATCCAACAGAAAAATCCCTAATAGTTAAAAGTCCAATACTTTATTCAAAAACATTAATAATCATAACACCCCAAATGTGCCAAAATGTTTCTGTTGGATTATTCAATTACTCCCTTATCATATATTAAAAACTTTAGGTTGTTCTTCTAAATGTGGAGCCCACTGGGATGGGGTACTCGGTGCTGGACCAGGGTACTGCTGGAGATGTCACATCGGTCTTGGTCCGGACCGTGTCCCGGGTTCCGCAATAAATGGGGGGATATTTACAGGGGAGTTTGTCGTGACGCCACCCACGGGTTGTGGTCAGTAAAGGGACCACCGCTGCAGTGTACTTCTGTCAGGAGGATGGATGGATGCTGCAGCCAGGTGGATGAGCCCGCTGCTGATTGGGACAGCTCCTGACAGGGTAAAATGGTGCAATAACACTTCTGTATACCTGGAATCAGACACGGACACTCAAGCAGGGTTTACCGGGTTTACTTGTCAGCTCTTCAGACAATTTACAGCAGTTCTCAGTACAGTTCAGCTCTTAGCAGATCACAGTGCAGTTAACCCCGGGAACACTTGAACCCTCTGCAGACAGGTTGTCACTCTTAGACCCCTCATTCTTTCTATATGTCCTGTCAGGCTGATTCTCTCTCTCTTGTTCTGGGTGGATTGCGGAGCGGCAGCTCGGTCTCCCAATGTAGCTTCCCCCTAAGTGTATAGGCTGTAAGCCGGGTCCTCCTAGTTGCAGCTATGCCCCCAACCCTGTAGTGGGAACACGGATCTGGAATCTGTGTTCCCCGTCAGTTTGTCTGGGGAGCCGGTATGAGACTTCAGTCCCCCACAGAGCTGACACCCTGGTTCCAGCCTAGCCTTGGGTGTCCCTATCTTGCAAGGGATCACGGGGGATTTTCCTACCCTTGTAACTTTCTAGGTACATCAAGAGAGTCTTTCCTGTCAGTAATATGTCAGCGCTACCGTCTTCCTCGGACACTGTGGCACTGGTCCGGTTTCTGTTGTTCCTGTCTTTATTGGTCACTCTGTCAGCACTCGCCTACTCTAGGTCTTTTCTGTTCTGCTCGGCACCCACTGGCCTACTGGCTAACTACTTCCTGTTTCTCCCTTATATACTGGTTTGTTACCATGACTACGCCTCACTCACTTATAACTGGCCCTACTACCCCTTGCCTGCCTAGAGTCCCAGGCTCCGGGTTGGGTCCTATGTCAGTGGATGTATGTTTTAGAGGTGTTTGATATACAAACTGTCTACCTTCCTGCCTGGCTGCAGTTCCTACCTGTGGCCACCCTGGTCGCAGGGGCGCCACATAAACACATAGAATTACAATCATTCTGTGCACATAGAAGTCGGGTCACCCTATGTAGCCCATGGGCGGTTGTCTAACAGCCGCAGTCGGCACCTGTAAATGTGACCTTACAGTAATGAGTATTCTTATGTATCATGACATTTGCTGAACAATCATGTACTATGACATTCTGGAATTGTATTATCAGCTATTCCTTTATAGATCTAATTGTAGAGATTGTAGATATCATTATCCGATGGAGAGTTAGAATAAATGAAACAAATGATATAATAGGGAATAGAGACAGAAAGAAACTTAATAGTAATATTCAGGACAAAAGCTATGACTACCTCTAACAATGGAGTGGAAGACCCTTCTCGGCCCCTGATGGGTTATATTATGTCGCCTTCGACATAGCTGCCATCTTTTGAAGTGCGTTGACTGCACCCGTCTCTCAGCTACACCCGGTGACATTTATGCCCTATGGTTGTGCCCCGGAGTGACTATTTGGACATTGCTCATGGCTCCGGATATTTCCTTTCTCGGAGTTCTTAGGAGGCCACCTTTTTCTTCAGGGGGTCAGAAGGTCTTCTTTATGTTTAGGAGTCTCATAAACATTCTGGGAGATTGGGCAAATGTGGTCCTCACCAATCAGGAGATCAAGGGTTGTCCTCTGACTCTCTGGTTCTGTAACCTTCAGTATCGAGTGATGGGTAAGTTTTATATACTTGACACCCCGGAATGCCACAGAAAAGTGAACGTTCTGGATGTGTTTGTAAGCTGATGTTGACATACATTTATGTTTCATTCTGCTCATCAACAGAACCCTTTGTCTTCATAGTAAGGAGGACACCAGACATGATAAAAACAAAGCACTCGTTACATGGCAACAGACTTAAGTGCACAGAGCAGCAGGCAGCACACTCCATGGTTTCTTCCGTCTCATATAGAGGTACAGTCTTAGTGACAACACTTTTATACGTGTATGGTAAGCAAGCAGAGCAAATCAGGTGAACCTCCATTTTCCTGATGATGGGTCACATGTTACTCTGTGAACCCTGGACTCAAACAGCAGTCTGTAATTGGTTATAAGGGCAGCTCCTAGAGCCGCTTCCCCTTCTGTGTTCTCAGCTTGGTAGAACGCTCTCTTGCAAAAGGGTAACAATGTTCTGAACGTTTGACTTCCACACTCCATATCTCACCATCTACTACATCTTTGAGTGTGAGACTACCTTCATTTTATAGACAATCATCTCGGCTATCTCATACATAAATGTGACTTGTAACTAATTAGCATATAATTAGTTATGCAAATTATTATCATATCACTGCAGTGTTACTGTTTTGCTCCTATAAATCTAAATTTTGATTTATTTATATTTTGTAAATCCACCTTTGTCTTTCACCTCTGCCTGAATCCTTCTGGGCAGCTCTCCATCAGATTCAAGCCTGTTATAACTGAGATCGGATCCCAGGTCTCTTCTACATGTTCCCAATGTTGGTACACACTGGTCGCCTCACTTGGGGATGTGTACAGTATTTTGTTCATCTCCACCCACAGGTTTTGGATTGGGTTGAGGTCTAGGGACTGTGGGGATAATCCAGCTTGTGTACTTCATTGTCATTGAACCATTTCCTCATCAGTCTTGACGTATGCTTCAAGTCATTGTCCTATTAAAACACTATGTCATCTTTTTATACCCATAGTACCTGACTTGACTATATAAAGCAACTTGTGTTGTTGGATACTATCATATAGCTCCTCAACATTGGCAATCATTGATCCTGGTCAAGTATCAAACACCTTTGGCTGTGAAACATCCCCATATCATCAGGCTTCCTCCACTGAACTTGACAGTTCCTTTATTTTCTCGGTCCGTTAGACCCTTTTCCCCTCATTACTTCCAGAACCATTTGCCGTCATCACCATTTGACTTTCATCTCATCACTACAAATCACTCGTTTCCAATCTTCTACTGTCCAGTTTTTACATTTTTTGGAAAACTTGACACTTCATATGACTACAGTATATTGAAGTTGTGGCTTCTTCAGCTTTTTTTCAGGCCACCATTCCAGACTTGGGTTATGTGCCTCTCTTGGTGCTTGCATGGACATCTGTGATCTCACTATTATCAAGCAGACGAGCCGCCTCCACTGCCGGATGTCACCAGAACTGATAGAACTTGTGATGAGACGACTTGTTGACTTTGATATTTTGCCTGGACGTTACCGCTTGGCTTTTGCATGGATGGACGGACTTCATTTTGTATTCTTCCAAATGTCATGGCCTAACATGATGCAGTTTGGCAATTTTCTTGGCCGAGAGATTGTTGAGGATGGAATTTATAGGGTTAAAAATATCACAACTCTTCTCTTTTTCCATATATTTTAATTTGGAAATGTCATGTTGTCTGTTATACACTAGATGGCGCTCACGCTCCATGAATATATCTGAGATATGAGCCAGCCCATTAAAGGAGGAATTTAGATATTAGAATAACTTGATAAGGATTGACCAATTAGGAGATGATCATTTTGTAGAAAGTTCCAGAATTCTAACACGCCTCTTGCTTTCTGTATAAAAATGTGTGTTTCAATAAACGCTTGAGCAGTGTTTAATCTCATCCGGCGTAGGCATGAGTAAGGCTTGTGACGGCTCTGGTGTCCGTATCATTTACTTGCAGTGTACAGACGTGTACAATTGCCTAAATATATCATTTGGAATGGCTGATGGACTTGTGATTGAACTGAGACTCTCATCAAGATCACTCACGATGAGCTGATGTTGCTGTTTCTCTTTTCTTGAGAAATCTTCATCATGACTGCATTTAGATTTGAACCAAAGATCTTTCCTCTGGAATAAACCTAATAATACACTGAGCTATTAGGGAATGTGAGAACAGGTAATTTGTAGTATGAAGGAAGAAAAATATTTTCCAAACACCAGGAGCAAAACAGTAACACAACAAGAATCTGCATAACTAATCGTATGCTAAATAGTTGCAAATCAAATTCATGTATGAGATAGCCAAGCTGATTTTCTACAAAATGAAGGTAGTCTCATGCTCAAAGCTGTAGCGGATGAGAAATGGAGCCTGAAAGTCAGAAGGCCAAAACATTGTTACCTTTTTCCTCATCAGTGTACACCAGCTGTATTCACTGTATATTGTAAAATGATGATAATTCTAGTCGAAATAATCTGTCTAAATTTCTTCAGCTTTAAAAAAAATCACGGACTCCTTAATTTTTTTTATGGACATGGCAAAAAATGCCCAATTTTTACGAACTGTACTGGAATTTCTGGACACTTAGGAACCAAGCCTAAAACTCTGGCAGGGGATGAGGTACCTGTGGCAGCAGCTTATAGGGAATCTGTCAGGCCAAAAATCCATATGTAACTGATATCATTTTGTAATTTATTTCTCTAAACTCTCTCTATTAATATATTTTTATTATTTATGTTTCCCTCCTTTCCTCTGTAAACTTCAAAATAAAAGATTAATTCCATCTGTTAATCACTGTGAGTTCTCTGCTGCCCACTCCCCAAACAATGAATATTCATGCATCACAACACTATCCTGCCATCCTCGTTGTGTGACTCATTCACTGCAGAGTAGAAGGGAGAGGGGGTAGGTGTGTGCTCTTAGCTGGAGCTATGACCACTTCATGTCATTGTGTGCATTTTAGACATATGTGTAGTGTGTGCAGTCTGAGATATTTCTATGTGATTTTATCAACATTTGATCATTGGCTCAGCAGATACAAAAACTACATGTATGCAGGAAAACCAGAGTTCACATATACACATAGAAATCTTATGGCCACTTTACACGCGGCTACATTTCTAGCTTATCCACAGGTAACTTACTGGCTGCAGTGAAATCATGAAGACAAGGTTCTACCTTGTTGCTGTGTACAAATGGAATAATGTCTCCATGATTTCACTGCAGCCAGTAAGTTACCTGTGGATAAGCTAGAAATGTAGCCGCATGTAAAGTGGCCCTTACAGATAGCACACAGAGCAGCACAAAACACCTCCCCCCACTCCCCAGCACAGAGCAAAGTGGGGAGACACAGAACACCAGCTTGGATGGGTGTGGATATTGAAATAACACTTATACAGCAGCTGGACTGTTCGGCTGGCAATATAATGGAGAGTACTAATGTACCAGCTCCCTGCAGGGTTTGAAAATGCTTATAGCATGGAAACTATAAAGTGTACAATAACGATTTTATATGTTTTTAAAAGGACTGCTCAGGCCCTAATCAAGGGTAATATTAGTATTGTGGTGACCCTGAAGATCCAGTTGCCACAGAGGAACTGCACCTTAGCCAGAGGTGTAGTAACACCAACCCCAGGTAAGGAGGGGACACTACCCGCTACCCACCAACACCACATGCACCGCTAATCAATCCAGACCAGAAAGGTGGGGGGACTGATCAGACCCCCATCCCTATCTGGAGATGGGGCTAAAAGAGGATGGTGGGTGGAACTGTAGGAAGAGGAGCCACTTAGAGGGAGTGACTGGAAGAGCAAGAAAGAGAAAAACACCAGGAAGTAAACAGTCAGTTAGTCAGTGAGTCAGTGAGGAGAAGTGGGTAAGTAACAGCGAGGAGAGTTGATCTCCAGTGAGGGAGCTGAGAACGACTGAGAACCAGGGGACTGGAGCCAGAGGAGCTCATCCCAGGGAAGGAGCCAAGCAGGAGCTCCAGAGAAGGAAGGGGTCCCAGAGCCACAGGAAGCGAGAGATCCACCCGTAGGGCTCGCATCCATTGCCGATTGCAGGCAAGTGGAGGGACCATGGCTGCAGAGGGTCACCAGGCCCAGACTAGTAGAGGAGACTTGAGACCTCAGCTAGCCAACCGGAGCCTGCTACATCTCCAGGAGTAGCAGCCAAATCCACGTCAGTCGCTGCAAAGGTGGCCGGATAGGGCCAAAGGGAACTGATCGAGAACGTCGCCAGGGAGGGTCTGTGGCCACTGGCGTAGGATACTGAGCATGAGGTGCAGCGCAGTACGGAAAGAACCAGCACAAGTGAGGCGACCTGGAGACGTTACACAGAATGAGGTCCCGGCTATGTTTTTTCCAATCTACCTGGGAGTGGCTGAACCCCCTGGTTCATAGGACACAGCACCAGGCTGGACACTGCTACCGACTAACTGTCAGTAAACATGTGAAACTGCACCAGCTGTGTCCTCAAATTATTCTGGCGTCCCTGGCCCTGCATTATAACTTCATCACCATCCACACATTGACTTTTACACCTGCCCCGGGGTACCGCTCCAACTACGGGGAGCGATAACACCCGGGCGCATCATCATCTGCCTCGGAGGTCCAGATTGCAGTGTTAGCCATCCCTGGCTGAGTACCATAGGTGGCGTCGCAACAATGAGTATGTGCACGCAATCCAGAGGCACTACATGTTTGACGCAGCTAATCCAGACCTAAGGGAACCCGCGGGAGGCTGAGGGAGGCCGCAAGTAGTGCACAGCTGCCCTGTATTCACTATCTGTGGTGGGTGCAGGGTGGCTTCTCCCTGCATTCACCCAATGGTGACCGCTTCAGACTCCGCAGGATGAAATTAACATGCTGAGGAGATGCGGGAGCGTGGCAACCTGCACCGCAGCTGAAAACACGCTGCAGAGGGGAGAAGCACAGTGAGGATGGGATTTCTACAAATCCCATCCACTATGCTGCTACTGTACAATGCAGCTGTAATGCATTGCATCCAAAATACTGCTATTCCTGATCATGTGCAAACACCCTAAATAGTAAGGTTAAGGGGCTCGGACTTTCCTTTTTCTGGATTTGTGTGAATTGATTTAGAGGAAATTAAATTCAGAATCACTCAGCATGAGATTTCCTAATATTCATGTGAAATGTTCCTTTAACCTATAGTACCAGATCTCTGTACCTTCCGGTGTAACTAATAGTGAGGAATGTATGTACTGTGCAGTATGTGCGAATTATCAATGCATCTCTCCGCTCCTGACATAGATTTATTAGCGATTTTCCAGCCATGCTGTCGGATGAAGTCAATGTTTGTATTTGGCAGCAATAATCGTACAGATTGCTGGGGATGGTACGTAGAATCAATTAACATTGTTTGGTAATGAGCCGTGTTATGCTGACTGTAATTCTCTTAATACACGTGTAGTGTTATGGAGGGTACGGCGAGGATCATATCTGATTCTTCAGCACATATCACATGTAATAAACCTGACATAACACACAGCAGGCATAAGAAAATTACAGCCATAAAGGCAGTCACCTCCGATGAACATGAAGAATGAGCCTGAGGAAGAAACCCGCAGGGGTCATCAGATGGGGAATGAATGAGTTTATGGCAAAGCTGGGTGACTTCTAATTCTGAAACCATACACCTATTAATATAGGGGACCTGCAAACTTGAAATTGACTCTGTCATATCTGTCCGAGTTACAGGTAAAATGGCAATCCCAGATGAACTAAATGCAAACCTCACCATCAGGCAGAACCCCGAGATACCCAGACACCATTTATCCTGTACACAGGGATCTGGCTTTACTGCAAGGTCCAGGGAGGTTGCTAGCTATAGATGAGTTGCTGTCCAGGAATAGAAAAGTCACCAATCAGGGTAAAAGCCAAGAGGTGAGAAAAGTACAAAATCTTCAGGCTGGAGAATAGTACAAAATCAGACAGAGGTCAGTCCAGAAAATCAATAATGCAAAGCAGGATAATAACAAGTGAAGCAAGGGAATATATCTGGCAACCAGCAGGAGCGCACAGGGGATTTAAATAGACTGCAGTATTCACTAATGTCATCGCTGTTGCTGGTCTCCTCCCTGACTCCAGCCTTCAGCGATGACACATACAGGAGGCTGAACAAGAGAGGGCTGGAGGTGGCACAGAGAGGGCTGGGGGCGGGGAGGACACCAGCATAAGTGATGATTACTTACTGAATAAGTCCCTCCGGACTCCTTATCTGTACACTTTATAAAGCCTTTTTAACAGCTTACAGGGGGTCTAGAGACATGGGAGACCCCTTCCCCGAATGCAGCAGACACGCTACATTCAGTGCTGCATTCAGTTAGCATAGCACCAGGGGGGTGACGGGTCCTCTTTAAATAAGCAGGAAAGAAAGAACACATAGGCAGGACGAGGCATCAGGCACCATCTTAAATGTGGGCTAGGAGACAGGGAAGGTAACCTGGAAAAGCTGGAATCCTGACACATGGGCCCATGAGCCACACGTGGCTCCCGATTGAGAACCTTTACATTAGATCTGGGAGTTAGACCTTACAATCCATTACTGATTCCATATCTTAACAATAGGCCATCAATCTTTGAGTCCCAGAAATTCCAATGAATCTTTCCTCATATGGCTAAGGGGCTGTAGTTTATTGTTTTTTCCCATATATGATTACAATGTTTCGCTCCTTTAGTCTTACAGTATCAGCTTTATCTATGGCCAGGGTCACATTTCCGTTTTTGTTGCAAAATCCTGATCCGGTTTTGAGCTTTAAAAAAGCTCAAAACCGGACCAGGAAACGCTCCTCATAGGAGCCTATGCAAAACACCGGATGGCTTCACAAGCCATCCGGTGGCCGGATCCGGCACTGCTGCCTGCGTTTAAAATCATGCAGGCAGCAGTTTTCGCAGCGTTTACCGGGCCGCACTGCGGTCACCGGATGGCTCAGGATGTGTAATCCTGAGCCATCCGGTAACTGCCGAGGTTGCGGATCCCGGCTATTGCCGGGATCAGCAAACCTAGTAAAGAGTTAAATTGATTGCTAAATGACTGTTTGAGGTCTGTAGGGGGGCTTAGACCCCCCTACAGACCGGCCGCCCACTTCGGTGGCCTCCTACTACAATATCCCCGATGGCACGGGCTCATCCGAGCCCGTGCAAGTCCCCACACCCCCAGCCCTCCGAATTACTATACCGGGGTGCCTGCACCCCTCTGGTATAGTTATTCCTGTATGTGTGGTAAATGATATATTAAAGTAATGTAGTTCATATTTACGGGTCTTCTCCTGCAGTGTTGTGCTAAATCCATGGGCGGGGCTGTTTGCGGCAGCCTCCGCCCCCTCATTTCTCATGGCCGCCCCCTCTTTGCCTCATCCATTGATGTGAGGCCGGACGCGTCATGAAAGGGGCAGGGCGAATCGCGTCACACCGTGCGCCCCGCCCCTTTCATGACGCGTCCGGCCTCACATCAATGGATGAGGCAAAGAGGGGGCGGCCATGAGAAATGAGGGGGCGGAGGCTGCCGCAAACAGCCCCGCCCATGGATTTAGCACAACACTGCAGGAGCCAGGAGAAGACCCGTAAATATGAACTACATTACTTTAATATATCATTTACCACACATACAGGAATAACTATACCAGAGGGGTGCAGGCACCCCGGTATAGTAATTCGGAGGGCTGGGGGTGTGGGGACTTGCACGGGCTCGGATGAGCCCGTGCCATCGGGGATATTGTAGTAGGAGGCCACCGAAGTGGGCGGCCGGTCTGTAGGGGGGTCTAAGCCCCCCCTACAGACCTCAAACAGTCATTTAGCAATCAATTTAACTCTTTACTAGGTTTGCTGATCCCGGCAATAGCCGGGATCCGCAACCTCGGCAGTTACCGGATGGCTCAGGATTACACATCCTGAGCCATCCGGTGACCGCAGTGCGGTATTATGCACACATTTTTGTAAAAAAATGTGTGTGCTCGGCATTGCGTTCACCGCATCCGGATCCGGATGCGGTGAATGCAATTTAGGTTGCCAATGTGACCCTACCCTATGTCTCTCATGTGGGTTGCTTTGATAGAAGCTTCCCCTGTATCGCTCTTCTCTTCTGGTCTTGGCCGATGTTTCTTCCTGATTCATGGGAAACTGCAGACTTGGGACAGAAAATGTTATACAGTATAAGATCTGGCTTCACAGCAAACATCTGCTCCACTTCTGTACGATGAAGCCCCGCTCCAGATGAAGAGCGTACACAATCATCTGTCTCCTTACATTTGGTTCTGCTGAGGGTGACACTTGTGCTTCTAATAAAATTATAGTCATGGATATTAGTAAAGTCCGGGAACAACGACATATTCTCCGCAGCGTTCTCCGCTAGTTGGCTTCTCACTGTGCTGCCAACAACTGAGGGATATGAGTCAGTATTCGTCCATATTTAGCTTTCACAAGTAAATAATACAGTTTGGGTTGCTTTATGTTCTTTCTTCTGTACTATAGTGCATCCGGAAGCTACGACCATAGATAGCCATTTTGTGTGTATAGTGTATAGTATAGTCTAAATAGAGGGAAGGCGGGACATCGCCATACTGCATTCTGTATAAAATACTTATCAATGTGCTTCAATTATGATTTTCTTTATGTACCTTGGAGATGAACTTTTGTGTATTCCCCTCCCCCCCTTTTTTTCTTTTTGTTGTGATGTCATGTTTATACTACTCAACAAGAGTAATTGTATCATCTTTACATATATTTTTGTTATGTATGAAAGAATCTATTTTCTGTATTAATGATACTTTGTACATTTCTGTTTTCTATTACATTAAGAGAACTGAAGAAGGCAAAAAAGTACCGAAACGTTAACGTATTTGATGTTGATGGAATCAAATACCTGTTGATTTAGTAACCAAATGAATAAATAATAAAAAAATTTTCATGAAGAGATTGTTTCAAAAAATGTTTTTTATAAAAAATCGGTGTGCCTAGCTAATCTGGATATGTCATCCACACACACTGACTTCAGTCAGTAGACACATGGTTTTCAGTCGTTTTCACTTAGGAGGTATGGCAGCCACCACAAACACTGACTTCAGTCAGTAAACACATAATTTGTCAGTCCTTTTCCTCTCAGGAGGTATGGCAGCCTCAACACATGCTGACTCCAGTTAGTGTTCACATGGTTTCTCAGTCCATTTCTCTTCAGAAGGTATAGCAGCCTTCACACACACTGACTCCAGTCAGTAAACACAGTTTCTCTGTCCGTTTCTTCTCAGGAGGTATTGCAGCCTTCACACACTGGCTCCAGTCAGTAGACACATGGTTTCCCGGTCCATTCCCTCTCAGGAGGTATGGCAGCCTCGATACATGCTGACTCCAGTCAGTAGACACATGGTTTCTCAGTCCATTCCCTCTCAGGAGGTATGGCAGCCTCGATACATGCTGACTCCAGTTAGTAGACACATGGTTTCTCAGTCTGTTTCTTTTCAGGAGGTATGGAAGCCTCCACACCCACTGACATTAGTCAGTACACACATGGTTTCTCAGTACATTTGCTTTCAGAAGGTATAGCAGTCTCAACACCCACTGAATCCAGTCAGTAAACACATGATTTCTCGATCCATTTTCTTTCAGGAGGTATGGCAACCTCCACACACTGACCCTAGGTAATAGACACATGGTTTCTCAGTTTGTTTCCTTTCAGGAGGTATGGCAGCTTCCATACACACTAACTCCTGCCATTGTAGACACTCTGGATGTCTGCTACCTCCAAACACAGAACCATGTGTCAAAGAAACAGACACCATTAAAAGACATGAGACACACCGATGGGTGGAGATATGAGCATAGACAGACCACATGCCTCTCTGGCTATCTGTAAACCTGGCCATGAATACCTTAACAAATCTCATGGCACTACAAGTCCCAGAGTAAACATTCTAGGTTTACATCCCAGAGGACACCTCTTCTGTGAAACATATTGACCATTCACAATGTAGCTGGTCACCATCCTACACATCTTACATTACCTTAGGTGATATTTTGATAACTTTTTATATTTTTGTATCATTTTATTGCTCTATTTTGGAAGATCCCTTTAAGTTTTGAGCATCGACTAATAACAAGTTTATTAACTACTATTAGGACCTTCAGTGATCAATTATAATCTGTTGATGAATATGGCACCAAGTGTTCAATTTCCCTGCATTGCTACCACTGGAGAAATGAAGAGTTGCATGGTTCCTATTGAAATCTATAGGCTTCACACGTAATGAAAAAATGTGTAGTGTCCTCAAGAGTAAGAGAATATGTGGCGCCCTGTGACAGGTAAACCACAGAACCAACTAGTTCACTAAGGGAGTCCCACATCTGGTACCTCACATACACCCAACACCTTCCACTCCAGGTCTGTAGGGGGAGCTCTACTGGTTGCCGTTAAGCCAGATCCCCTGTAAATACAGGTGCTGGGGCGGAGTTAGCCAGAGTGTGCAGTCACTAGAAGAACTGTGAAGTCAGCTCAGTGCCTAGTGAGCTAAAACTGGTTACTGTAGCCGTGCTAGGCCCAACACCAGTGCACCGCCAGAGCCAGTGTGAGGACCAGAGAGCGAGGGCCGAAGGCAGAGGCGAGGAAAACTGCAACGGGGGCAGAGGAGCCATCCCGGCTCACCACATCAGAACACCGGTCACTGCAGACCGAGTCTGCAACAGGGAAAGAGATCATCCCAGCAGAGAATCCAGTACACCGTGGAGGCATAGCTTCCTGGACACCCGCAGGACCCACATTTGAGAGCCAGGGACCGCAAGAAAGATAGTGGTAGCCAAGAGAGAGCCCTCAGTGCAGCAAGACGGGTGTGAAGAAACAGGAGGTCAGGCCTGGTTCCATGCCAGCCAGGCTTTCGGGACAAGGAACAGGACAAGGAGGCCTATACCCCGCTCAGTGTGGAAATCCTGAGGTGTAGCCTTTAACCTCGAGAGTGTACCTGCAAGAACACCAGTAAGAGGTACAGAAAAAAGACTTTATTGTGTGCATGTTCCTTCTTCAACCTGTCCCACACCTCAACGACTATACCGCCCCATTCCTACCGTGCTGCGCTATTCCACCATCATACCCTACAGCCCCTGGGAACCCGCTCTTCCTGTAGGGAGCTCCAGCACCTTGCTGCCGCCCATCACCCCGGAGTCCCAGCAGCGCCGGTGCCATCACCAGATCTACAGGTGGCGTCACGACTGACAATAACTTTAATCCCTGTAAATACTCCCCTTTTCATTGTCACCCAAGGGCACAGGCTCGAGCATGGACCACCCGTGACATCCCTGCACCCGACCGCCCAAGACCTGAGTACCCAGACAACTCTATTTCCATTGTTCTGGTTAGCACATGGGGAAAGCCAAGTCTTTAGATTCCACCTCTATTGCCCCAAATTCTTATATAATTAGATTTTTTTTTAAACCAGACTATCCATGTAAATCTACTTTCCCCTTTACATGTTATTTTGTAGTGTCACAATAATTTACACATTCTTGATGTTTTTGCTTGAAGTGAAACTAAATAAATTTTGAATCCTGTTTTGGCAAAAAAAATCTGGATTTGATACAAAAGGTTTGACATTTGTGAATTGACGTGCCGCACATCTGCATATAACACAAACAAAGGATTATTGCACCGGGTCATTTACGTACTTTTGTAATGGAAGCGGCTTTACAGCAGCGAGAAGTAAATATTTATATTTGCCTTCTGCAATTTCTTAGGGTTATTCTAGGTGATTATGATAAATATTCAAATTACATCTATTTTATTCATATTCTAAAAATATGTAGTATTAAATATATGCTTAAAGGGAATGTCTATTTTGCAAAACCTAGTTTTAAACACTACTCTGTGTAGAATAGAGGATATTGTGGGACTACTATCCAGTATTCATCTCGTGGTTGGAATGATCTGTTGGACCTGTCCAGGATATGGATGATCGTAGAGGTAATAGTCGTTACATTATGCGATTGCAAGGGACCTTTCTACAGGTGTGGATTGTCCAACATGTGGAACTCTGTTTTGCTTTCTGTTTAAGAATTGGTTTGCCTGCACAACTTTTGTTCCGGTTGCAAGGGTCGGGGTACTCAGCAGCAGGGCCAACGTGATGGTGCCCAGCTGCTGTGGCCCTGACGCCTTTACTCCTTCAATACTCCCTTTTAGTTCCTGTGGATTACCTCTTGCCAGGGTGGTAGTACAGATCCTGTGGGTATCCATGCTTCCAGAGCAGTTCCCTGATCCTTTGCACTGCTGTTACCCCAAAAAGTTCCACTTTAGGGGTTAGTGGGCATAAAACCCACAGGCCTCCATTTAAACATGAGACCCTGTAAGCCTGAATGGTCTAGGGACTGGTTGCCTGACTGCAGCTTTTCCCTTTAGAGCAGCTCCTGTTGCTTCCTGACTGGATGACACCTGGGGCTACTCAGCCCTACTACACCCTAACTAATCCCTCCCCTCTACCAGGAAGTGTGATACATGCCCAAATAAGGCATTAAGTGCATATTTTCCTAATAAGGGATCAGGCAGTGTGTGTTTGCTTGAGAAAAAGGAGATCCAATTCTCCTCATGAGGGAACACAGTCTATACGGGATGAGTGAGGATACAGTAGGTGAGAAGAAAGGACCCGGACCAAGAGGGCTCACAGTCTTCATGGAATGGGTGAGGATACAGAGTAGGAGGAGAGAGGATCCTGCACATAAGGGCTCACAGTCTACAAGGGATGGGTGAGGATACAGTAGGTGAGGAGAGAGGAACCTGCCCATGAGGGCTCACAGTCCACAAGAGATGGATTAGGATACAGCAGGTGTCGGTAGAGCTAGTCATGTGACGGTATATTGGACTGAGGGTTGATGCTTGTGGGCTTGTCAGAAGTGGTGGCAGCTTGGAGTCTCCGAGGGCTCCCTCTGTCTCTCTGCAGTCCATCTTCCCAGGACCTGGGATGAGCCTCATCACTGCTCTAGTCCTCCAGGACTTTCTCTACTGCTGAACTCCTTCGACTAACCTCCCACTTCCCATGGTGTTTCCCTTTTGTCTCCTTTCCTACTTCCTTACTGCTTTTACTAACTTCCCACCCACCACCTTTCTTTCCCCACCATCCCACTGACTGCCTGAGCCATCCCACTTCCTGGGTTCACCTGCTTTCCCTGGGATCAGGTGTGTTGAGTGTGTTTGTGGGTGACTGGACTTACCAACCTGATTACCGCAGATGGGAATGTCACATCCGTGGATTGTGTGCAGTACCCCTCTATGGAGAACAGACCGCAGGGGTGCCACATTCCCCCTTAGCAAAGATTACCACGTCTTCGTGCTAAGACACAGGTTACATGACATTGCAATTGAAACTCAAATTTTTATGACATGCATGTAGAACAACAATAAAACAAACACAAAAATGCTTTTTTCCTTACGGGAGGTTCTAGGCTTAACCGTTACTTAACAAAAACCGCACTGTGAATATATAAAACTAGTATTGTAAAAATAGAGAGTATGGGTATAAAAATAGAAAAAGCAAATTTGAACTTATAAAAATAGAAGCAGCAAAAGAAACGCAAATTAGTCCGGCAATCATCCCTCACCGTAGTTCAGTGATTGTGTAGATTTATATCTGGTTCAGGGCCTTCTTCGGTGAGCTGCAGGAGTCCTCTGCTGCCACCCCAAGCTCCTGGCTGTCTTGGCCTTCCTCCACCATCTTGCCAACCATGCGGACGCTGGAGTTACCGCCACACCTTGCCCAGTTCATGCCAGAGATCTTTCCCCTCCTTTTGTGGGCATGGCTCTGCTCCTCTGGTGTTAGTCACACCTCTAGGTGGAATAACACAGTCTCTTGGACCGCCCTCCCGACTCTTGGAGGGCAAAGGGGGTGTAGGCCATTTTTCACCGCTGTGGGCTGACCCGACCCACGTTGGGGTACTGCAGTCCGGCCCCCAGCCAGCACATGGTCTTAGTCTATAGTGAGCACCATTACTCCGGCCTAAATAGTTACCTGTTGATGATTATAAAGAAAATAATTTTTGTTCACTCTCCGGTTTCCAGACACCTATACTCGCGGACGAGTCTGTTTCATTAAGGGGTATGTGGCGCCCCGTTGGTCAGGCATCACACCGGGGTATCACACCCATAAAAGCGGTGTAATTATCCCAACTGTAAGTGGATGCAGGGTTGGTAGGAGGGACCCAATTCCAGCACTCCCACACTCAAGCCAGGGTAGTACCCAAGGGGGAGGGTTTACGGAAGAAGGAAGGTCAGAACAGGAGAGTTGCAGACTGGACCCAAGGGAAGATGAAAGGGGGTCCTGAGGGGACCATGAGAGAGGGTGCCTGACGCGTGAGTCTGGGCCTCAGAAAGAAAGGGGGAACCCCAGCGCGGAGCGACCACATTCCTGGGAGCTTCCCCAGTCCGCCACGGAAATCTGGGTCCGAGGAAGTCCACCCCTGTAGCCGTCAACTGGTTGCTGCGGCCTGTTTACCAGCCACAGTACCCTGCCACTCACGGAGCGGTCCACCAGGTTCTCCATAGAGTTTGGGATCCAGGTAGCAGAGAGAGAGAGAGAGGAACTCTATTACTACCTCAGCGGCACTGGAAAGAGACTTTTCCGAGGAAGGGCTAACAGGACACGGGTTCGTTAACTAAGGCATACCGCAGGTACCTCCGAACCGCCTTGCATCTATTTACAGTCGCCCGGATGGTCACCTGTGTATACTACCAGTGCTGAACTGTGGACCATGTATTCGTTGGATGCTTGTTTCCAGTAAAGTACCCGGAAAGAGTGAAACTGCCTTCGTGTCTCTGTATTGCCATCATTAAACTCTTATTTCAGCTAACGCTGCCCCAGAGGCCAGCTTCACCTGTAGGAAGCTATACTACCCTTGCTGCAATACCAACGCCCTCCAGAGGACTGCAGCAGTGCTGGTGATCCCTCGCCAGATACTACAGGTGGCATCACGAACGATTCTAACAAAAACTGTATTTTAGAAGTCACAGACCCCCCAGAGCAACGGACTCGGGTGGAGCCACCCGTGGTAGCTTTCCCTTGACACGTGCCCAAGCTCTGAGTACCCCGGCCTGAGCGGGTCACTTCTACTTATCCAAAATCTTGGTGGTCTCTTGACTCCTGTTTTGAATTAAAAGTCATTACATGACCGTGCACATGCTTGACTCCATCTATTGTTGGTTGTGGCACTTAGAAAATTATCTTGTTTGGTCTTTGAATGGAAAATCCATCAATATCGTTTACAACATGAGGGTCTGTACACAAAAATATATTACAAGTATACTCCAGTGCTCTGACATATAGGGCTTGGAAAACGTGTTTAGTTGATACTGTAATCAGTGAAAGGGTTAATAATAAGGTTCTTAGGTCAATATTTCAGTTCTGTTGATACACATACAAATTAAACATGTTATTTTTTTGGCTGTTTCCCAATCTCATGATGAGAATTTGATACAAGAAATTCTGTGAATTGTTTTTGTCTGTTTTTGGCCACCGAGTTATGATTTGTAATGTTGCAAAATTATCAAGAGGTGATGATTTCCTACTAGGCACACCATGCACTGAAAATTAACATTATATTGCAGTACTATAGCATGTATTAGTTGTATGAGACCCTATAAGGAGATCATATAGTGATCTTGCACTTGGGAATTCTTGTTTACATGACGCCACCCGCGGGTTGCGGCTAGTAATGGCCACCACTGCTTTACAGTTCCACTGGTGAGGGTTGGTGATAAGGCAGCTTGGTGGTGAAGCCCTCCATGGGTAGGGCCGACCCCCCAGGGCAACAGATATTATCAGTGAGTTGGTACTGGTGTTACAGCGCAGGTGTGCAGCAAGAAAGTCACAAGCACAGCGGGGTGCAGTCTCCAGATATTTACTCACAGCTTTGTCATTCCCGGTTATACCAGTCATCACCATTGCAACAACCCATGGAGTATTAAGTCCTTAGGGATGGAGAAGGAGGATCCAGCTAACTCCTGGTTAAAGTGGTGGCGCAGACCGGTAACCCTTTCTACTGTCCTTTCACGGTCGACTCTTCTTCTGCGCTTGCTTCGCCCTCCTGCCCTGCGCCTCGCTCACACAGTGCCCCAAGCCAGTGACCACGGGTCCTTCCTAGGGTTACTACATCATCTGTCCCTGGACCCTACAGGGCCAACTTTTCAGCGGATGTGCGCGGTTTCGGCTGCGGCACTTAGGGTACCTTTACACGCCGCTACTGGAGGATGGATACAACCAGCTACAGGCTACAATTGTAGCTTGTAGCGGCAAAATACCCCATAGTAGCGGCGTGTAAAGACGGTAGGAGGCACCCGGCCACAGATACATCTGTTTCCGAGCACTGCCCGGAAACAGGTGGCTACACAGGCGATTGTAGCGAGCTGTATCGGCGTGTAAAGAAGCTACAGAAGGGATGTGTCGACACCAGGCAATGTACCTGGTATATAGCTGGGGCGTGACACAGGCTTCGGGATACCGCCCCCCTTCAGCGATCATTGGTGGAAGCTCCTGCGTTACGATTGGTAGACGCTGCATAGGGCGGCATATTTAAGGAGCTAACCAGTCACACTACACAATTGCTCGAGCATCATGTATTAAACAGCCTCCTGCGATGCCTGGCCAATCATGGGTTTATTGCTTTGTCCTATCAGCGTACGGACGTCTCATAATCCACAATTGTGGCACGCCTATGTGCTGTCCCTGCTGCACCAGGTCCGCCCATATTAGCTTGTTGTAGCGGTGTGTAAATGAGGTAAGATGAGCTACAGTAGGTGACTTATGGCACCCGGCGGTGTATCCAGAGATAGATGTAGCGTAGCGTAGCTTGTGGCGGCGTGTAAAGATGGTGCGTTGACTGTTTGTAACCGTTTGTGTGTGCTCGTGCACGTGAAGTAGCTGGTTGTATCCATCCTCCAGTAGCGGCATGTAAAGGTACCCTCAGAGATACCCCAGCTAGCTGAGCCTGGTTGTTCTCCAATATTTTGGGGCCCAGTACCCCTTCTCTGCAGCCTGGTTCTTCCACACAGCTACAATCACTGTGGATGTGGGCATTCCCAGGTGGATTTCCCACTACCTGGTCCCCTGGGACCCCTTCTGTCCTCTGGAGCACCTTCATTCTCTTGCTCTTTCTCTCTCCAGATGTTACCTCTCTACTTGACAGACACTCTGGCCCTCACAAGCTCCTTCTGCTCCTGCCAGCCACTCTCCACGAACTACCAACTGACTCTAGATATTTCTATCATGCCTATTATACTGTCCTTCACGTGTCCCATATCACCTACGTGTGTCCTCTCTGACTTCACTCCTTCCCGGGTGCTCCTCTAAACTCTACTCTCTGCCAAACTCCACTACCCTGGTTCCTTTCGTCCAAACAGGATCAGGGACTGTGCTCTCCTGCAGAAACAATCTCGCCCTGACCCCGACCTGGAGCGGGGTGTGGTGTCTGGGTGCTTGGATACCTATCAGCGCCCTCCTCCTTATCCGAAAGTGGGGTACTACATTTCTAAGTGGGGTGCAGTACCTCTGTGGTGGCTGCACCCACAGGGGCGCCACAACACATTTCTAGATGGGGACCTGATGCTATCGCATCAGTGTCATGGTCTCAAAGGCTTGGGTACTTGACTATCCGGGGCAACAGTCTCTATATCACATTGGATATCTCCATCATAAGAGTATGTTCTCAGACCACTGAGTTGCCACATGGACTAAGTCTGCAAGTCTGCTCAGCTGCTCAGTCTTATACTTGGAGTTGCTGGGCTTCTTCAGGTATTGCCTGATCTCTATGAGGAGGTCATGCTCTCCGGGATCACTACCAGCTCTCTGCTACTTCTCTAGCCTCTGTGTTTTGGCTGTAGTCATGTGAACAGCACTGAAGTCAGTCATTGAGCTGAGCAGCTTTTGACATTGGAAGGGTAAGTACCTGCTACTTTTATTATTCTATGGATACCTTCACACGCCACAACCACAGGAGACATTTTTGCCGGCAATATTTCGCCCTGGAATTATCGCTGCCAAATTGCCTCCTTATTGCGGCGTGTAAATAGGGAATTTGGTTTATCGCCGCCAAATTCCCGAAATACACGCTGCAATAAGGAGGCAATTTGGCGGCGATAATTCCAGGGCGAAATATCGCCGCCAAAAATGTCTCCTGTGGTTGTGGCATGAGAAGGTACCCTATAAGGATAAAAGTGTTTGGTGACCACTTTTCTTAACTGGAAAACCCATTAAAGCCTGTATAAACAAGCTTCCAACCCACTTTTTGGTTCCTATTGCAGGCAAGCTCAGGCCTACGACTCTCTATGGCCAACGCAGGCCTTTTTGGTGCATTCGTGAATATCTCACATCTTTAGATATCTATGATAGGAAGAGCGTTCACTGACGTAAGAAACCATTTCTCCTTAAGACAGAGCTTAGCGTTAAGTAAACAGTGAGGGACTTTCTCCGTAACATTCTTTGCACAGCCGCTACCGAGACATCACTGACCTCAGCGCTTAGCATCGTTGTCTTGCTTTACATAAGAGCTATTTGCATAGAATAAAGCATTAAACAGAAAATTCACGTCCAAATATACTCCACCCCATTAAGAGCATTTTCTGCTTAGTGGATGACAACATCCTTGTGGATTACAACGTAGAGAGATCCAGACTTTTCTTAAGCCGCGGTGAAAACAAAAGCAGTGATACATGTTTCGGATGAAATATTTATTTATTTTTTTAGAAAAACTTTTTAAAATACGTTTACTGAAAAATGTGTTTCCCTCGCACCTTATTCATTAAATTAATTTTTTAAGGATACCCACAAGTAAATGCCGCTGTTCCCCTGAATCCGAGGATGTTGTTCTTTTGTTCCTGTGTCTCTCCGCTCTTGAGACATGCCACCTCTTATCTCCGTATATAAATCTAGCCTATTTAGCCAACTGGGTGTGATCCCCAAGAAGACTCTTACAATAATGGATTATTGACCATGCCCCCTTTATATAAAAGACTAGATTTACATATAGGGAGTCCCATGGAATACATGTCCACCTAGAGAAAACGTCTTCATTCCTTTTTTGTGTTGTTTTAGGATGCAGAGCTCAGTTTCTCCATTGAAAATCTCCAAACCATACTTAGAAAAAGGATACAATTCTGTGTGCAGCAGCCAAAATAGGGAAACTGAAAGCTTATTGCAGTGAACTCCTTAAAGGAATCTGTCAGCAGGTTTGTGCTACCTCATCTGACAACAACATAATGTAGGCAAAAAGACTCTGAAACCAACGATGTATCACACAGATTATTGGGTGTAGCCGTTCTCACACAATCAAAGAATTACTTTTAGGCATGTAGCAGAGCTGGGAGAGCTGCCCCCGCCCACACCGGGCTTTAAATAGAGATTGTCCAATCACAGCAAGAGGTGTGTCAGACTGCCCTGCGCGTGACATTGTAGTCCTGTAATGGTAATCAACAAGTGATTGAATGTTTAGATTATGTAAACTATAGCACGCATCTTGATAAGAGAAACACAGTTGCTTCTTGTTTTTTAACCCCTGCAGCATGCTGTCATCAGCTTACATAGCAACTCAGAAGGCCAAAGTTGTAGCTGTAATTATTGGCAATGAAAGGAAAGGCGCAACATAGGGTTTACCTGTATTGTAACAATAGATAATTTTGATGAGTTAAAGCTGCTCACCTGATCAGGTTGTGTAAAGTCACAACAACTTAGTACCCTTTTGATATCTCCTTGATATCCAGGCAGCGACGGTCTGCAGCAGCAGTCTCCCATGAGGTAGAGACCATGTGTATCCAACGTATAGAAGTGGGGTTTGGACCGCGCTCCTGTACAGATTTGTGAAATCACAAATAATTGACTATAAATCTTGCAACGCT
Organism: Allobates femoralis; assembly: GCA_033576535.1. NCBI lineage: Eukaryota > Metazoa > Chordata > Amphibia > Anura > Aromobatidae > Allobates > Allobates femoralis. Next base: position 40,727,837 of record JARQOC010000005.1, read on the forward strand.
ATACGCTGGATACACAAGGCCAAAGTTCTATAATTTAATTTTGCCTTTTGGTCATGAGATATTTTATGTTTTTCATTGTCACATTTCAAACTTAAAACATAACCGCCATTTAAATTTTTACTTAATAATAATGTAGAGCAAGATATTATAATAAACTTTCAAATTTACTTTATAAGCGAAATCTGGTGGAAAACCATTTATAAACCTTCCACAAGATGTCCCCACTGCTCTGTGTGTGAAGCAGACATATGTTCATTATTAGTCAGATCCGTCTTCACATTTATTACGGGCATGTAACCATATAAGGGAAAATGGGGCGGAGCCTACACTGTGTGCGAGCTCCTGACTGCAGCTGGGGAGGTGACAATGAATCGGATTAGCTCAGGCTACAGCACAATGCTGAACAATGTGCAAGCCCTCTGCCCTTTCCTTGGCACAAGCTTCTCTAATCTGTCATCTGGCTCCTTCTCTGCTCAGCCATGATCTCTGTTAACACCGTCACTGCTGGCTACTGACACAGCTCAGGATCTCTCTTGCCATTTCTCTGCTGTCACATTGCACTGCTCCCTATCAGCTGCTGGCCACCCCCACACAGTCGTAAAATGTGAGAAAATAAGTCATATGGCACAAAAACGCATTATCTTAGCTGCTGCTATGTGACCCATCATTAACAACCAGTGCAGTATTGGGTGTTTTTTGTATGATATTTACACTTTAACGTTTTATGCCGCCCCTCCTGTGTATGTATTGAAGCAGTAACGGCATTCTTGCCTGCGCAGTGGCGAGGGTCATTGTGCTTCCTTGAAGCCGCAGTGACCAAAGTCTCTCGAGATTTGTGAACTCTCATGAGACTTTGTGCGGCTGCAATAGAGCAAAGTGAGCCGCGACACTCTGCAGGCTCCAATGCCGTCACTGCTTCCATACATACACAGGAGCATGGCTGGTTTTAAGCAAAGTGGGGCCCTGGGCAAAAGGTTAAAATGGGGCCCTAAATGCTCACATATCGCACCATCATGCTCAGACATTTGGGATACATGTAGAAGCCCATGGATTCAGACTGGTAAATAAGCGCGATCTATAATATTCAGGTCATTCAGCGCTTGTTTCCTGCCTTTTTACACAGGATGATGAAGAATGAAGGGTGCAGAGCAATCACCGATAGAGCAATCTGTCCTCTACAGATTCATGTTATCGGCAGCACTTCTGCAGTTTGTGTGGGGCCCCATGTAGTCAGGTGTTACAGAGGGGTATTGCACCCGTAAAAGAGGTGTAATTTCCCCAGCTGCAAGTGGACCCTAGATTGGTGGGTGGGACCCATTCCTGCACTCCCACATTAGCATAGTAGTGGGAGGTTACCCGGTGAGGGAGATATATTCACCTCCAGGGGGATCAAGAGCGGTTAGTTGGAGGAGGAGGAGAGGAGTTAGGACAGTTGGAAAAGAGTGTGGAACGAGGCGGAAAGGTTACCCGGATGGCTCCACGCTGATCCGGAGGAAAGGAGAAAGAGGGTTATGAGGAGATCTGGAAAGACCAGCGGAGTCGAGGCCCTAGAGAGAAAGGGAGAACCCCAGCGTGGAGCGACCATACTCCATACTCCAGGGGATTCTCCAGTCCACCACGGGAACGTCGGGCCCCAGGATCCGACCAAGGTCTAGCAGCAACTGGCTGCTGTGGTTTGTCTATCAGCCGCAGCACCCTGCGGTCTGCTTGCTTCCTCACCACGAGGGAGAGGACCCCCAATACTATCTACACGGATCCATTGGGTATAGGCCCATCCTAGGCAGGGAAGAAAGGACACGGATTCGTCAACTAAGATATACCATGAGTCCCACCATACCACCTGGGATCCACTTGCAGCCACCCGTAGAGCTACCTGTTATTTTAACATCTGATGCTGAACTGTGGACTTTGTATGTTGCTGCTAAAGGTTTACAGTAAAGTACCCAGGAGAAAGTGACTTTGCCTGCGTGTGCTTTTCTCCATCAACCTGTTTGTTTTCAGCAACGCTGCCCCGGAGGACCAGCTCTACCTGTAGGGAGCTTTGCCATCTCAGCCGCACTATCATCTACCTTCGGCGGACTGTGGCGGTGCTGGTGACCAATCTTGTGTGGTTCTGGAGCCACTAGTGGAAATATTGACCTTAAAGGAGTAATCCAGAACTCTATAATCTTGATGGATTTCTTTCAAAAACAGTGTCACCCCTGTCTACAGGTTGTGTGTGATATTGTAGTTCAGCTCAACTGAAGGGAATGGGCCTATGCTGTAATACCACATGCCACCTGTACACAGGGGTGGCACTGATTTTGAAAGAATGTAGTAAAGTTTTATTAATCCTGGACATCCCTTTTAATGCCTTGTAAGTTCTGCTTGATAACGGTCTACAAATTTAGGAATTAAGGAGGTCCCCTAACTCTAATTACAGCCATCATGAACATGTGAAGATTTAAGCCTGTGGGGGGCGCTCCTGCTGCTATTACTTGGATTGTATAACTTTCACCACTGAGCGATTTTTCATTTTTGTTTTTTCCTCACTTCTTCCAAGAGCCAGAACTTTTTTTATTTTTCTTCCACATAGCCGTATGAGGGCTTGTTTTTTGCGGGATGAGTTGTACTATTGAATTACATCATTCATTCTACCACAAAATGTACTCGAGAATGAGAAAAAAACTCCAAGTGCTTTGAAATTGCGTTTTTTATTTATCATGTTAACTATATGGTAAAAGTGACTTTATAAGTTGATTATTTGGGTCAGAATAAGAAGATACTGAATATTTTTTTTATTTCAATCAAAAAAAAAACCAAAAATGTGTAAAAAAAAAATATATAATAAAAATAAAAATTTGCTTTATTCATCATTTTCCGAGACCCATGATGTTTTAATTTTTGAAGATACAGGGCTATGTGAGGTCTTACTTTATGTGGCCTGAGCTGACATTTTTACTGATACAATTTTGAGTCAGATACATTTTGATCGCCTTTTATGGCATTTTATTGTAACAACGTGGTGGCCCAAAAAACATAATTCTAGCGTTTTTATTTTTTTCCCTTTACGCCATTTACCAATTGGATTAATTTACTTCATATATTGATAGCGTAGATTCTTATGAAAGCAGCGATACCAAATATGTGTATTTTTTTTTTTTTTTTTATTTTATTACTTTTTTCAGTTCAGCTCCTTTCGGGGCCCCTAAGAGAGTGGGGGCCCTGGGCAACTGCCCAATCTGCTTCTCCCGCCAATGCCGGCCCTGCACAGGAAGGGCGGCATATTACAGGCGGCGGAGTGGGTTTTACAGGCACAGGCGCGGCTCGAACTGAAGTGAGCTGCATCCAACCTGACCGTGTAGAGCTAAATACCAAACGCCACTGGCCACATTCGAAGTTAATTTCTGAGGTAATCAGGGGCCACTCTGGGGGTATAGTAGGGTTACCAGAACCCCAATTCCAGTATTTAGTAAGGTGCTGGGCACAGGTTATAATGCACAAAAGGGGTGACAGGTTCACTTTAATGACTTTGATACGAATCAAATTTCATTACCAAATTCTAACTTTGGTTGATTTGGATCCTCTCTTCTTCTTCACATTCTTTTTGTTGAACTTTTTTGTATGATTTTTATGTCCCTTTGTTATATCCCTTACTCTTTTTTCTGGAACTAATTTCACTTCAACAAAAATATTCATACTTACAATAAAAATATGAAGCTTATCATAAAAGAATTACTGGCTAAATTGGGTTAAAAAATGAAGGATGTTCACCAAAAGGCAAAATATGATGAAGTGTGGAGGAGAAGCTGAGAGCAGGACGCCGGGGTCAGATCATTAACTTCATAGTACGATCCATTTCAGGGATATTTACAAATGGATTGTGAAGGTGGAGGACACCCGCTATGTACCTCGGTCTCCAAGAGGAAAATGAGGCAGAAGAACCGAGCCGCCCCCTCCCGTCCTGTCTACGAAGCCACAAATCTTCATTATTCAGATTCCCCCTGAAAAATAACATTCATTAAACTCCGTCTGATGACAGATCACAAGAAGTTTAGACACGAGTTCATGACAGCTGACAATAATAGGACGGTTCTCAAAATGTGTCATAGAATTCATGGAAAGGATTAAAATAGATGATTATGGAAAGAAAGGCCTCTCTGTATATACACAAAATGCTTCAAATGATCTTAAAAGCAATAGAAATCAAGATGAACAGATTTGAATCAGGAGACTTATCTTCTTTAGTAGATAGATAGATAGATAGATAGATAGATAGATAGATAGATAGATAGATAGAGGTAAAAGCTCCAGTGGGGTTCAATCTCACTGCTCAGCAGAAACAGTCAATAAAGATCAAGAGAGACAAAAGGCACTCATCATTCTGAGCTTTGATTTAGTTTATTTTCATTTTCAGGTGAAGATGCACATGGGGGGGGGAGTGGAGACACATGGATGACAGCAGCTGTTTCGCGCTTGGTAGTGTTTCCACAGGTTCTGACAGTGAGTGACGCCCAAGCATTTCTCCTTGCTGCACTTGAAGAGGAAAAGCTTGGGCATCACCCACTTTCCATACATTTGCAGAACTGTCCCCATTGGGGCTCACAATTTAAATTCTCTAACATTACGTCTTTGGAGTGTGGGGGTAAACCAGAGAACCCGGAGGAAACCCACTCAAACATGGTGAGTACATACAAACTCATGCAGATGTTTTACTTGGTGGAATTTAAACCCATGACCCCAGTGCTGCGAGACTGCAGTGCTAGCCACTGAGCCACCATACAGTGCTAACCACTGAGCAATCATACAGTGCTAACCACTGAGCCACCATGCAGTGCTAACCACTGAGCAATCATACAGTGCTAACCACTGAGCCACCATACAGTGCTAACCACTGAGCCACCATGCAGTGCTAACCACTGAGCAATCATACAGTGCTAACCACTGAGCCACCGTATAGTGCTAACCACTGAGCCACCATGTACAGTGCTAACCACAGAGCCACCATACAGTGCTAACCCTGAGCCACCATGTACAGTGCTAACCACTGAGCCACCATATACAGTGCTAATCACTGAGCCACCATACAGTGCTAACCACTGAGCCACCATACAGTGCTAACCACTGAGCCACCATATACAGTGCTAACCACTGAGCCACCATATACAGTGCTAACCACTGAGCCACCATATACAGTGCCAACCACTGAGCCACCATACAGTGCTAACCACAGAGACATCATATACTGCTAACCACTGAGCCACCATACAGTGCTAACCACTAAGCCACCATACAGTGCTAACCACTGAGCCACCATATACAGTGTTAACCACTGAGCCACCATATACAGTGCTAACCACTGAGCCACCATATACAGTGCTAACCACTGAGCCACCATACACAGTGCTAACCACTGAGCCACCATATACAGTGCTAACCGCTGAGCCACCATACAGAGCTATCCACTGAGCCACCATATACAGTGCTAACCACTGAGCCACCATACACAGTGCTAACCACTGAGCCACCATATACAGTGCTAACCGCTGAGCCACCATATACAGTGCTAACCACTGAGCCACCATGCAGTGCTAACCACTGAGCAATCATACAGTGCTAACCACTGAGCCACCATACAGTGCTAACCACTGAGCCACCATGCAGTGCTAACCACTGAGCAATCATACAGTGCTAACCACTGAGCCACCGTATAGTGCTAACCACTGAGCCACCATATACAGTGCTAACCACTGAGCCACCATATACAGTGCTAACCACTGAGCCACCATACACAGTGCTAACCACTGAGCCACCATATACAGTGCTAACCACTGAGCCACCATACAGAGCTATCCACTGAGCCACCATATACAGTGCTAACCACTGAGCAACCATGTACAGTGCTAACCACAGAGACATCATATACTGCTAACCACTGAGCCACCATACAGTGCTAACCACTGAGCCACCATACAGTGCTAACCACTGAGCCACCATATACTGTGCTAACCACTGAGCCACCATACACTGCTAACCACTGAGCCACCATACACTGCTAACCACTGAGCCACCATACAGTGCTAACCACTGAGCCACTGTATACAGTGCTAACCACTGAGCCACCGTATACAGTGCTAACCACTGAGCCACCGTATACAGTGCTAACCACTGAGCCACCATACAGTGCTAACCACTGAGCAATCATACAGTGCTAACCACTGAGCCACCATACAGTGCTAACCACTGAGCCACCATACAGTGCTAACCACTAAGCCTCCATACAGTGCTAACCACTGAGCCACCATATACAGTGCTAACCACTGAGCCACCATACAGTGCTAACCACTGAGCTACCATATACAGTGCTAACCACTGAGCCACCATACACTGCTAACCACTGAGCCACCATACACTGCTAACCACTGAGCCACCATACAGTGCTAACCACTGAGCCACTGTATACAGTGCTAACCACTGAGCCACCGTATACAGTGCTAACCACTGAGCCACCATACAGTGCTAACCACTGAGCAATCATACAGTGCTAACCACTGAGCCACCATACAGTGCTAACCACTGAGCCACCATACAGTGCTAACCACTAAGCCTCCATACAGTGCTAACCACTGAGCCACCATATACAGTGCTAACCACTGAGCCACCATACAGTGCTAACCACTGAGCTACCATATACAGTGCTAACCACTGAGCCACCATACAGTGCTAACCACTGAGGTACGGTACAGTGCTAACCACTGAGACACCATACAGTGCTAACCACTGAGCCACCATACAGTGCTCTAACCGGTGTCCAGGTGTCAACGTTGCTCTTCTGGGATGAACTGGTATGGTTCCACTTCTCCTTGCTAACTCACCTCACCTCCGACCCTCACTCTTGGGTCCCTCACGCTGATCAGGATCTCTCACTTGTACGGGCCTAGCGCGGCTCCGTTCACCAGGATGTCTTCCTCAGTACTGCTCCGTACTGAACTGCCTAACTCGGCGCTCAGTCCTGAATTTATTTGGGACCTTGCCTGAAGTCGGCAAGTAGAGCTCCCCCTTCAGGTCTGGGGTGGAAGGTGTTTTGCGTAAGCTTACTTGATGTGGAAATCCTTCCCTGCTCCAGGTGTTCCTGTGGCAACCGAACTGTGGAGTGCCACATTAGGAATGAGCCTGATTGTCATGGGTAATGCATTCCAGAGACCTGGTGCAGTTTGAGGTAAGTCTTAAATTTGGAAGAGGATCTTTAGGTTGTGGAGAATTTAAAGAAAATACCAGTAGCAAAGGTTGATAATTACAGAAAGGGTGAGTTACTGATGTTGTTTATGAAGCTCATATAACCATTATTTCTTAAAGGGAACCAACCACCTCAGATGACGTGTATAAGCTGTTAATACATGTCCCTGGACCCTACGTACACCATTGCAGCTATGTTTTTGCTAAGAATATTGATAACAGCAAACCGAAATAAACAGTTTATAAACTTACATGATTTAGTACTTGAGGGCGTCTCCCTCGGGCTTTAGTACGAGAGGGCTGTGTCTCCAGCAGCCTGAGTGGCTTTCCTCCCCCTCCCTCTCTGTTTGCAGGACGTCACTGAGAAGACGTGCACGGACGGGAGCTGCCTTGGGTGCCCGCCCACACCAAGATAATATCACGCCCTAATGTGACGTCCTGCAAACAGAGAGGGAGGGGGAGGAAAGCCACTCAGGCTGCTGGAGACACAGCCCTCTCGTACTAAAGCCCGAGGGAGACGCCCTCAAGTACTAAATCATGTAAGTTTATAAACTGTTTATTTCGGTTTGCTGTTATCAATATTCTTAGCAAAAACATAGCTGCAATGGTGTACATAGGGTCCAGGGACATGTATTTACTGCTTATACACGTCATCTGAGGTGGTTGGTTCCCTTTAAGTTATCTACATACCCATAACATCTGTATACAACCTAAGATGAGTCCAAAATTTAGGAACAGTTTTGTGGAAGACTAAGTACACCCTTACTGCTTCAATAGGAATTAAGATTGCAATTAGCTGCCAGGTTCCCTTGATTACTTGAATATACACAAATAACTGAGTCAGACATTCCTGTAAGAGCATGTTCACACTGACCACTAGACAGACTAAACCTTAAGGAAAAAAGTATATACACAAACGTGTGAAAATACCCTGCAATAAATAAATAAAATCAGTGATATAAAAACACAGGGTACTTAGTACATACGTTTTTGCAAAAAGGTACAAAGCCATTCCACCACGTCAAGATGTACCCAATCTGGGACCGTCCCTAGTGTTTACTGACCTCACTAAAAGCAGGATGCAGAGTGTGACCTGAATCCCGAAATTGACACACAGCAATGGGAGGTGATCTAAATACCCTGCTCAGTAAAGGAGGGCTGGGGCTCTCCCAAACTGGTGGTACAGCAAGGAGCTGAATTGAAAATACACAAAAAACAGAGTCAGAGCAGACATTAGTGAACATGCGTGTAAGAGCATGTACACACTGAGCATCAGACAGACCAAACGTTAAGGAAAAAAGTATATACAAAATACCATGCAATAAATAAAGTCTGCTCTGACTCAGTTTTTTGTGTATATTCAGTTCAGTTCCTTGTTTTATTACAAGTTTGGGAGAGTCCCCCCCCCTTTACTGAGTGGAGTATTTATATCGCCTCCCATTGCTGTGTGTCCATTCTGGGACCAAGGTCACTCTCTGCATCCTGCTTTTACTAAGGTCAGTAGAAACAAGGGCAGGTTTTGAAACAGTTAGAGTAGGGACTGTCCCGGATTGGGTACACCTTGACGTGGTGGGATGGCTTTGTACCTTTTTGCAAAAACGTGTACTAAGTACCTTGTGTTTTTATATCACTGGCTTTTTTTCTATTGCAGGGTATTTTTATAAGTTTGTGAATATACATTTGTCCTTAAGGTTTGGTCATTTGATTAATTGTTTTTCTTCAAGTGTGACCACCTGTATAAAAGTAGAAGTTTTTGCAATTTGCTGGTCTGGAGCAATCAGGCATGTTTTAACACAATGCAAATGAAGCAAGATATCAGCAATAATCTTCGAGAATCAATTGTTGCTGCCCAACAATCTGGCAAGGGTTATAAGGCCATTTCCAAACAATTGGAGTCCATCAAATTGTAGAAGGGGATCAAGGTAAATGGTTTAGAGCAGTGGTGGGGAACTCCAGGCCTCGAGGGCCGCCAACAGTGCAGGTTTTCAGGATTTCCTTAGTATTGCACAGGTGCTAATGTGATCATCTGCACAGGTAATGATTCCAACCCCTGTGCAATACCAAGGAAATCCTGAAAACCTGCACTGTTGGCGGCCCTCGAGGCCTGGAGTTCCCCACCCTGGTTTAGAGAATCAATAAATAAAATTGATATGCCTGTCTACAGAGAAGTGTTTTTAGGACATTCTTAAAACTATATAAACCAGGAATGAACTTGATTGCCTTAGGTAATGCATTCCAGAGACCTGGTGCAGCTTGAGATAAGTTTTAAAGATGGGAAGAGAAGCTTTAGGTTGTGGAAGATGTTAAGAAATTTCCAGAAGCAAAGGTTGACAATTACAGAAAGGGTGTGTTACTTACGTTGTTTATGAAGCCATATAACCATTATTTATGTTATTTACATGCCCATAATATCTGTATACAAAATCAGAAGAACAACAACCAATGACACTATGTCATAATTTACTAAAAGCTAGTCCAAAATTTAGGAACAGTTTTGTGAAAGACTAAGTACATCCTTAGGCCTATGGAGCACAGGTCTGAGGAAACATCGGATCGTTTTTGGGACCTAATTTTAGTGTACTGAGCATGCTCAGTACACTAAAACTGCTCTCTTCCTGTGTTATTTCACTTCCGCAACGTATAATATACATTGCAGAAGTGAAGGACAGGTTAAAAAAAAAAAAATGATCCTCACCTCTCTAGCACGTGTCCCCGCGATGTGCAGCATCTACCGTAGCTCAAGGACCTGGGAATCAGTTGACCGGGAAGGGGCTGATTCGTCACATGACCGCAGCAGCGCGCTTTAAATCTCCCGCCCGCCGATCAGTGTTGGCGGGCGAGCGATTTAAACCGATCAGGTGATTTGGTCATGTGACGAATCAGCCCCTTCCCGGTCAGCTGATTCCCTGGTCCTTGAGCTATGGCATCGCGGTGACACACGCCAGGGAGGTGAGGATCTTTTTTTTTATTTTTAACCCTTGCTTCACGTCTGCAATGTATATTATACATTGTGAAAGTGAAAGTGCCCTTCTGTGTCCGGATCCGTGAAAGTCACACACCTGGACACAGAATTGGCGTCTGTGGGCACTTTCTTGTCCGTGGGGTTCTACAAAAAACAGGATCCCCACGGACAGGAAAAAATTACTATGCAAAATCAGCCTTACTGCATCCATAGGAATTAATATGGTAATTTGCCGCCAGATTCCTCTTATTGGTTATTATCAAGTGTGACCAGCTGTATAAAAGCAGAAGTTTTTGCAGTTTGCTGGTCTGGAGCATTCAGGCCTGTGTCAACACAATTTAAGGGAGGAAAGATATCAGAAATGATCTAAGGGCCACGTCTCACACACAGATATCTGTGCAGATATTGTTTGCAGATATCTGGTTGCAGTGAAATCATGGACACATTGTTACATTTGTACACAGCCACAAAATGGAACAATGTGTCCATGATTTCACTGCAACCAGAGATCTGCGAACAATCTCTGCACAATTTTCTGCGTGTGTGACATGGCCCTTAGAGAAGCATTTCTTGCTGCCCGTCAATCTTGGAAGGGTTAAGGCCATTTGGAGTCCATCAAATCGTAGAAGGGGGTCAAAGCAAATGGATTAGGGAATCAATTAAAAAATGTAATATGAATGTCTAAAGATAAGTGTTTTGGGGATATTCTTAAATCTATGTAAACTGAGCCTGTTTGTCTTGGGTAATACATTCCAGAGAACTGCTGCAGCTTGAGTTAAGTTTTAAATATGGGAAGAGGAGCTTTAGATTGTGGAGAATGAAAAGAAATCTCCAGCAGCAAAGATTGATAATTACAGAAAGGAGTCCAGATAAATGGTTTAGCAAATCATTTATAAAACATGATAGGACTGTCTAAAGAGAAGTGTTTTTTTGGACATTCTTAAAGCTATGTAATGAACCTGATTGTCTTGGGTAACGCATTCCAGAGACCTGGTGCAGCTTGAGGTAAATCTTGGAGCTTCAGATTATGAAAGATTTAATGTAATTTTCAGCAGCAAAGTTGATAATTACAGAAAGGATGTGTTACTTAGGTTGTTTATGAAGCTCATATAACCGTTATTTCTTATTTTATTTACATGCCCGTAACATCTGTATAATTTGCACATATGTGCTGTGTTGCAGAATGGTACTTTTATGTAGCTCAACATCTGGCTTCACTGTTTGATTGCCTTGTAAACATGGGGAAAGAAATTCTGAAATATCTATCCCCCTGCAGTCATCTGGCCTGAATTTGACTACCATTTGAAGTTGCGTATTATGGACTCCTCCATGACTTTTTTCCCCTTTGGCCCTTATGGTGACCATCCTCACTGTATGGAGATATCGGAGCAGAAACAGATGAGAGGAAATGTGTTTCAATTTCCCCAATTTGATTTTATTTCACTTTTAAAGTTTCCAGTTATGTGCACATTAGTGACTCGAAGCCGACATGGACGTACTCTGTAGTGAACGATTTCTTCCCGACACATTTTTCTTGTCTATACTTGTATGTGGGCAGCCATTTTTTATATAATGTCTTGTATACTATACAGATATAATTAAGGCTGGGAGAACCTTCTACTGGTCGCAATAAACCAATGAAACAAGAACAATATATACAGCTAATACGACTAGTGGTTTAGAGTTGGTGCAAATTGATTCGCACTAGTGATGGGCGAGTCCTAAATTATTCGGAATCGCTTGACTCTAGCGAGTCCGAGCCCGGGACTCGCTACTCGTTGCGAGTCTAGCGAGTCCAATGTTAATGAATGGGGAAGCGAGTAATAGCGAGTAGTGTGAGATTTACAAATCGCAGATGTGTCTCGGAAGCTTCAGGCTCTATCTGCTACAATAGCTAAATCATGTTTAATAGGCTCCTGCTGTCACAGCACAGTTAACTCTCTGCTTACCGGCGATGCAGCAAGAAGAAGAAGGAAGACAGAAGAAAGAAGAGAGAAGACCTGGGTCTTTGGAGGGATATGTGGTGGTAATAAAGATGGAGTCCCTAATGGTGTCTGTGTCTTTATTTTTAATAAATAATTTTTCTCTGTGTGGTGTTTTTTTTTAACCCTTTATTGGAGATTCTTAGTGGGCGGGTCAAACGTGGCCTGACATTAAGAATCTCGGGCTTAATACCAGCATGTATAACAAAGCTGGTATTAACCCCTTTATTACCCAGCGTGCCACCGCCACCAGGGCCGCTGGAAGAGCGGGGTTCAGCGCCAGAGGATGGCGCTTCAATGAACGCACCATCTTCTGGGGCGGCTGCGGGCTGCAATTTGCAGCGGGGGGTGCCCAGAAAGCTTGGGCCTCCCTGCGCTGCGGATTCCAGCCCCCAGCTGCTTAGCTGTACCTGGCTAGACATAGAAATTGCGCGGAGCCCCACGCATTTTTTTTTTATTATTTCATGAAATTCATGAAATAATAAAAAAAAAGGGCTCCCATATATTCTTGTGTCTGGCCAGGTACAAATAGGCACCTGGGGATTGGGGCAGCCCGTCGCTGCCTGCTGGATCCGGCTGGTTCCAGAAATACGGCGAAGCCCACGTCAAATTTTTTTCTGACTAATCCATAAAACAATATAAATAAAAGGAACTGCATCTTTATTAACCCCTGGACCATGGGCGAGGGGTTAATAAAGATGCAGTCCCTTTTTTAGGATTGTTTTATTGATTTTTCAGAAACAAATTTGACGTGGGCTTCGCCGTATTACTGGAACCAGCCGGATCCAGCAGGCATCGACGGGCTGCCCCCAATCCCCAGGTGCCTATTTGTACCTGGCCGGACACAAGAATATAGGGGAGCCCTTTTTTTTTATTATTTCATGAATTTCATGAAATAATAAAAAAAAAATGCGTGGGGCTCCGTGCAATTTCTATGTCTGTATTTTTTAGTCTCAGCACAGATAAAGTAGACAGCTGTGAGCTGCCACCCTCAGCTGCCTATTTTTACCTTGGTAGGCAAAAAATGCAGATTGTGGCAATGTAGTCTGATTGCAACAGCCAATCACAATCTCTCTCACAGAGCATGAACATCTGTGACTGACTGTTGCCCGGTCAGTGAAGTGAATATGCATGAAGCTTCATGGGCTGGACCAGAAGTAAGTAAGGGGAGTGGACCTGGAAGCAAGCAAGCAAGGAGATGGGTAAGATGATGTGTGTGTCTGTGTGTGTTTGTCAGCTTTTGGACTCCTTTGAAGGTGTTTTCTATGTGTCCCATGTTGCCTGCCATTGATTACAATGATGTTCAAGAATTGTTCAGCAAGCACCCCGCCATTCGGTGAACCGAACCGAATCTGCTCATCTCTATTGGAAAACACTTCCTTCCTGATGGCATCCACAGGTCTTTTCTGATTAGCCGACTCACCGCTAAGTGGCTTGGCTGGCTAACCCAATGAAGATCGGTGGATGCAAATCGATGTGCACCAACTCTAATGGTTTCTCCAAGTGTAACATAAAATGCCACCTTTACTTCAGTCTCAGAATTATCCACGTCCCTAAATAGTATCACTTGCTCTAGGTTAGCACACATTGGGAAATCAGTTGTCCTCTCAAGCAAACCCAATGCAACTCATTAAGGGCTTCAGTAGTCAGATTGGATAATAACACATCAATATCCTGGACTGGCTAAGGGATTGTGGACTGTGACCAATACCTCCTCCAAAAAAACTACACAGTGGGTACATTGCAGTCAGACGAATAATGTTCTCCTGTCATTCACCAAACCCAGACAGGTCCATCAGATAGAGAAGTGTGGTCTGTCACCTCACAGAACATGTCTCCTCCAGAGTCCAGTGGTGGCGGCTTTACATCGCTCCATCCATCACTCAGCATTGTGCTTGGTGATGTACGGCTGCAGCTGATCAACCATGAAGCTCCCGGTGGGCGCAGTGTTTGTGATGATGTTACCAGAGGAGGTCTGGACTGTGCAGTTGTGGAGTCAGGAGAGTGGTGGTGACTCTTCTGCCCTCTGTTCCTGAACACTCGATAACCCCACACAGTAATGTTGTGTCGTCTCCACTTCACGGTTTAGTTGCTGTGGTTCCTTCCACTTGTCAGTAATATCACTCACAGTTGATGGAGGAAGATTTAGGACCAAGAAATGTTATGAACAGATTTGTTACATTGTTGGCTTCTATTAGAGGACCACGTCGGTATCAGTGAGCTCTTTGCCATAAGCCATTCTAATAGAAACAAATAATGGTAGACTTGAAAGGGACTAAATCCTCCCAGACAGATGTCTGTCCAGCCTCTGTGTGAAGACTTCCATTTAAGGAGAATTCACCACCTCTCGTGGCCGCCTGTTCCACTCGCTGTTCACCCCCACTGTCAAAAAGTTTTCACTAACATCTCATCTGAGTCTCCTCCCATTCAGTTTCATCCTATTGCTTCCAGTCTGACCATGAGCAATTGTGAATAAAGCTGATCCCTCTACAGTGTGACAGCCCTTGAGATAATTGTAGACAGCTATTAAGTCGCCTGTCAGTCTTCTTTTTTGTAAAGCTAAACATTCACCAATCTTATATCCATTCCTCATAGGACATGGTGTGCAGACCAGTCCCTATTCTAATCACTCTTTTCTAAACTTCCTCTAGTTTGTTGATGTCCTTTTTTAAAATTTGGAGCCTTTTGTATTTGTCTTTTTTGCTGCTGCATCACACTGTTGGCTCATTTTCTGTCTGTGATTTAATAGTATACCCAATCTTTTTCACATGTGCTGTTACGTATCCCTATTTCTCCCATTCTGTATATGTTTTTTAAATTTTTTTTGCCCAGATGCAGGGCTTTCTGTCATATTGGGCTCACATTTGCACTGCGAACACAGGGTCCCTGACCGCAGCAAAGTGCAGGCACTATGCGTTCCTATGTTTATACACCTGGGGTGTGGAACCAAATGTTATACACTGGGAGCAGCAGGGGCACATGTTATACACCTGGGGTGAGAAGCCATTTGATATACACCAGGGGCTGCATTTTATACACCTGGGGTGAGGAACCAAATGTTATACACTGGGAGCAATAGGGTCACATGTTATACACCTGGGGTGAGAAGCCAAATGATATACACCAGGGGCCACATGTTATACACCTGGGGTGTGGAACCAAATGTTATACACTGGGAGCAGCAGGGGCACATGTTATACACCTGGGGTGAGAAGCCAAATGATATACACCAGGGGCCACATGTTATACACCTGGGGTGAGGAACCAAATGTTATACACTGGTAGCAGTGGGGTCACATGTTATACACCTGGGGTGAGAAGCCATATGATATACACCAGGGGCCGCATGTTATACACCTGGGGTGAGGAACCAAATGTTATACACTGAGAGCAGTAGGGTCACATGTTATACACCTGGGGTGAGAAGCCAAATGATATACACCAGGGGACACATGTTATACACCTGGGGTCTGGAACCAAATGTTATACACTGGGAGCAGCAGGGGCACATGTTATACACCTGGGATGAAAAGCCAAATGATATACACCAGGGGCCACATGTTATACACCTGGGGTGAGGAACCAAATGTTGTACACTGGGAGCAGTGGGGTCACATGTTATACACCTGGGGTGAGAAGCCATATGATATACACCAGGGGCCGCATGTTATACACCTGGGGTGAGGAACCAAATGTTATACACTGAGAGCAGTAGGGTCACATGTTATACACCTGGGGTGAGAAGCCAAATGATATACACCAGGGGCCACATGTTATACACCTGGGGTGTGGAACCAAATGTTATACACTGGGAGCAGCAGGGGCACATGTTATACACCTGGGGTGAGAAGCCAAATGATATACACCAGGGGCCACATGTTATACACCTGGGGTGAGGAACCAAATGTTATACACTGGGAGCAGTAGGGTCACATGTTATACACCTGGGGTGAGAAGCCAAATGATATACATCAGGGGCAATCGGGCCGGACGATATATACCTGGGGCAATTGGGCCGAATGTTATGTACCGGTGGCAATGAGACTGAATGAAAATAACTACATTTAATACTTAAGACGTGTCTCAAAAATTTTGACACCATGTGCTTTATATCTTGTTGTTGTCTTCAGCTTTTGAAGCCCAGGAACACCTATGATCTATGATTTCAATCAGTCCAACATAGCTGTAATGAATGGTGCCACTTGGCCCTTGGTTCAGATGATGTTTTACAAAGATGCACAAATAGAAAAGGTCCCTGTGTGATTCATCCGACCGCCGCTATGTGATATAAGGGCTGAAATCACCGGTCACCATCAAATAAGCCTATAAAGGCAGCATGAAGCCAGGATTGCATTGACCCGCTCTCATCACATAAAAGAAGAAATGACTTTCTGGATATGTAAATACATGAAAGGAATGAGTCCTGCCGAGCTGTCATTGTGTGTTACTTATAGATCTACTGGATATACTGTTCTATATACTGCTCACTGGACATAATTCAGTTTAAGGAGGTTCATTAACTCAATGTAGTACATGAATAAAGGAGACCATCGTGTGTTGGTGTAAATTGTGCCAAACTCTGAAAATTGTGCACAGGACACATCAGAGTTCGAGCAACTAAATACCTCCTGGATGTAGGCCACCTCAACGCTGTCTTCCATGTATGCTGGCATCATACCAAGATATACTACAAGTCATTATACCGAGATATACTACAAGTCATTATACCGAGATATGCTACAAGTCATTATACCGAGATATGCTACAAGTCATTATACCGAGATATACTACAAGTCATTATACCGAGATATGCTACAAGTCATTATACCGAGATATGCTACAAGTCATTATACCGAGATATACTACAAGTCATTATACCGAGATATACTACAAGTCATCATACCGAGATATGCTACAAGTCATTATACCGAGATATACTACAAGTCATTATACCGAGATATACTACAAGTCATTATACCGAGATATGCTACAAGTCATTATACCGAGATATGCTACAAGTCATTATACCGAGATATGCTACAAGTCATTATACCGAGATATACTACAAGTCATTATACCGAGATATGCTACAAGTCATCATACCGAGATATGCTACAAGTCATCATACCGAGATATGCTACAAGTCATTATACCGAGATATACTACAAGTCATTATACCGAGATATGCTACAAGTCATTATACCGAGATATGCTACAAGTCATCATACCGAGATATACTACAAGTCATCATACCGAGATATACTACAAGTCATTATACCGAGATATGCTACAAGTCATTATACCGAGATATGCTACAAGTCATCATACCGAGATATACTACAAGTCATCATACCGAGATATGCTACAAGTCATTATACCAAGATATGCTACAAGTCATCATACCGAGATATGCTACAAGTCATCATACCGAGATATACTACAAGTCATCATACCGAGATATGCTACAAGTCATTATACCGAGATATGCTACAAGTCATCATACCGAGATATACTACAAGTCATCATACCGAGATATACTACAAGTCATTATACCGAGATATGCTACAAGTCATTATACCGAGATATGCTACAAGTCATTATACCGAGATATACTACAAGTCATTATACCGAGATATACTACAAGTCATCATACCGAGATATGCTACAAGTCATTATACCGAGATATACTACAAGTCATTATACCGAGATATACTACAAGTCATTATACCGAGATATGCTACAAGTCATTATACCGAGATATGCTACAAGTCATTATACCGAGATATGCTACAAGTCATTATACCGAGATATACTACAAGTCATTATACCGAGATATGCTACAAGTCATCATACCGAGATATGCTACAAGTCATCATACCGAGATATGCTACAAGTCATTATACCGAGATATACTACAAGTCATTATACCGAGATATGCTACAAGTCATTATACCGAGATATGCTACAAGTCATCATACCGAGATATACTACAAGTCATCATACCGAGATATACTACAAGTCATTATACCGAGATATGCTACAAGTCATTATACCGAGATATGCTACAAGTCATCATACCGAGATATACTACAAGTCATCATACCGAGATATGCTACAAGTCATTATACCAAGATATGCTACAAGTCATCATACCGAGATATGCTACAAGTCATCATACCGAGATATACTACAAGTCATCATACCGAGATATGCTACAAGTCATTATACCGAGATATGCTACAAGTCATCATACCGAGATATACTACAAGTCATCATACCGAGATATACTACAAGTCATTATACCGAGATATGCTACAAGTCATTATACCGAGATATGCTACAAGTCATTATACCGAGATATGCTACAAGTCATCATACCGAGATATGCTACAAGTCATTATACCAAGATATGCTACAAGTCATTATACCGAGATATACTACAAGTCATTATACCGAGATATGCTACAAGTCATTATACCGAGATATACTACAAGTCATTATACCGAGATATACTACAAGTCATTATACCGAGATATGCTACAAGTCATTATACCGAGATATGCTACAAGTCATTATACATGAGAATGGGTATAGACACAGACTGGTAGATTCAGTCTGTGGAATAGAAGGTACTAGATCTCATTACAAATACTTGGTATCCTACAAAGTACAGGTTACCGTAGAATGGGTAGTCCTCCAGTTCCACACTTACTGTATATGGGCAGTCTTCCACTTCTACCCTTGTTTTCCACTTCCACACTTATATGGGAAGTCCGCCACTTTTACGCACGTCTTCAAATTCAACACGTATCTGGACAGTCCTCCACTTCTACACCCTTGTCCTTCATTTCCACACTTATCTGGGTAGTCCTGCACTTCTACACTTGTCCTCCATTTCTACACTTATCGGGACAGTCCTCCACTTCTACGCTTGTCCTCCATTTCCACACCTATCTGGTCAGTCCTCCACTTCTACACTTGTCCTCCATTTCCACACCTATCTGTGCAGTCCTCCACTTCTACGCTTGTCCTCCATTTCCACACCTATCTGGTCAGTCCTCCACTTCTACACTTGTCCTCCATTTCCACACCTATCTGTGCAGTCCTCCACTTCTACGCTTGTCCTCCATTTCCACACCTATCTGGTCAGTCCTCCACTTCTACACTTGTCCTCCATTTCCACACCTATCTGTGCAGTCCTCCACTTCTACGCTTGTCCTCCATTTCCACACCTATCTGGTCAGTCCTCCACTTCTACACTTGTCCTCCATTTCCACACCTATCTGTGCAGTCCTCCACTTCTACGCTTGTCCTCCATTTCCACACCTATCTGGTCAGTCCTCCACTTCTACACTTGTCCTCCATTTCCACACCTATCTGTGCAGTCCTCCACTTCTACGCTTGTCCTCCATTTCCACACCTATCTGGTCAGTCCTCCACTTCTACACTTGTCATCCATTTCCACACCTATCTGTGCAGTCCTCCACTTCTACGCTTGTCCTCCATTTCCACACCTATCTGGTCAGTCCTCCACTTCTACACTTGTCCTCCATTTCTACACTTATCGGGGTAGTCCTCCACTTCTACGCTTGTCCTCCATTTCCACACATATCTGTGCAGTTCTCCACTTCTACACTTATTGGCCAGGGTCACACATGACATCAGTTTTTAGTGCATTCATGACGCAAATGTGACCCTAGCCTAAGTGTGGAATCACGAAGGTTCCATCATTGGTCAAATATTTCTGGACCTATCTGTATATACAGTATATATATTCCAAAAAATTCTACATTTAGTTGAACCTTTTGCAATAAATGTCTTGCGAAATGTCACTGTATGATCATACGTTTATTTCCCATTATAAGATCATCAGACTTAAATGCCAATGGTAAGATCGTATAGGAAAGAAGAAGTCCATGCACGATTCCTTACTCTATACATTAGGGAATAAATGGATTACATTAATTTGGGGCTGGTGTAATAACCAGAGTTTCCAAATGTCAGGGGATTTTTTTTTATCTATCTAAAAGCCATAAAGTGTAAACCTTGACACTTTAAGGGAATATTATGGCAGCTGCAATGCATAGGGGATAATTGCAGAAAGTGTCATGGACTATTACAGTCTCCCAGTAATGATCCAGTACAGCCCCTGCCCCCAAAATCTGAGGAGTAAAAATGAGCCTCATACAGAGCTGTATCTGTGTGTATAGTGAATATCGTTACTAACCTGCCTTTATAGGGGCACTATAAGAGTGAGATGACTCCGCTGACCCTGTCCCAGCCTATACTGCAAAGCTGAAAAGTAAGGTTGGTTTCACACCACGGCTGTTCGGCTGTCAGGTTGTGTCCAGTGCTTTGCAGGAGGCACCGGACACAGCCTGACAGCCCCGGACAAACAGAACCAGAGGGTTAATATGCCCTCCGGTCCTGTTTGCAGCCGGATTCGGCAGGAGCTGTCCCTGCTGAAATTACAGGATCGCAGCTAGCGGGGGAGCTATTCGCGGCCCTGAAATCTCAACAGCAGACAGCTCCAGGTGCCGAAGTTAAGCGTGACCGGTGCTGAGCTTCAGCACCCGCCATCTAAGCACCTCACAGATTCTCTGTCGGGTCCGGTGCGATCCAGCGCCCCATAGACTCCTATGCTATGAGGCGTCGGATCGCATCGGATCCAGGAGAATCCGGCAGGATTCGGTTTGGTTCAATTTTTCACCCGGGACACAAAGATGCTGCAATCTCCGATTTCGTGTCCCGGGCAAAAAACTAATGCAGCCCGATGCTGCCGGAGAGGGACAAAACCGGATAGCAAATCACTGCCATCCGGCCCTATCCGGCACCGTAGGGCTACATTTTGTGAAAATCGGGTTCGGGGCTGTCCGATTCGCATCGGGATGCCCCGGACCTGATCACACCCTGTGTGAAGTCGGCCTAAGATACATGCAGAAAGCAGGAGGGGTAAGGGTGCGTTCACACACTGCGTATTTGCTGCGCATCTTTACTCAATTGCTCTTGCAGTTTTTGTAAAACCAGGATTGGCCGATTAAAACAAAGGTGCTTGACAAAGACCATACAGATCGGAACGTTGCACCACTAAGGGTACCTTTACACGCCGCTACTACAGGATGGATACAACCCGCTACAGGCTACAAATGTAGCTTGTAGCGCCAATATAGCCCGTAGTAGCGGCGTGTGAAGACGGTAGGAGGCAGCCGGCAACAGATACATCTGTTTCCGAGCACTGCTCGAAAACAGATGGCTACAAAGCCGATTGCAGCGAGCTGTATCGGCGTGTAAAGAAGCTACAGAAGGGATGTCTGGACACCAGGCTATGTAGCTGGAATGTAGCTAAGGCGTGACACAGGCTCCGGTTTACCCCGCCCCATCTGCGATCATTGGAGGAAGCTCCTGCGTTACGATTGGTAGTCGCTGCATAGGGAGGCATATTTAAGGAGCTGACGAGTCACACTACACAATTGCTCGAGCTTCATGTATTAAACAGCCTCCTGCGATGCCTGCCCAATCATGATGTTAGTGCGTTGTCCTATCATCGTACGGACGTCTCGTAATCCACAATTGTAGCACGCCTATGTGCTGTCCCTGCTGCACCAGGTCCGCCCATATTAGCTTGTTGTAGCGGTGTGTAAATGAGGTAAGGTAAGCTACAGATGGCTACTTGAGACACCCGGCGATGTATCTAGCTATAGATGTAGCGTAGCGTAGCGCACCTTGTGGCGGCGTGTAAAGATGGTGTGTTGACCGTTTGTAACCGTTGGTGCGTGCTCGTGCACGTGAAGTAGCGGGTTGTATCCATCCTGTCGTAGCGGCGTGTAAAGGTACCCTTTGGGCTGGATTAAAGAATGTCCACTCTTTTCTGATTTGAAGTGCTGCCTGTCTTCTTTGGATTTATATATAACATTTGGACACCGTATTTCGGAAAGTATTGCACCCCCTTAAATTTTCTTAAGTTTATGCTGATTTTTTTTCAGTTTTTTAGATAGATAGATAGATAGATAGATATAGATAGATAGATAGATAGATAGATAGATAGATAGATAGATAGATAGATAGATAGATAGATAGATAGATTGATAGATAGATAACTCATCAAAAAAACAAAACAGCACAACTATTGTCGGGTACACCAACACGTGCTTATAATTTAACAATTGACTACCCGTTTATTTCTCACATACACATTATAAACCGGGTAGCACAACAACCTTTGATCATAAACACATCACATGATACATACATTACACTAGAATAGCACATCACATAATACATTACATTACATTACATATAACATAGAAGCCTATTGTACATATAACTCTTAGGGCCACGTTACACCTGGCGACGCCGTCAGAGATGTTGGCAGCAACGGGCGGGAGCGCGCACGTTTTTGGCGCCCCGCCAGCATCGCCGTCCCCAATTTACACGGGGAGACACCTGTGCCGACACACCAGCGATCTGACAGGCGGCATCGCCACCAGGGTGTCTCAAAACCCCAGCGGCGATGCAGTACAATGGGAGCCTATGGCTCCCATCGCCTGACAGGTCGCTGTCGGCGGTTTACATGGTGTGATGTGTGCACATCGCCCCAGATCGGCTGCCTGGTTTCAGAGCACTGCTTTTTGAAAGCTCAAAACCAGATCAGGATTTAAAAAAAAAAAAAATGCGGTTAGAGTGCGTTTTTGACAGCATGTGTGTCAAAACGTACTGGAGATGCACCAATGGGTGTTTACAGAAAAGACAAAACGCATGCGTTTTCATTGCGTTTTGCATTGAAACCAATGGGTGTGTTAACGCATATGGTTCTATGCGGCTTTGCAGTGCAAAAACGCATGGGAACAGAAACGCAAACCCCCTTAGATGTGAACTGGGCCTTAGAAAGTCCAGAACCAGATGCAGAGCAAATTACCAGAGTGCAGAAGTCCTGAACAGTCTTGTGCTCTGCATCTGTTTAAACTAGGAAGTGACAGAGAAGCAACCAGTGTACGTGTCAACAATGGCAGGTGATGCAAGAGCCGCAGAGGAAGCAGCATGAGCAGTCAGAAGTAGAAGAAGCACTGGCAACAGACATAGGTAGAAGACCCTCTGATGAGCAGCAACAGGAAATTCACACAGGATTTGCAGGATTAGGCACAGAACTTGAGAAGCCAATGGGAGCAGGAAACCATTCAGGGGAAACCAAAGCAGAATACTTTAGAAATGTCTAGCGGCTGGGTTGAGGTTTATAAAGGCATGAAGACAAAGGGCACATGAGGCAAACGGTGACATCTTGGAAGAGGCAATAATGCCCAAAAGGAATTCAAAAATATTCAGATTCAGAACAGAAGCCTTACCATTGTCCCACTGGCTCAAGTACCACGGCAAGGTTTCTGTCTATACAACAGAGATTTTTGAGGTCAAAACCTATGTCTGACATATTTATATAGCATTATATGTAGTTTAGTTTTGAGAAAGTGTTTGATACAAATCTGTAATGTGCAAATGAAACAATACTACACGGGGAACCTGTCCTCTGTCACAGCCAACATGGTCTACAAAAAGGTCTATCTCCTACTTCTCCATGAGTCTTCAGCTTTAAAGTTAAGGTAAACGGTTGTCTTGAAAGTGAAATTTTGGTCACTGAAATACTTGTCAATGGTTCAGTATAAATAAAAAGTAACATTAAAGAAAATAAAATCAATTTTTTTTATTATTTCTCTTCATTTGAACTGGTTCCTTCCATCACTAGAGATGAGCCGTCATATTCTCCTAACCGGAGGAGCATCATTCTTCCACGCTCATTGTCACCCTCTGCTGAGCATTGAAAGAATCTGAAAGTGACAACAGCTCTTTATCATATTCCATTGGATATAAAGACCGTAAAATCTCTCTCTACAGTCACACCGTCCCCTGTGGTAAGATTGGAGTATCTCATAAAATGACGGCATTCTCTTCTTTTGCTGGTTCTGTTCCAGCATATCTGTCAAAATATTTCCAAGAAATATAATCACATCCTCAAAAAGGAAAAAAAAAGTTTCAAGGAGTTTGGTAATAACACCTGTATCTGTCATTACCGCGGGAATGTAAGCCGGAGCCGGTCACTAATGGGAAATCCATATTCCATATTCTCCACCTGAGTGACGACCATTACACTGGAGGTGACATCGAGGTCAGGATCAGGGGCTAATGTTGTGATGAGGAGAGGAAAGCATTCATCCTATTCCATCCATGTATCATTATGTCACCCAGGCACAGATGGTTGGAAGAGCTCCACGTAGTGTGATTCTTAAAGGAAATGTGTCATCAAAAAAATCCAATCTAGTTTTCGTGTTCCATATATTTTTTCATTTAATTTTTTACTATATTTTTTTATCACAATCTTTATTAAAAAGAAAAGTCAGAAATATTGTCACGCGACAAGATGGATGATAAAGAGGGATGTAGACCCATTGCTCCCTGAAACAAGCTTACTCAAGGGGGGGAGTGAAGACGTTTCAGTCCAATGATGGACCTTCCTCAGTTCAAAGGCTGGAGGGGAGAAACTGCCTGAACTGTAGGTGACAAGTAAAGAGCGCTATCCATTACTTTCCAGTGGATACCGCTCTTTTCTCATAAGCTCCAGTTTAGACAGGGTTGGAGGGCTAGGGAAGGTCTATCATTGGACTGAAACGTCTTCACTAACGGTATCTGGCTGCTTCTTTGAAATAAAGTATTTCTGCACATAACTTTGGAGTGCTTGGTAGCATTGATCACTACTACACTGTTGGATCCTACCCGTGCACACATAAAGGGGCAGAAGTGCCGTGCATTATATGTAATAGCCTGGAGGGATGTGACTGACTACCCAGTATTTAACTTGGACCTCTGATGGAGAAGTTGGGATTGGTTGACAATAGGTACTACTCCAGGGCATCTTCTGGATGTTGCACTTCACCAATGGGCTGGTTGGTATAAGGTGAGATGGGAGGATGGGATGAACTGCCACTTGGGAAGTATAGGGAGGGCAACCCCTGACACTTATCCTAAGATCCCTGATGTCCCTAGATGGGTTCTTTCAACCCACCTGGAGATCATGTTCCTATGCCTGTTTTTCCCTGAGCGCAACCCTGACTAGTGCGCAGGGCAGCAGTAACACTAATCCCGCGCTAGGATAAAAATGGAAAAGACAGATAAGGGAAAAAGAAACAGCAATTGTTCAATGCACACAAGACTACAGGAAAGAGTAACAGGATAAATGAGGCAAACCAAAAAGAGATTAACGTATGGGAAGACACCAAGCAAACTTCCGAGCAGCTATCTCTGGATACGGCTTCATAGACAAAGTCTTTGTCCACAGCTCACAACTCCACACCAAGACCAAGGGATAGCAAGCTATTACTGGCAACTACCCAAGCTGAGATGTGAGGATTTATAGCAGAAAGGAGTTGAAAAATCAGAACAACTGAGAACAAAAGGACACCTTTAGGGTGTGTGCCCACATAGTGGTTTAGTGGAGGTTTAGCAGCGAAAACCGCCGGCGGTTTAGCATAGGTTTTATTTAAATTTATGTAAATCATTAGCAGCTTTAGGACTTACAAGTAACCCTATGTAATTTAGAAAACGCTGTGCACACATAGTGGGTTTATGTGAGCAGATCTGCCAGCGGTTGGGCGGTTTACCAGTGGTTTAGCAGCATACAACATGTCAATTCTTCTCAGCGGTTTTTGAGCAGTTCCATGGACAAAATCCTCCATAGAAAACCGCCGGAAAAACCGCTGGAAAACCGCCGGAAAACCGCTGTGCACACGCTGTAAAAACCGCTGGTAAACCGCTGAGAAACCGCTGGAAAACCGCTGGTGACTTCTGAGCTCAGGAGTCTAGGCTCCTTGAATTTTCCAGTGGTTTACTGGCGATTTGAAAGTCACTAAACCACTATGTGGGCACACAGCCTAATTCTTTCAGCACCGGACCCAGGAAAATCTGCAGGGCTATTAGAAATAATAATACATTTTATTTATATAGAGGCAGGATGGACAGTGAAGAGAGACATCACGGACGGCGAAGATAGGAGGTATGGACGGCGAGGAGCGGCGGGACAGGCAGAGCTACAATAAAGCCCATTGGACTGGAAACAGGTAATTATAATGCAGGGCAGGAACATTTTAAAACTTATTTATGTGATGTGATGTACAGGGGCAGTCAGGGCAGAATAGCCATCTTCTTAAAATGCAGCATAGGCGCTGCTGAAGGTGGCGCTTTTAGTTTATAGGGCACAAATCAAGTTAAAGTTTCACTTTAAAGCTACTGTGGGATGCCAAAGTGCAGGGTGGGCACTTTATAAGGTGGGCCATTTATATGTATACACCTAAAATGGGAATGGTTGGTGATATCAACTTCCTGTTTTTGGCACATTAGTATATGGGAGGGGGAAAACTTTTCCAGATGGGTGGTGACCATGGAGGCCATTTTGAATCCAACTTTATTTAGGTGTATCTATATAAATGGCCCACCCTGTATCTCCATAGCAGCCAGGGACTCCCTGATGTCATGGTCACATCTATGCTACCATGAAGCCCACCCTGTGGTCGAATATAAAATAATATGCACTATTGCAGTATATTGTACAAGTTTGCAAACAATCTAAGGTTCCCAAAAAAGAAAAGAAACAGAATTGCCATTTTTCATGCATTATGATGCAGTGAGAAGTGATGAAAAATCGCATCAATCAAATCTACAGCTCCACATCCAAAAAGCAAGTTCAGGTCTCGAAAAACCCTAACAAATTGTTTTTAATTTAATTGATGTGTTCAAAAAAAATGTAACCACTAAAATCATAAATAACTATGAGTCTGATATCGCTGCAATTGTACTGACATAAAAATTAATCATGTTGTATCATTTTTACTTCTCAATAAGCACCGTAAAAATAAAATCCAAAAAATAATGGCTAAACTGAATGGTGTATTGTTTGTTTTCTTCAGTTATGTCTCATGTAGGGATGGGCGAATCTACTCGCTAGGACTTGTTACTCGGCGAGTAGTAAGGGACTCGCAGGACTCGGTACTCTGCGAGTTTCCCAGTGATTACTCGCACGAGTCCAATGCAAATCAATATCAATCCTAGTTTTGTCAGAAACGCTGACAAAACTAGGATTGCTATTGTTTGCATTAGACTCGGCTACTGTGCCAGTGATAGCAGGGAAACTCTCAAAGTAACTGCTGTTTCTTTGCGAGCCGAGTCCAGCTGTCTTCTCTGTGCAGGCTGCCAGCTCCAGGGTCCTAGAGCCCGCCTGCTCACAGAGATGATGTAGCAGTGCTGAGATTGTTCTCAGTCTGCTCATTCCCTGTGCATAGACATCTATATCTATGCACAGGGGATGTAGCAGAGAGGACATCGCGTTTTGGACTATGTCGGACGGAAGAGGATTTTTTTAATTAAAGATGGAGTCCCTAATGGCTTTTTTTTTTATTTCAAATAAATTTTTTTCTCTGTGTTGTGTTTTTTTAACCCTTTATTGGAGATTCTTAGTGGCTGGGTCAAACGTGGCCTGACATTAAGAATCTCGGGCTTAATACCAGCTTGTATAACAAAGCTGGTATTAACCCCTTTATTACCCAGCGTGCCACCGCCACCAGGGCCGCTGGAAGAGCGGGGTTCAGCGCCAGAGGATGGCGCTTCAATGAACGCGCCATCTTCTGGGGCGGCTGCGGGCTGCAATTTGCAGCGGGGGGTGCCCAGAAAGCTTGGGCATCCCTGCGCTGCGGATTCCAGCCCCCAGCTGCTTAGCTGTACCTGGCTAGACATGGAAATTGCGCGGAGCCCCACGCATTTTTTTTTTATTATTTCATGAATTTCAGAGTCAGAATCTCAGAATTTCATGAAATAATTAAAAAAAAATGCATGGGGCTCCGCGCAATTTCTATGTCTAGCCAGGTACAGCTAAGCAGCTGGGGGCTGGAATCCGCAGGGCAGGGATGCCCAAGCTTTCTGGGCACCCCCCGCTGCAAATTGCAGCCCGCAGCCGCCCCAGAAGATGGCTCGTTCATTGAAGCGCCATCCTCTGGCGCTGAACCCCGCTCTTCCAGCGGCCCTGGTAGCGGTGGCACGCTGGGTAATAAAGAGGTTAGGGCCAGCTTTGTATTATCAGCTGGCCCTAAGCCCGAAATTTATGGCAGTCACGCCAATATTAGACATGACCGCCATGAATTTCTATTAAATTGTTTTAAATAAAACACAACACAAAGAAAAATTTTTATTAGAAATAAAAAAAAAAGCCATTAGGGACTCCATCTTTAATTAAAAAAATCCTCTTCCGTCCGACGCAGTCCAAAACGCGATGTCCTCTCTGCTACATCCCCTGTGCATAGATATAGATGTCTATGCACAGGGAATGAGCAGACTGAGAACAATCTCAGCTCTGCTACATCATCTCTGTGCACAGACATTCATGTCTGTACACAGGGAATGAGCAGACTGAGAACAATCTGAGCTCTGCTACATCAGGCAGCAGGCGGGCTCTAGGACCCTGGAGCTGGCAGCCAGCACACTGAGCAGACAGGACTCTTATCTGTGCGAGTTTCCCAGCGATTACAGTTGCAAAGTAAACGAGTCCAATGCAAATAAATGACAAAACTAGGATTGCTTCAGGCTGAAGCTTCCGAGACACATCTGCGGTTTGTAAATCTCACACTACTCGCTATTACTCGCTTCCCGATTCATTAACATTGGACTCGCTAGACTCGCAACGAGTAGCGAGTCCCGGGCTCGGACTCGCTAGAGTCAAGCGATTCCGAGTAATTTAGGATTCGCCCATCACTAGTCTCATGGAAGAAAAGGAAGCAAAATATGGCAGTGGAAGAATGGAAATTGTTCATGTTGGGAGGGGAATAATCTTTGGAACTTTACCATCGATATGTCTTCTCTTAGCTTTTTGTTAGGTTTTTATTTTGGCTTTCCTTCACACAGCTATTAAAGGAAATCTGTCAGTAGGTTTTTGCTACCTCATCTGACAGCAACATAATGTAGGTAGAGAAATGCTGAATCCAACAATGTATCACATTGATTACTGGCTGCAGCCGTTCTCACACAATCACAGCATTTAGTTGTAGAGACACAAACAGAGCTGGGAGAGCTGCCCCCGCCCACAGCAGGCTCTCAATAGAGATTGTCTAATCACAGCAGAGCTGGGAGAGCTGCCCCCGCCCACACCAGGCTTTCTATAGAGATTGTCCAAACACAGCAGAGCTGGGAGAGCTGCAACCACCCACATCAGGCTCTCTATAGAGATTGTCCAAACACAGCAGAGCTGGGAGAGCTGCAACCACCCACACCAGGCTCTCTATAGAGATTGTCCAATCACAGCAGAGCTGAGAGAGCTGCCCCCGCCCACACCAGGCTCTCTATAGGGATTGTCCAATCACAGCAGAGCTGGGAGAGCTGCCCCCGCCCTCATCAGATTCTCTATGGAGATTGTCCAATCACAGCAGAGCTGGGAGAGCTGCCCCCACCCACACCAGACTCTCTATAGAGACTGTGTAATCGACCTAGGCTGGGAAAGGTGCCAATAACCACACCAGGCTGACAATAGAGATTGTCCAATGACAGCAGAGTTGAAAAAGCTGCCCCTGCCCACACCAAGCTCTCTATGGAGATTGTTTAATCACAACAGAGCTGGGAGAGCTGCCCCCGCCCACACCAGGCTCTCAATAGAGGTTGTCCAATCATAGCAGAGCTGGGAGAGCTGCCCCCGCCCACACCAGGCTCTTTATAGGGATTGTCCAATCACAGCTGGGCTGGGAGAGCTGCCACCGCCCACACCAGGCTCTTTATAGGGATTGTCCAATCACAGCTAGGCTGGGAGAGCTGCCGCTGCCCACACCAGGCTCTTAATAGAGATTGTCCATTCATAGCAGAGCTGGGAGAGCTGCCCCCGCCCCCCCACACCAGGCTGTCCAATCACAGCAGAGGGCGTATCAGACTGCCCTGTGCATATTAAAGTAGTCCTGTAATAGTAATCTCCAGGTGATAAAGCCTTCATTTTAAATAAACAACAGCACACACACTGATAAGAGAAGCTCACTTGCTTTTTTCATTTTAACCCTTGCAGCATGCTGTCCTCACCTTACATAGCAATCACCTGCTGACAGATTCTTTTGAAATAATCATATTTTTCCGCCCACAGCTGTCACTATGGGAAGATGATGGAAGATGGAATTTTTGAGCTCCCGTTGACAAAGCGACCTACTTTTAGCCCTAGTGAAGGCAAACATTCAACATTTAATAATTTATCTAATTAGTAATTAATTAATAATTTAAAGGAAAAATCTTCATAGCTCTTAAATAAGAAAACATTCTAAATAGATTTTCAGAGATTTTTCCGCAGATTTGCTTTACAATCCAGCACGCGTGGTCATGAGCAGAAAACATTTGGTTGGGAAATAAAGACATAAACCAGGATTCCCTTTAATGCAGTAGAAGATGAAACTGTCCAATTACCCAACAAGTGCTTCATTCTTTACAATGGAGGATGAGGAGGAGGCTCTATAATTTGACATTTGCTAGTAATTTTGCAAAAGTCTTGGATCCTCTTTAGATTTTGAGTATTTTTATGACAGATTACACAAAACTACCAGAACCCGCAATTATCATGTTAGGACATGACCCCGAAAATCCTCCATGACTTTAACAGAGAAGCATCTGCGTCTGCGGAGGAGACTTCATATCTAGTAGACCTCTGCCCAGACAGTAATCCCGGTTTAATTTGCTTGTTATTTCTATTATTGCTCCACAGAATGATTAAGCAGATCTATCTAGAAGTATTCTGCATACGGAAGATAAGTCACAACAGGGGCAAGGGTTGTAATCGCACCTGGGCTCTGGAGCCTCGGGGGCCCCAAAAGTGTCTTTGGCCTACAGAGAACGACTAATGCTATTAAAGATTTGCAATAATTGGCGGCCCCATTGGAGCTTTTGCATCGGGGCCCTTAAGCTTTAAATTATGCCATTGACCACAGTGGTGGTCAATAAAGCTGGTCAGGGGTGGACATACCATTGGTGCAGCCGCACAGAGGTCCATGAGGTAAGGGGGCTTACAGTGGGGAAAAAAAGTATTTAGCCACCAATTGTGCAAGTTCTCCCTCTTATAAAGATGAGGTCGGCCTGTAATTGACATCATAGGTGACCTCAATTATTAGATAAAATGAGAAAACAAATCCTGATAATCACATTGTCTGATTTAGAAATAATTTTTTTTTTTTAATTTTGGTAGAAAATAAGTATTTTGTCAATAACAAAAGTTCATGTCAATACTTTGTTCTATCTCCTTTGTTGGCAGAGGTCAAATGATTTGTGTAAGTCTTCACGCGGTTGGCACACACTGGTGCTGGTATGTTGGCCCATTCCTCCAGGCAGATCTCCTCTACAGCAGTGATATTTTGGGGCTGTCGTTGGGCAACACGGACTTTCAACTCCCTCCAAAGGTTTTCCATATTTCTATAGGGTTGAGATCTGGAGACTGGCTAGACCTCTCCAGGACCTTGAAATGCTTCTTATAAAGCCACTCCTTTGTTGCCCTGGCGGTGTGCTTGGGATAATTGTCATGCAGAAAGACCCAGCCACGTTTCATCTTCAATGCCCTTGCTGATGGAAGGAGGTTTGCACTCAAAATCTCACGATACATGGCCCCATTCATTCTTTCATGTACACGGATCAGTCATCCTGGTCCTTTGGCAGAGAAACAGCCCCAGAGCATGATGTTGCCTCCCTCATGCTTCACAGTAGGTATGGTGTTCTTTGGATGCAACTCAGCATTCTTTCTCCTCCAAACACAATGAGTTGTGTTTCTACCAAACAGTTCTACTTTGGTTTCATCTGACCATATGACATTCTACGAATCCTCTTCTGGATCATCCAAATACTCTCTAGAAAACTTCAGATGGGCCCGGACATGTACTGGCTTAAGCAGGGGGACACATCTGGCACTGCAGGATCTAAGTCCCTGGAGGCATAATGTGTTACTGATGGTAGCCTGTGTTACATTGGTCCCAGCTCTCTGCAGGTCATTCACTAGGTCCCTCGTGTGGTTCTCAGACTTTTTCTCACCCGCAGGGTGAGATCTTGTGTGGAGCCCCAGATGGAGGGAGATTATCAGTGGTCTTGTATGTCTTCCATTTTCTAACTATTGGTCCCACAGTTGATTTCTTCACACCAAGCTGCTTGCCTATTGCAGATTTATTTATTTTTTTATTTACACTGGAGCCAGCTATTTGATTGGGTACTGTCCAAACCTCACCCCTCTTCCCTTTTTTTTGTGAGTAGGAGCTATAAATCTAGGAGGGAATTCCGCGCATAAAATTCTCTCAAATAATGAATTAATTACAATTAGGTGGTAGATCTAGCGCTTTCTCTTATAACACCTGAAATTTGTGATGTATGTGTCTATAAATCACTACTACGTCACTTCCCACTCTTAAAAATGTTCCTTTATTTTATATTCTTTGATTAAAAAACATTTAAATTCATTTAAAATCCATCCATTATAATAAAACCCTAAGGCAACTTCCGTCAGGATGTAACAGTATGGTACGTCACATCCTGCTGAAGTTGCCTCTACACCCGCCCTGGATGCTCCAATAAGGCCGCTCGTTGCCGGGAGCGGAGCTTCCAAAGCCCCGCATTTACTATGGTAATGCGTCTATATGTGGGAATAAGGTGGACCTCCCCTTTTCCCTTAATACCACTATGTGACTATGTGCAGATAAACGTACGGTATGTAGCTAATGGGTTCTCAATTCCCCTTTGTTTCTACTCACTGTTCGTTGGTGGTAGTGGGTCCTTGCAAACCACTGCAATCTAAAACTCCCCGCTGTCTGTGTGGATCCCGGGTGGGTCTGCAAACACCGCGGCCGACGGTGATGCGCCCGGCTTCCGGGTCTGACGATGTCACAAGAAGTGCGTGGTCAGCTGATTGTGGTCACGTGATTGTAAGCTATGGAGGTGCTGTAGCTTCAATACGTCAAAGGGATGATTGCCTATGCATAGAATGGGCGGGGTCTACGCATTTCATAGGTCATGCCCTACTTCGTCAGGATGCCCGGCATTGCCCCCGCTTCTATGCTGTGTTTCTATTTATGCAAGATCCCTGCAACATCATATCTGCATTGTATGCATGTGCCCCAGTAAATACTCTGACTTAGGGTGGCCTCACACTTGCGGACCCCTCCGCAGCGTCCTGCGGAGGGGATCCGCAAGCTGAGCGCAGCCAGTGTAAGCCCCTATGTCTATAATGGGAACGCACGGTGCTGCGCTTGACTGCGCACGACCGTACGCTCCCATTCACTGCAATATGTGATTTGTATGCAGGCGGATCTGCGCACAAATCACACACTTTCGTCCGCACCAGGAACGCGACATGTACGCATCTGCCTGCCTACAAATCACATATTGCAGTGAATGGGAGCGCACTGTCATGCGCAGTCAAGCGCAGCACCGTGCGGTCCCATTATAAAACATAGGGGCTTGCGCTGGCTGCGCTCAGCTTGCGGATCCCCTCCGCAGGACGCTGCGGAGGGGTCCGCAAGTGTGAAGCCAGCCTAATCGTTCAAATATGCTCATGAAGTGTACAATTATGTTCTCTTGCACATATAAACATCTCAGGGACCATCTTTTCCAAGTTTTTTGTTAACTTTGCTGTTTCTATACTTCCCCTTTGTGTATTAGCTTCACCAGCGCCCTCTATCTCTTATAAAGGACTAGTAAAAAGGCCCGATGCAGTTGCATCGGGGGAGCGGTGAAATGAATTGTGTGTATACAGGCGGGTGAATGGCTAGCAGAGTATACATGGGGCTCTGTGGATAGCAGAGTATACAGGCGGGTCTGTGGGTAGCAGAGTATACAAATGGCTCTGAGGGTAGCAGATTATACAGGCGACTCTGTGGGTAGGAAAGCATACAGGCGGCTCTGTGTGTAGCAGAGTGTACAGGCCGGTTTGTGGGTAGCAGATTATACAGGCGGCTCTGTGGGTAGCAGAGTATAGAGAAGGCTCTGTGGGTAGCAGAGTATAGAGAAGGCTCTGTGGGTAGCAGATTGTACAGGCGGCTCTGTGGGTAGCAGAGTATATAGGCGGCTCCGTGGGTAGCAGAGTATACAGGCGGGTCTGTGGGTAGCAGAGTATAGAGGTGGCTCTGTGGGTAGCAGAGTATAGAGGCGGCTCTGTGGGTAGCCGAGTATAGAAACGGCTCTGTGGGTAGCAGAGAATACAGGCGGCTCTGTGGGTAGCAGAGTATAGAGGCAGCTCTGTGGGTAGCAGAGTATACAGGCGGCTGTGTGGGTAGCAGAGTATACAGGCGGCTCTGTGGGTATCAGAGAATAGAGGGGGCTCTGTGGATAGCAGAGTATGATGTGGCGGGAGGCTGGTGGGGTGAGGAGAGCAGAAGCTGGAGGGGTGAGGAGAGCAGAGGCTGGAGTGGTGAGGAGAGGTCCAGCTGGAGGGGTGAGAAGAGGTTCAGCTGGAGGGGTGAGGAGAGGTCCGGCTGGAGGGGTGAGGAAAGGTCCGGCTGGAGGGGTGAGGAGAGGTCCGGCTGGAGGGGTGAGGAGAGATGCGGCTGGAGCGGCGACATCACCGCTCAGCGGCAGGACGTGGCTGCATGCTGGGGCTGATCGCAGCCCCAGTCACACGGCATTGTCCTCTGCGGCGGGTTGGGTGATGCAGAGAGGGATCAGTCCCTGCCCTCAGGTCACACATGTGACCTGAGGGAAGGAGCGGATTGGGCGGTGTGTGGTAAAGACAGGACGGCCATCCGATTGGTGTAGGATGCCAAGTCCTGGCCAATGGGATGGGCGTCCTGTATGTACAACCCAATCCGCTTGCAGGAGCGGCGGCGGCGGCGGCCAATGGGAGTGAGCAGGGTGTGTCAGGCTTTGCAGGCTGACACGGTCCGCTCACTCCCATTGGCTGTCGCCACCCACAGGAGGACGTCACTGGCTCCCGGCACTCGGCCAAAGCCCGTAGACCGCTACTCCACCAGCAAGGCGACATTGAGGCCCCAACGGTGAGAGAGCAGCGAGGGGCGGAAGCCACCGGCGGCATCCGGGTAGTGAGGCTGGAGGAGGCTGTGAGGGTGGAGAAGGCTGTGAGGCTGGAGGAGGCTGTGAGGATGTAGGATGCTGTGAGGATGGAGGACGCTGTGAGCATGGAGGATGCTGTGAGGATGGGGAGGGTGTGAGGCTGGTAGAGGGTGTGAGGCTGGAGGAGGCAGTGAGGCTGGAGGAGGCTGTGAGGATGGGGAGGCTGTGAGGCTGGAGGAGGCAGTGAGGCTGGAGGAGGCTGTAAGGATGGGGAGGCTGTGAGGCTGGAGGAGGCTGTGAGGATGTAGGACACTGTGAGGATGGAGGACGCTGTGAGGATGGGGAGGCTGTGAGGCTGAAGGAGGGTGTGAGGCTGGAGGAGGCAGTGAGGCTGGAGGAGGCTGTGAGGATGGGGAGGCTGTGAGGCTGGAGGAGGCTGTGAGGATGGAGGAGGCTGTTAGGCTGGAGGAGGCTGTGAGGCTGGAGGAGGCTGTGAGGGTGGAGGAGGCTGTGAGGCTGGAGGAGGCTGTGAGTATAGAGGAGGATGTGAGGGTGGAGGAGGCTGTTAGGCTGGAGGAGGCTGTGAGGGTGGAGGAGGCTGTGAGGCTGGAGGAGGCAGTGAGGCAGGAGGAGGCTGTGAGGATGGAGGAGGCTGTGAGGCTGGAGGAGGCTGTGAGGATGGAGGAGGCAGAGAGGCTGGAGGAGGCTGTGAGGCTGGAGGAGGATTTTACTGTACTGAGCATGCTTCTCCAAGCAGGAAGGCAGGGGTTAATAAATAAAAAAAGTGTATGCTCACCTCACCCCAAGCCCCCGCCGTCTCCCGCCGTCTTCCTGCAGGCTCCCGGTGGCTCCCGCAGGCTCCCGGTGTCTGCAGAGGTCTTCTACTGCAGTATAGGACCTGCGGTGATGTCACAGTCACGTGACCGCAGGTTACCATGGAGTAACCTGGTGTCACGTGACTGTGACATCACCGCAGGTCCTGTACTGCAGTAGAAGAGCTCTGCAGACACCGGGAGCCTGCGGGAGCCACTGGGAGCCTGCAGGAAGACGGCGGGAGACGGCGGGGGCTCGGGGAGAGGTGAGCATATTTTTTTTTTTTTTTTTAACGGTAGTGCGGCTGCGGCTCGCGATGACGCTACGCGTCATCGCTCGCATTGCCGCAAAGGAGCTTGGGATTCGGCTACAACGCCCGACTTCCAAACTCCCGACTATATAAGTAGATTTTATACTATAGTTGTACTCTACATATTGTAGTATTAATGTTTTTTGTATTTTTTGTTTCTGATTACGGTATATATTCTTCTAGTTTGAATATGACTATTCATCCATATGTTTATTAGCTTTTTTGTTATATTTATGCTTATAATTGCAGTAAGGGATCTTTCTGCTATATATAGTATTGGTCTGAATGGTTTTGGTTTCTTGGCCTACATTTACTTTATTTAAAACCAAAAAACTCAGCATGCTGGTGTAATCCATTCGGAGCTAATGAATTTTGTATAAAAATCCATTTTGTTTTAGTACGTGACATTTTTTCTAGATGGGTGCCTCCTCTCCAGTTTTTGTTTACGTGCTGCATTGCTACGAATTGTGTGTCACTAGTTTTAGATTGATGGACTTCTTTGTAATGTCTGCTTAGAGGGTGTCCCTGGAAACCTTTTTTTATATTGCGTATGTGTTCTGACATCCTCTTCGCCAGTGTTCTGGAAGTTCTGCCTACATAAACTTTTTCGCAAGGGCAGATGATGATGTAGATGACACTTGACATTTGGCATGACAAGTGCTCTTTAATGGCAAATATTTGCTTGTACTCTTGTCTTTCAATATGTGTGTATAAGGTTTTTGTTACATCCGTATTTCGGCAAGCCATGCACTGTTTTCATGGTCTAAAACCTTCTTTTAATCTTGTTCCGTTCAATCTTGTTTGAGTTGGTGTATTTGGTAGTTTAGGCCATTTGATTGTGGGTTCTACCATAATAGTTAGAGTTTGAGCCTCCCTGTGGACTGTCTTCGGTTTGAGGTCTCCCACTGTTTTATCTAGCCGTAGATAATGCCAGTGTCTACTAATTATTTTCCTGAAATTGGAGGAGTTATCGAGGTACTCCGTGATAATTGGAAGTTGCTGAATTTCTTCTTGTAATGTTGTTTTTCTTTCCCCGGTCCTCTTGTCCTTTCGATATTTTCAACTTGCTGGAGGCTCTTTGCCAGTTCTGGTATGTTCTCCTTGTATCTTTTTTTGATAAACTCCTCTTTCAGATCCTTCGCTTCATCTTGAAAACCTTCAGTTCTTGTGCAGTCTAATAAATGTACTCTTTGGTACGCTGTGTAACCAACTTCCCAAATGGCAACTGTCCATTGGGATGTAGCTATTCGAGTCCACCTCTTTTTTTATATGTTCTAGTGCCTAATTTGTTAGTGTAATGTACATTAGTAATGTACGTATAGTATCTTCCGCTGTCCAGGGTCCTGTAGGCATTTACATTAGATCTATGGGCAGTGCACCACCATAGATCTAATGTAAATGCCTACAGGACCTCGGACAGCGGCTGATGCTATACGTACATTACGTATAGTATGTGCTCTACTGTCAGGAGCCACGGCTTCATTCAGAAATTTGTACAAAGCCGACAAAAGCCGGCAGCAGTATAACTCCTGTATTAACCCCTCACATGCCCACAGGAGAGGACAGCATGTCTCTAGGGGAATGAGCATCCCCTAGAGACATGTTGCCCACAGCAACTATTAATAATTAATGTTTTAATAAACATTTAACACTTTGTTCATCCCTGCAGTAGCAGGGATGAACAAAGTAGAAGGTAACCGCATTGCTCAGGATTACACATCCGGAGCAATCCGGTTACCGCATTGCAGTTAGCAATACCGCTCCAAAAACTGCAGCCTGCATGATTTTTAGCGCAGGCTGCAGATCCAGAGCCGGTAACCGGATTGTATGTAGAGTAGTCCGGTTATCATAATGGGCTCCTACGGAGTGGTTCCTAATCCGGTTTTGAGCTTTTTGATAGCTCAAAACCAGATCAGGATTTCTAATTCCTGCTGCATGTGTGACCCCAGCCTTACTTGAAGTTTTTCAAAAATTGTTTGATTTGTCCTGAATTGAAATACCGTATATACTCGTGTATAAGCCGACCCGTGTATAAGCCGACCCCCCTACTTTTGCCCCCAAAACCTGGGAAAATCTATTGACTCGTGTATAAGCCGAGGGTGGACCCTAGCACAAGTATACAGCCCCAGCAGTGTGGTATACACCAGTCCCAGAGGTAGATACAGCAGCCCCAGTGGTAGTATACACGCAGCCCCAGTAGTATATACAGCCCCAGTGGTAGTATATACAGCCCCAGTGGTAGTATACAGGGCCCCAGAGGTATATAGCAGCCCCAGTGGTAGTATACAGGCCCCAGAGGTATATAGCAGCCCCAGCGGTAGTATACAGGGCCCCAGAGGTATATAGCAGCCCCAGTGGTAGTATACAGGGCCCCAGAGGTATATAGCAGCCCCAGTGGTAGTATACAGGGCCCCAGAGGTATATAGCAGCCCCAGCGGTAGTATACAGGGCCCCAGAGGTATATAGCAGCCCCAGTGGTAGTATACAGGGCCCCAGAGGTATATAGCAGCCCCAGTGGTAGTATACAGTGCCCCAGAGGTATATAGCAGCCCCAGTGGTAGTATACAGGGCCCCAGAGGTATATAGCAGCCCCAGTGGTAGTATACAGTGCCCCAGAGGTATATAGCAGCCCCAGTGGTAGTATACAGGGCCCCAGAGGTATATAGCAGCCCCAGTGGTAGTATACAGTGCCCCAGAGGTATATAGCAGCCCCAGTGGTAGTATACAGGGCCCCAGAGGTATATAGCAGCCCCAGTGGTAGTATACAGTGCCCCAGAGGTATATAGCAGCCCCAGTGGTAGTATACAGGGCCCCAGAGGTATATAGCAGCCCAGTGGTAGTATACAGTGCCCCAGAGGTATATAGCAGCCCCAGTGGTAGTATACAGGGCCCCAGAGGTATATAGCAGCCCCAGTGGTAGTATACAGTGCCCAGAGGTATATAGCAGCCCCAGTGGTAGTATACAGGGCCCCAGAGGTATATAGCAGCCCCAGTGGTAGTATACAGTGCCCCAGAGGTATATAGCAGCCCCAGTGGTAGTATACAGGGCCCCAGAGGTATATAGCAGCCCCAGTGGTAGTATACAGTGCCCCAGAGGTATATAGCAGCCCCAGTGGTAGTATACAGGGCCCCAGAGGTATATAGCAGCCCCAGTGGTAGTATACAGTGCCCCAGAGGTATATAGCAGCCCCAGTGGTAGTATACAGGGCCCCAGAGGTATATAGCAGCCCCAGTGGTAGTATACAGTGCCCCAGAGGTATATAGCAGCCCCAGTGGTAGTATACAGGGCCCCAGAGGTATATAGCAGCCCCAGTGGTAGTATACAGTGCCCCAGAGGTATATAGCAGCCCCAGTGGTAGTATACAGGGCCCCAGAGGTATATAGCAGCCCCAGTGGTAGTATACAGTGCCCCAGAGGTATATAGCAGCCCCAGTGGTAGTATACAGGGCCCCAGAGGTATATAGCAGCCCCAGTGGTAGTATACAGTGCCCCAGAGGTATATAGCAGCCCCAGCGGTAGTATACAGGCAGCCCCAGTAATGCAGGCCCCCCCCAGCGTCTCTCCGGTCACCTGTAAAGCAAGCTATACTTATCAGTGTCCCGCTCGCACCCGCCGCTGCCGACATCCGCGATCCTCCATCTTCATGCGACTCCTCTTCCTGTTTCCTGTGCGCGTCGCCGGGAATGACGTCATTGCCGGCGACGCGCACAGAAACAGGAAGAGGAGTCGCATGAAGATGGAGGATCGTGGATGTCGGCAGCGGCGGGTGCGAGCGGGACACTGATAAGTATAGCTTGCTTTACAGGTGACCGGAGAGACCCT
Organism: Allobates femoralis; assembly: GCA_033576535.1. Taxonomy (NCBI): domain Eukaryota; kingdom Metazoa; phylum Chordata; class Amphibia; order Anura; family Aromobatidae; genus Allobates; species Allobates femoralis. Next base: position 40,767,969 of record JARQOC010000005.1, read on the forward strand.
GGGGGGGCCCTGCATTACTGGGGATGCGGGGGCTGCTGTATACCGATGTATACATCGGTATGTACCGATGTATACATCGGTATACAGCACTGACTCGCGTATAAGCCGAGGGGGGTACTTTTCAGCCCAATTTTTGGGCTGAAAAACTCGGCTTATACGCGAGTATATACGGTACTTCAAAATCCTGCAGGGGCTCTGTGTGACACCTATCAGTATGGTGTTGATCTCTATGCTGCAGGGAGCTACAAAATGAACAGCCATGTTGAAATCCAATTGCCTGATCCTTCTCTTCCTCTACATTCAGAGATGTATAGAGAGCCATTGTCCATGTCATGGTTTGTGGAGTATGGTGAGATTGGTGGGCTTGATTTGTCTGACATAAATCTGATTTATATAGTCAACTTAGAGATGGTCATGCACATGTAATTAATGTTGACCAAACCAGCAACATATGGTGGGATTAATTATGTATAGGTATGAGCTTTCGCATTGGGGCCCATGAGCTTCAAGTTACGCCACTGGTAGGAATAACTCTTCCTAAAGTACATATACAAATGACTGGCAAATATCTTAAAGTGTTCTACCAGCCTTACCCTGACTGTGACCCTATTTGCTCATGATTAGATGGAATTAACATGTTGAAATTTGTGTGACTGTCATAAGTTTTTATGAGTCAAGACTTTAATAGCAAAGCACAAGGGTCTTCTTGTACCATGACTCAGCAGTGAACAAATGTTAACATGGAGCCCTACCCTAAGTGTTCAGGCTAATGCACTGCAAAAAAATGTCATTTTTAAAAGTAAGTACAGTTTAAAGTAACTTTTGTCACATGTAGATGCTCTTCAGTCTCTGTAAATTGCTCTGCAGTAGTTAAATGGAGTTAATTTCCTTTAGTCTATTAAGGGTTAACTTCTGTGGCTGCGCAGTACTAGTGGTTGATGTGGTTGATCACTCCCCCAGCCTTTAAGTAGTCCTATGACCCATGAGCTGGTGTCACTGAAAGAGTTCATTCTCTGCAAAGACCGTGAGTAGTGATGAGCGAGTGTAATCGTTATTATTCACGTCTCGCGTGGATAGTAAAGTGTTTGCAATACTCGTTACTTGGTGAGTATCGCTGGTGCTTGTGAGTGATGTGTTGATTGTGAACAATCTGACACAAATTGCCGACTCCCTTCAGTAAACAATGTGAGCTGGCACCTCACTGAGAGCAGGTTGAATGTTAGGGTCTCTTTGGGCGACACAGCAAGGTGTTTTATGCAGTGAAAATTCAAAAAAGCCCACCCTCCTGCTCTGCTCTGGAAATACTTGTTTTATAGCCAGATATGTGTGGGTGAAGCCTATCACTAATTGGCTTGCATTGTACTCGCTATTTGGACGGGTACATGAGTATTACAAAGTACTTGTTACGACTATAGTGATTACAAATATTTCACTACTCGCTCATTACTAACCATGAGCTGTGATGGTGCTAGTGCAGTTCATACTAAAGCCTTCCTGGAGATTTCATTCTTTTGTTGTTTACTAGCCTAGGACTGGTCAGGAGCAGGGCAAGGGTGGTGGCCCACACATCCTCATCTTCAGAGGTAATTCTAGGAACAGGGTCAGCCAGAGACCCCCAGTCTAAGGGTCAGTCTAGTTCCCTGAGTACCTGTGCCCTTCAATGCCATCCTGCTACCTTATCCCTTTGTCTGTTATATTACCCTGTGACATTTTTCAGGATAAATCTTACACTTTCACAAGGTTCCTCGATGTAGTTTTAATCTCTTAGTGTGCAATCATGTGGGAGATGAGCTGCTTTGCTGTTTATACTAAACTTACCAAAGGAAAGCAGCAGCAGCATGTTCAAAATTATATGACAGTACTGAGAAGTGTAGATGAGAAATCAATTCTGGGTTGAGATGAAAGACTTGTTAGAAAGCCCAGCATGATTTTTCTGTCTGACTTTGCTTGTATTCCCTATTTTTTGCTCCTCTTTCTCCTTCCCCTCTCCTCAGAGTATAACAAGAGGTGTAACCTTACAAGTGATGGGCGAGCCCAAACTGTAAAGTTCAGGGTCCATACCAAACACCTGGTGTTTGGGCGCAGATCCCAAATACGGACTTTCCTGGGAAGTCCATGTTACAGTTCGAGTTCGGGTGGTGTAAAAATAAAGCAAAGAGTTAATAAATATCATCAATATACTTACCAGATCCTGCCATCCTGCTGTCCCACCATATCTATTACCTGGGCCGTTCATTAACGTCTCGGATATTTACTGCAGATGGAGAAAGATCCAATCTCAGATGATGTCACACAGAATGGGCATCTGTGATTGGCTGTTCAAGTAATATGCAATCAGCTCATATATTCTAGTATGGTAGAATATATAGGCTGGTTTCAGCTTACTCCAGCAGCCAATCACAGATGCCCATTCTCTATAACAGCATCTGTGATTGGCTGCTGGGCCTGTCACACATATAGTAGTGTAAGAATAAATAAATAATTAAAAAAAAATGATGTACAGTGATGAACCCAGGGCAAGGGGTACTCGGATACCGGGCCTGGGTTTGATGGATTTAACTGGGGAATCACGGGTGGTCGGGTTCCCGGTTCCATGCCCTGGCTGTCATTTGTTAGATGGGGGATATTTACAGGGATAAAGAGAGTACATGACACCACCTGTGAATACCGGTAATTTGGATACCGGCACTGCAGGCCAGCCGCTGAGGTGATGATGGTTGCAGCTAAGTGTGGTCCAGCTCCCCCACAGGTGGAGCTTTTACCTTAGGGCAGCGGTGATGGAGGAAGAGGGGATGAGGGCAGTAGTTGTTCTTACCCCTCCGGTGAGATGCTGATGATGTTGAAGCCCTCCCGGCACCAGCGAGAAGAAAGACAGAGACCAGTTCAACTCCAACTCCACTTTACTGGGTAACGGCAGATGTTAAGGTGAAACATGGTACAGCCTGGTTTAACGGGTAGTAGTTGTCGGCTCAGGGTCCCCCTATGGAGTCTCCAGATGTTCCTTTCTTAAGTCTTTCGGGGTCTAATTCTGTCCTCTATCTTTCACCACCTTTGCAGAGCTCTCCCACCAGTCCCCTGGTTTCATACAGTGAAGCACAGGTGTTCCTTTACCGGTACAGACGGGAGCGACCCACAGCAAAATCCTCCCGCCATCAGAATCCGGACTGATACTCCTGTAATCTTGGACCTATTATGGGCCTGAGGGGTGAGGTACCTTCTTGTGGCGCCTACGGCTACCTGGTTTCAGAGGTCCTGCGGCTCGTTGGTTTGCGGCCAGGGATAAACCGCTAACCGCCTCGGCTTCTGTGTTGCCGCTGTTCCCCAGACTGAACAAGCCGGCTCCACTTATGGCCGGTCCCCTTCTGTCCTGGGCCCTCTCTTAGAGATGAGGATCTCTCTTGTCACAGAGCTGTCAGGTGCATCCTCACTGACTGCCTTCCCAGCACTAACTGAACTAATTTTCTCACGCAAGTCTTCCTGCACTAACCTAGGCTCCATACCCTTTTGGACCTACTATACTAAGGAGGCCTAGTCCTGTGTGTGTGTGTGTGTGTGTGTGTGTGTGTGTGTGTGTGTGTGAAAACAGACTCCATAGATTAAACTCTAAACCCACAACTACAGAGATACTACATATGTTCTCAAAGTGTAATACCTCTCTGTGGCGCCTAGCGATAGGGGCGCCACATAGAGCTCCACCGTATTTTTGATTCTCAGTGCAGAGACACAACCACCCCAGGTTGCCTGGCTTTACCTTGGCTGGCAATCAAAATACAGCCGAGTGCTACGTAATTTTTTTTAAATTATTTATTTTTACACTACTGTATGTGTGAGGGGCCTAATAGCCAATCACAGATGCTGTCACTGAGAATAGGCCTCTGTGAATGGATGCTGGAGTAAGCTGAAACCATCACATACATTCTACCATACTAGAATGAATGGGCTGATTGCTGATTACTTGAACAGCCAATCACAGACGCCCATTCTGTTTGACAGCATCTGTGATTGGCTGTTGGAGCCAGTGCAGTGAATATCCCGGAAGTTAACGAGTGGCTCCAGAAGTAGATGGAGTTGGACAATGGGATGGCAGGACGCGGTAAGAAAAATGATGATGTTCATTAATTATGTGCTTTGTTTTCCAGTCCTCCATCCCCTGCCCCATCCAATAACTGTAAAGTCCAAGTTTGGGGTTCGGGCACAGGTTTGTGTCACATTCGGCCTCAAACACCGACAAAAAAAGTCTGGGCGACTCCGCTGAGCCTGAACATCAAGGGGTTCCCCTATCACTAAACCTGATGTTGCACTGTGCTGGATTTAAGCTGTTTGTTCAGGGTGAATGTAGAGTTAAGGGGAAATGAGGGAAAAATGTCTCATAAGTGGAGAAAAAAACTGATTTCTCTCGTAAAATATATTCCAAAGTCTCTTATATTCACCTGAACAAGTGTATTTAAGAAATATCCATTGAAAAGTTCACAGTGAAGTTATTTCTGTCTTGGATCCAATTATCATTTTAAAGGAATTTTTCTTTAAGAAAATTTCAGATAACTCATAATAACCTATATTCCATCTAATAGAGGTTATTCAGAATCTGATTATACACATGTACAGAAGCTAAAATAAGAACATTTCACAGCTTACAAATCACTACCTGCAATCACCTGCAATTTCCCTGTGCTTAGTGCAGCTCGCAGGCATTGATAATGACAGAAACAGTGCCATCATCCTAATACCATCCTGTCACTGCCATGAAGGCGTGAGCGGATCTGTACGCTCTATAACTGGGTAAATGAAGGTAATTGTGCTTTCCTGTATATGGAACATAATTAGAGCAAAGTACAACCGGCTCTAATCTTGTTCTGCCATCTAGTGTTATCAGACTGTTTTATTACACTGATTATATAGTAAAAATTAACTTAATGAAAGTTAAAAAATGCTTCTATAGTAAGAAACAGCATATACTGCATGTGCTTATAGTTATATACAATATATCCATATATGCATAGTGCATATAGTGTACATATACTATAAAACAAAGGGAAAATGGAAACTGGAGTTTATGAGCGCTAAGGCACAGAGCAAAGGGAACGTATTAGCAGATTTTCAAACCTCTTATTATTAGCTCCTTGTATGGGCCACAACGCGTTTCAATAGCACGCAGGCTATCTTCATCAGGTGATACATATACTGACATCAAGTGTACATATACTGATATAGAGTGTTGGAAACGTTTAACTAGTATCTATCCATCTTAGATAGATAATTGAATAGATAATGTACTAAACAGATAATCCTATCCACCCCCCAAAAAAATTACTCCAAATAGTCAGCCACTAGGTATCACCCTTCTGTGTAATTATCTGTCCATTGATGTCAAATGTAATCTGTCATCAGCAAAGACACTGAGACAGATTATAAAAAAAGGGGGCAAGTTTTTCCTTCTTTGCAGAAAATGGGGTATCTTTCTTTTTCTACAGGAGGTGGAGGGTCTTTGTTTCTCTACAGGAGGTGAAGGGTCTTTGTTTCTCTACAGGAGGTGGAGGGTCTATGTTAGTGATGGGCGAATCCTAAATTACTCGGAATCGCTTGACTCTAGCGAGTCCGAGCACAGGACTCGCTACTCGTTTCGAGTCTAGCGAGTCCAATGTTAATGAATGGGGAAGCGAGTAATAGCGAGTAGTGTGAGATTTACAAATCACAGATGTGTCTCGGAAGCTTCAGCCTGAAGCAATCCTAGTTTTGTCATTTATTTGCATTGCTCGTTTACTTTGTAACTGTAATCGCTGACTCACACAGATAAAATCCTGTCTCCTCTGTACAGGCTGCCAGCTCCAGGGTCCTAGAGCCTGCCTGCTGCCTGATGTAGCAGAGCTGAGATTGTTCTCAGTCTGCTCATTCCCTGTGTACAGACATGAATGTCTGTGCACAGAGATGATGTAGCAGTGTTGAGATTGTTCTCAGTCTGCTCATTCCCTGTGTACAGACATGAATGTCTGTGCACAGAGATGATGTAGCAGTGCTGAGATTGTTCTCAGTCTGCTCATTCCCTGTGTACAGACATGAATGTCTGTGCACAGAGATGATGTAGCAGTGTTGAGATTGTTCTCAGTCTGCTCATTCCCTGTGTACAGACATGAATGTCTGTGCACAGAGATGATGTAGCAGAGCTGAGATTGTTCTCAGTCTGCTCATTCCCTGTGTACAGACATGAATGTCTGTGCACAGAGATGATGTAGCAGAGCTGAGATTGTTCTCAGTCTGCTTATTCCCTGTGCATAGACATCTATATTTATGCACAGGGGATGTAGCAGAGAGGACATCGCGTTTTGGACTGCGTCGGACGGAAGAGGATTTTTTTAATTAAAGATGGAGTCCCTAATGGCTTTTTTTTTTTAATTCTAATAAAAAATTTTCCTTGTGTTGAGTTTTTTTTAAAACAATTTAATAGAAATTCATGGCGGTCATGTCTAATATTGGCGTGACCGCCATAAATTTCGGGCTTAGGGTCAGCTGATAATACAAAGCTGGCCCTAACCTCTATTACCCAGCGTGCCACCGCTACCAGGGCCGCTGGAAGAGCGGGGTTCAGCGCCAGAGGATGGCGCTTCAATGAACGCGCCATCTTCTGGGGCGGCTGCGGGCTGCAATTTGCAGCGGGGGGTGCCCAGAAAGCTTGGGCATCCCTGCGCTGCGGATTCCAGCCCCCAGCTGCTTAGCTGTACCTGGCTAGACATAGAAATTGCGCGGAGCCCCACGCATTTTTTTTTAATTATTTCATGAAATTCTGAGATTCTGACTCTGAGACTCTGACTCTGAAATTCATGAAATAATAAAAAAAAAATGCGTGGGGCTCCGCGCAATTTCTATGTCTAGCCAGGTACAGCTAAGCAGCTGGGGGCTGGAATCCGCAGCGCAGGGATGCCCAAGCTTTCTGGGCACCCCCCGCTGCAAATTGCAGCCCGCAGCCGCCCCAGAAGATGGCGCGTTCATTGAAGCGCCATCCTCTGGCGCTGAACCCCGCTCTTCCAGCGGCCCTGGTAGCGGTGGCACGCTGGGTAATAAAGAGGTTAGGGCCAGCTTTGTATTATCAGCTGGCCCTAAGCCCGAAATTTATGGCGGTCACGCCAATATTAGACATGACCGCCATGAATTTCTATTAAATTGTTTTAAAAAAAACACAACACAAGGAAAATTTTTTATTAGAAATAAAAAAAAAAGCCATTAGGGACTCCATCTTTAATTAAAAAAATCCTCTTCCGTCCGACGCAGTCCAAAACGCGATGTCCTCTCTGCTACATCCCCTGTGCATAAATATAGATGTCTATGCACAGGGAATAAGCAGACTGAGAACAATCTCAGCTCTGCTACATCATCTCTGTGCACAGACATTCATGTCTGTACACAGGGAATGAGCAGACTGAGAACAATCTCAGCTCTGCTACATCATCTCTGTGCACAGACATTCATGTCTGTACACAGGGAATGAGCAGACTGAGAACAATCTCAGCACTGCTACATAATGTCTGTGAGCAGGCGGGCTCTAGGACCCTGGAGCTGCACAGAGAAGACAGCTGGACTCGGCTCGCAAAGAAACAGCAGTTATCTGCGAGTTTCCCTGCTATCACTGGCACAGTAGCCAGTGATTACTCGCGAGTCTAATGCAAACAATGGCAATCCTAGTGTTGTCAGCGTTTCTGACAAAACTAGGATTGATATTGATTTGCATTGGACTCGTGCGAATAATCACTGGGAAACTCGCAGAGTACCGAGTCCTGCGAGTCCCTTACTACTCGCCGAGTAACGAGTCCTAGCGAGTAGATTCGCCCATCCCTAGTCTATGTTTCTCTACAGGAGGTGGAGGGTCTTTGTTTCTCTACAGGAGGTGGAGGGTCTTTGTTTCTCTACAGGAAGTGGAGGGTCTTTGTTTCTCTACAGGAGGTGGAGGGTCTTTGTTTCTCTACAGGAGGTGGAGGGTCTTTCTTTTTCTACAGGAGGTGGAGGGTCTTTGTTTCTCTACAGGAGGTGGAGGGTCTTTGTTTCTCTACACAAGGTGGAGGGTCTTTGTTTCTAAACAGGAGGTGGGGGGTCTTTGTTTCTCTACAGGAGGTGGAGGGTCTTTGTTTCTCTACAGGAGGTGGGGGGTCTTTGTTTCTCTACAGGAGGTGGAGGGTCTTTGTTTCTCTACAGGAGGTGGAGGGTCTTTGTTTCTCTACAGGAGGTGAAGGGTCTATGTTTCTCTACAGGAGGTGGAGGGTCTTTGTTTCTCTACAGGAGGTGGAGGGTCTATGTTTCTCTACAGGAGGTGGAGGGTCTTTGTTTCTCTACAGGAGGTGGAGGGTCTTTGTTTCTCTACAGGAGGTGGAGGGTCTTTGTTTCTCTACAGGAAGTGGAGGGTCTTTGTTTCTCTACAGGAGGTGAAGGGTCTTTGTTTCTCTACAGGAAGTGGAGGGTCTTTGTTTCTCTACAGGAGGTGGAGGGTCTTTCTTTTTCTACAGGAGGTGGAGGGTCTTTGTTTCTCTACAGGAGGTGGAGGGTCTTTGTTTCTCTACAGGAGGTGGAGGGTCTTTGTTTCTCTACAGGAGGTGGAGGGTCTTTGTTTCTCTACAGGAGGTGGAGGGTCTTTGTTTCTCTACAGGAGGTGAAGGGTCTTTGTTTCTCTACAGGAGGTGGAGGGTCTTTGTTTCTCTACAGGAGTTGGAGGGTCTTAGTTTCTAACTCACGGTTGCCGGGTCTTCACGTTGCAGGCGTTGTCTTCTCCTGTCACGGTTCCGCACCTACGGCTGTGGGGCCCGGTGGTCCAGATCAAAAGGGGTTGGCTGAACAGATAAGGGTTCATTATTCTTGTTGTGACACCACTTGCGGGTATTCCGGTGATTTCACTGGCGCTGCTTGGGCCTCCGGGGAATGTTTGGCAGCAAGATGGGACGCTCCCCACAGGATGAGCGGGAGTCCCCGGGGCCAGGAGCTGCACTTGGTGGTGTATGGCAGCTCGGTGATTCTTAGCATGCAGAGTTAAACAGTTCTGAAAAAGTACAGACACCAGTGTTCTGTACAACAGGTCTTTTACTGCAACCGGTAGATGATACAGGGTATACAGTTAACGGGTAATGGACTGGGTGGCTTCAGCAATGACCGATGTTGTTTCAGTGCTCCGCGGTGTTCCTCCTTTCTTTACCTGTTCTATTTGCCAATGTCGCTTTAGTGCACCAGTTCGGGTACAAGGGAGGCTACTTGAATCTCCCTGCCGGTATATATAGCCCGGTGTGAGGGGAGCCTGGTTCCCTGTGGTGGGTACTCCGCTGGCAAGACGGCTTGGTTGCGGCTGCAGTGAGGTGCTCCTAGGAAGCAGTCCCTCCACTTCTGGTTTGCTGAGCAGCGATGAACGACTTGCTCGCTTTGGAACCAGTGATCCGGTTGTTGGTGGGCGCGGGTGTATCTTGACCCAGTAAATAGTCGCCCAGGGTTCCGGTTTGGGGCACCGGGTAATGGCCAACCGGTAGGTGGTCTGCTGGGCTGCATGGCACTGTGCTGAGCCCCTTCTCCTACGTTCCCCTCCCGACCACTTTATCTCCTCTCCTCTCCTACATTCTCCTACACTCTACTCCTACATTCCGCCCACCAGGACCTGATTGGCCCTCTATTCTAATGGTACATATAGGGTATGGAGCTCTGAATGTTAACCGTGTCATTACTGAGGCAGAGAGTATTGCATCTTCAGTCAGGGATGCAATACCCTCCGGTGACGCACTCGTTGCGGGGCGCCACATTTCTCTACAGAAGGTGGAGGGTCTTTGTTTCTCTACAGGAGGTGGAGGGTCTTTGTTTCTCTACAGGAAGTGGAGGGTCTTTCTTTTTCTACAGAAGGTGGAGGGTCTTTCTTTTTCTACAGGAGGTGAAGGATCTTTGTTTCTCTACATAAGGTGGAGGGTCTTTCTTTTTCTGCAGAAGGTGGAGGGTCTTTGTTTCTCTACAGGAGGTGGGGGTCTTTCTTTTTCTACAGGAGGTGGAGGGTCTTTCTTTTTCTGCAGGAGGTGAAGGATCTTTGTTTCTCTACAGGAGGTGGGGGGTCTTTGTTTCTCTACAGGAGGTGGAGGGTCTTTGTTTCTCTACAGGAGGTGGAGGGTCTTTGTTTCTCTACAGGAGGTGGAGGGTCTTTGTTTCTCTACAGGAGGTGGAAGGTCTTTCTTTTTCCACAGGAGGGTCTTTCTTTTTCTGTAGGAGGTGGGGGGTCTTTCTTTTTCTACAGGAGGTGAAGGGTCTTTGTTTATTTACAGGAGGTGGAGGGTCTTTGTTTCTCTACACAAGGTGGAGGGTCTTTGTTTGTCTGCAGGAGGTGGAGGGTCTTTGTTTCTCAACAGGAGGTGGAATGTCTTTATCTCTCTGTAGGAAGTGGGGGCGGGTCATTATTTTTCTACGAGAATTTGAGGGAGGTCCATGTTTCTCCATAGAATGTGTGTGGGGGGGGTAATTATTTTTGTACATGAAACAGAGGCGAATCTTCGTTTTTCCAAAAGAAATGGGGCAGGTCACTGTTTTTCTATAGAAACTAAAGTCATGGCTTTATTTTTCCATAGCAATTGGGGTGGGTCATTATTTTTCTGTAGGAACTAAAGGCATGTCCTTGTTTTTCCATAGGAAGTGGGGGTGGAGCATTACTTTTCTATAGAAAGTGGAGGTAAGTTTTTGTTGTTCCATAGGAAGTAGGGGCAGGTCATTATTTTTATACATGAGGTGGAGACAGGTCCTTGTTTTTCATTGAAAGTGGGGGCAGGTGTTTATTTTTCTACAAGTGGAGGCAGGTCTTTATTTCTCTACAAGACAAGAAAGGGTGGTGGGAGCACATGTGAAGGAAGTTTAAACAAGGGAAATTTGTTTGAAGGGGCCGTGTGGCCACTCAGCAAAGGTGGTTGTGCACGCCATGCACAACTGCGGTGTATCGCCTCAGTGTTATGCCTCCTCCTTGGAGGTGTTTGCAGGGACAGCTGGCAGTATCCACAGAGCCTGGAGATCTATGCTGTGGTCATGTGACCAAATCAGAAATACATCATCACAGGTCCTTTAGTGGTGAATGCAAGCTTCTTCCAGCAGGTCCTGTGGTTTAGGAACGATGTTTGAAGATTCTCCTCCTGCCCAGAGCTGCTCCTGCCGGTATTACCCGAAGGTATAGATAATGGAGAAAGCAATTTAATGGTCTGTGGAGTGCTAGGATCAGGAAGAGTCAGGGAGATGGAAATATTTGTAAAAAGGTTTTATTAACCTCTAACTAGCCACAACGCATTTCTGTAGCACAGCGCTGCCTTCATCAGGTATGGAAAACATTTTGCATTACCTGATGAAGCAGGGCTGTGCTGCTGAAATGCGTTGTGGCTTGTAAGAGGTTAATAAAACCTTTTTACAAATATTTCCATCTCCCTGACTCTTCCTGATCCTAGCGCTCCACAAACCGGTAAATTGCTGTCTCCTTTGTTTCTCTACAGGAAGAGGAGGCGGGTCTTTGTTTCTCTACAGGAAGTGGGGTGCATTGTCATCTCTTTACAGAACATGGGATTGGGCCTTTACCCCATTATTTCTAATTTCTTGCCTGACACTCAATGTTTCTTGTGAGAATCAGAGATTGCTAGTTGGACTGGGTTTTTGCCTCTTTAAAGGAAGTGAAATGGTGAATCTTCATCACTGTACAGGACGTGGTGCCTGTAGGGATGGGTGAATCCTAAATTACTCGGAATCACTAGACTCTGACGAGTCTGAGTCCAGGACTCACTACTCGTTGCGAGTCTAGCGATTCCAATGTAAATGAATGGGGAACGAGTATTGCAGCGATTCCTCTGCTGCCGGACCCTATAAGGGGTTCTGTGAGCAGAGGAAAAACCTGCAATTCCCCATGTTATTCTTTTAAAGCCAGCGGCAAAAATCCATAAAACAATATATATAAAACCTGCAATTCCCCATGTTATTCTTTTAAAGCCAGCGGCAAAAATCCATAAAACAATATAAATAAAAGGGACTGCATCTTTATTAACCCCTGGACCATGGTCGAGGGGTTAATAAAGATGCAGTCCCTTTTTTAGGATTGTTTTATTGATTTTTCAGAAAAAAAAATGACGTGGGCTTCGCCGTATTTCTGTAACCAGCCGGATCCAGCAGTCAGCAACGGGCTGCCCCAACCCCCAGGTGCCTATTTGTACCTGGCCGGACACAAGAATATAGGGGAGCCCTCTTTTTTTATTATTTCATGAATTTCATGAAATAATAAAAAAAAAATGCGTGGGTCTTCGCGCAAATTCTATGTCCAGCCAGGTACAGCTAAGCAGCTGGGGTCTGGAATCCGCAGCGTCGGGAGGCCCAAGCTTTCTGGGCACCTCCCGCTGCAAATTGCAGCCGCAGCCGCCCCAGTAGATGGCGCGTTCATTGAAGCGCCATCTTCTGGCGCTGAACCCCGCTCTTCCAGTGGCCCTGGTGGCGGGTGGCTCACTGGGTAATAAAGGGGTTAGGGCCAGCTTTGTATTATCAGCTGGCCCTAAGCCCGAAATTTATGGCGGTCACGCCAATATTAGACATGACCGCCATGAATTTCCAGTAATCAATAGAAAAAAAACGCAACACCGAGAAAAATAATTTTATTTTAAATAATACAGAACACAATTAGGGACTCCATCTTTATTTAAAAAATCCTCTTCCGTCCGACGTAGTCCAAAACGCAATCTCAGCCCTACTACATCCCTGCCTGTGCTTAGACACACAGGGATGTAGCAGAGCTGAGAACTGACTAAGCAGTCAGGGTTCAGCTCAGGTCATTATGACCTGAGCTAAACCCTGCTGTCAGCCTGACTCGCTCTGCCTCCGGAGATTCCCGAGTGGTGATGGAAGTTAATCTATTCACTGCTTCTGTCACCGCTCGGGAATCTCCGGAGACACAGAAGCAGAGAGTCGGGGAGCGAGTCTGCGGCCTGTGCCGGCGGAGGCAGGGGAAGTAGCCGGCCGGTCCGGTGCACTCACTTCCCCCCCAAGCCCACTCCTGGTCAGGACTTCCCCGCCTGAGTCCTGCGTCCCTGCTCCCCCCGCCCGGTCCTAACTTAGGATCGGGTGAGGAGGCTGCAGGGGGGGGGGAAGCAGAGGGATGATGGACTCGTTACTGTGCGAGTAATAGCTTGGAAACTCGCAGAGTACCGAGTCCTGCGATTCCACTATTAATCGCAGAGTAACGAGTCCTAGCGAGTAGATTCGCCCATCCCTAGGTGCCTGCTCTATTTCCTTCTGTTTCCACTCTCTTGTCTGTCAATCATACAGGACAGGTAATCCATTGGATAAGGACACGAGTAATGCATACTAGAAAGAACAGAAAAGAAATGTCAGTACTTATAGTGCGGACAGAAATTGATGTAATAGAAATGAGAAAAACATGTAAATCGTAAAAATTCCTAGGTATACTGTATTAGTTGAGTGTGTGCAAGACCATGCATTTCTACAGCTATTGTGTAAATGTGGCGCCCCGCAACGAGTGCGTCACAAGGGAGTATTGCAGCCGCAATATTCTCTTGACAAAGCAGTGCAATAGTTAACTCTGAGATCCAACCCAACATACAACACCTAGAACAGGGGACCAATCATAGGTCCTGGTGGGTGGAGTGTTAGGGTAGTGAAATAGAACACACAGTAATCTAGAGAGTTGGAACAAAGTCGAGCTGGAATCTAGAGCAGAGCCTAGAACACAGAACTTGGAGAGGAGCGGGGGCTCCGCACCCCGTGCGGGCCCCTGGGCCGTCACCGGTCGGGTGTCCGCACCTGAGGCCTTAACCACCGGGAATGGGCATTTCTACACGGGTTCCCAAAAGACTCCCGTGCCCACAACTCACAGCCGGTTCACTGGTACCGAAGCTGGCAGCAGTTCACCTCTGCCACGCGAACCAGCCCCGTGGAGGAGCAGCTTTATAGGAGCACCCCACCACCAGCCAGTTTTCCAGTCGTCTAACCAGCGGTGTACCCACTGAGGGACCCAAGGCTCCCCAAAGAATCCAGAATGTACATCATGGATAGGGCATTGAAGCAGCCTCCCCGTACCCGACCTGGTATTCCTGGGCGACGCTGGCAAGAGAAGCTAAGGAGGTAGAAAGGAGGTACACTGCGGATCTCTGAGGAGCACTATCACTGCTGAGTCCACCCGGTCTTCTACTCAACCGCTGTAAGCCATGTACTGCCTGCTGGTTACAGTAAAGAACCGTTGCAGAGACTATCTGTGTCCGTGTCTCCTTATGAACTGTCCGTCATTAACTAAAGGTAACCGCAGCTGCCGCACAACATCTTGAGCAGCTCCAGCCCCCGGGGATCACCGCTCAGCCTGTGGGGAGCGTAACATCTTGCTGCTGTCCATCACCCGGGAGGTTCCGCAGCGTCGGTAGCCCTTACCGAATCTACTCATAGGTGGCGTCACGAAGAAAACAAATTAAAACCCCCCTTTAATCTGTTCCCGTAAGACGTCCTCAATTTTGATCTGCACTACACCGGGCCCCACTACCGGCAGGCGCGGTCCACCCGTGACAAGGAAGGAGAAGAATCGCCTGTCTAAACCGGGAGTAACCCTGGCCCCTGGTGTGCGTCAGAAAATGGCGTCACGAACAGGATACGAGCAGGCCCGTTACCCAACGGGTATATTGTGCTTAAACTGGACTTTATTGTCTACAATTGGACTTTGTTCGTCCCTAAAAGAACTTTCCCGCCTTTACACCATTGGGTCAAGATGGCGCCCAAGATGGCGTTCCCGCCACAAGAAGCCGCCACGTGAAGCCCAGGAGTGAGTCAACCCCCCCCCTCATCGTGGGAGGGCTAAAGACAAAAGGCGCCAAACTCTTTGTCCGCCCTGATTGCTCGAATCAACCATGGGGGCGGACCCCAAAGACTTTTCCCACGATTGGACTACAAAAGCCCAGAGGAGATGGGAGTGTCATACATAGACACACAAACGGAATTCTTGACCAGCTCAACCAGAACGTCTTACCGGTTGATCGGGTGTGGTTTCCCTCCAAGAAGAATGGCCAGCATGAGACTCCAAGACCTGATGCGGGAGGTCGAGGCGGAGGCCAGAGCAGCCATAAGCCAACCGGGTCCGGATCCTGCCCTTACCATAGATGGCAGCCCCGACTTCTGGCTAGAGGCTCTACAAGACCTCCGGGTGCGGTTACTAGAGACAGTGGAATGGACGATCCGTAGCTGGAGCGCGACCCTAGGCAGACGACTACACCATGCGATGCAGCAGAGCCGACCGGGTACAGCTTCTCCAAGCCCTGACGACGTCACCAGCTTCTCGACCGCCTCACCCTCGCCTACCACCTGTCCTGCTCCGTCACCTGAGCCAATAGACTGTGTCATTCCGGTGGAGGCCGCAACTCGAACCCGTTCCAGTGACCAACATCGCAACCGATTCCGTTCTTGAGCCGGAGCTCATAACACGCTCCATGGAAGAATTAGATCTCTACCAGGTTCCCACTGAGGAACCCGCGACATGTTTCACCACTACAGAGACAGTTGCCTGTTTTATCCCCGTACCGGAGGCTTCCCTTGCAACTACAGAGTCCTACCTGGTAACCGGGATTGAAACACCTTTACCTGCGGAAACAGATGAAGAGGCAGGCAGCCTGGAAGCCCTGCAGGACGTCCCTACGGAAGGATCCGCAGCACCACCGCCCTGTTGTACAACGGAACAAGCTTTAACGTCTTTCATCAACGAGCAGCCTGATGTGGTCATCGAGGAAGAGGTCGGAGAGGATGACGACGAGACCCACAGCACCGCTGAGGATTTCGACACCGGGTTCGCTTGGGGAGACAACAAGGAACTTCCTTCCGGGCACACAGCTCGGGTACACTGGTCGGGTGCACTGCCGACACCTTCCCCTGTGCCGTTCCACCGGGTTCCGATACAGACAGCCCGCCAAGTTCAAGCTTCCCGCCAAACCACCAGCTCCGTTACTCGTCTCTACACCCCGAGCCGTAACGACGGAGATATACGCCAGAGACGACGAGAGGAGTGGCAAGCCCGAGAACGCGCCAATATGCAGGCCCGTGCCGAGGCTCGCCGCCAGCCGCCGCTGCCTGATGAACTCCGCCGTGAAGGTAGAATTTCCACCTTTAATTTAAATACCGGGTGGGGGTTCGCTTGGGAGGTGGGTTTGAATGAGGAGGTGTTGGTGGGGCGCCGGGACGTTGAGTCAAACTTGCCAAGAGGACATCCCGATCGCGACCTATACCGGGGCGATATAATCACCTACGAGCGCTATGCTTGTGCAGATGGGTGGTTCGCTATCCGGGTGCGCCATCACCCTCAGAGCCAGTGACTTTAAAACTTGAACTTCATCAATGACTCTGTTACCGTTAATCACTGACCGTGTGATCTTGCGGCTACAGCCTGGACTCTAGTTAAAGTACAGCCGACCGCCCGCCGAGTCCGCGCAATGTGATTACCTGTTTCTTTGCTTATATCACCAAAGCATTTCTTTACCTGTTTTTCTATTTTAATAAAAGTGTGTCATATATGTATAAAAATGTAAAAACCTCTGTAACGTGAGTAGTTTGACGCTTGGGGACAAGCTGATTTAACCAAGGGGGAGTGTGGCGCCCCGCAACGAGTGCGTCACAAGGGAGTATTGCAGCCGCAATATTCTCTTGACAAAGCAGTGCAATAGTTAACTCTGAGATCCAACCCAACATACAACACCTAGAACAGGGGACCAATCATAGGTCCTGGTGGGTGGAGTGTTAGGGTAGTGAAATAGAACACACAGTAATCTAGAGAGTTGGAACAAAGTCGAGCTGGAATCTAGAGCAGAGCCTAGAACACAGAACTTGGAGAGGAGCGGGGGCTCCGCACCCCGTGCGGGCCCCTGGGCCGTCACCGGTCGGGTGTCCGCACCTGAGGCCTTAACCACCGGGAATGGGCATTTCTACACGGGTTCCCAAAAGACTCCCGTGCCCACAACTCACAGCCGGTTCACTGGTACCGAAGCTGGCAGCAGTTCACCTCTGCCACGCGAACCAGCCCCGTGGAGGAGCAGCTTTATAGGAGCACCCCACCACCAGCCAGTTTTCCAGTCGTCTAACCAGCGGTGTACCCACTGAGGGACCCAAGGCTCCCCAAAGAATCCAGAATGTACATCATGGATAGGGCATTGAAGCAGCCTCCCCGTACCCGACCTGGTATTCCTGGGCGACGCTGGCAAGAGAAGCTAAGGAGGTAGAAAGGAGGTACACTGCGGATCTCTGAGGAGCACTATCACTGCTGAGTCCACCCGGTCTTCTACTCAACCGCTGTAAGCCATGTACTGCCTGCTGGTTACAGTAAAGAACCGTTGCAGAGACTATCTGTGTCCGTGTCTCCTTATGAACTGTCCGTCATTAACTAAAGGTAACCGCAGCTGCCGCACAACATCTTGAGCAGCTCCAGCCCCCGGGGATCACCGCTCAGCCTGTGGGGAGCGTAACATCTTGCTGCTGTCCATCACCCCGGGAGGTTCCGCAGCGTCGGTAGCCCTTACCGAATCTACTCATAGGTGGCGTCACGAAGAAAACAAATTAAAACCCCCCTTTAATCTGTTCCCGTAAGACGTCCTCAATTTTGATCTGCACTACACCGGGCCCCACTACCGGCAGGCGCGGTCCACCCGTGACAAGGAAGGAGAAGAATCGCCTGTCTAAACCGGGAGTAACCCTGGCCCCTGGTGTGCGTCATAAAAGCACAGGAATCCATTTTCAGTGTAAAGAAGCTTTGCCTTTACATCTGTATTGTGGTATCTCTCCTAAATAGAAACTATTACATAGTACCGGATTCATTGAAAGATGGACACCAGTAGGGATGGGCGAATCTACTCGCTAGGACTCGTTACTCGGCGAGTAGTAAGGGACTCGCAGGACTCGGTACTCTGCGAGTTTCCCAGTGATTACTCGCACGAGTCCAATGCAAATCAATATCAATCCTAGTTTTGTCAGAAACGCTGACAAAACTCGGATTGCCATTGTTTGCATTAGACTCGGCTACTGTGCCAGTGATAGCAGGGAAACTCGCAGATAACTGCTGTTTCTTTGCGAGCCGAGTCCAGCTGTCTTCTCTGTGCAGCTCCAGGGTCCTAGAGCCCGCCTGCTCACAGACATTATGTAGCAGTGCTGAGATTGTTCTCAGTCTGCTCATTCCCTGTGTACAGACATGAATGTCTGTGCACAGAGATGATGTAGCAGTGCTGAGATTGTTCTCAGTCTGCTCATTCCCTGTGTACAGACATGAATGTCTGTGCACAGAGATGATGTAGCAGAGTTGAGATTGTTCTCAGTCTGCTCATTCCCTGTGTACAGACATGAATGTCTGTGCACAGAGATGATGTAGCAGAGCTGAGATTGTTCTCAGTCTGCTCATTCCCTGTGTACAGACATGAATGTCTGTGCACAGAGATGATGTAGCAGAGCTGAGATTGTTCTCAGTCTGCTTATTCCCTGTGCATAGACATCTATATTTATGCACAGGGGATGTAGCAGAGAGGACATCGCGTTTTGGACTGCGTCGGACGGAAGAGGATTTTTTTAATTAAAGATGGAGTCCCTAATGGCTTTTTTTTTTATTTCTAATAAAAAATTTTCCTTGTGTTGTGTTTTTTTTAAAACAATTTAATAGAAAATCATGGCGGTCATGTCTAATATTGGCGTGACCGCCATAAATTTCGGGCTTAGGGCCAGCTGATAATACAAAGCTGGCCCTAACCTCTTTATTACCCAGCGTGCCACCGCTACCAGGGCCGCTGGAAGAGCGGGGTTCAGCGCCAGAGGATGGCGCTTCAATGAACGCGCCATCTTCTGGGGCGGCTGCGGGCTGCAATTTGCAGCGGGGGGTGCCCAGAAAGCTTGGGCATCCCTGCGCTGCGGATTCCAGCCCCCAGCTGCTTAGCTGTATCTGGCTAGACATAGAAATTGCGCGGAGCCCCACGCATTTTTTTTTTATTATTTCATGAATTTCAGAGTCAGAGTCTCAGAGTCAGAATCTCAGAATTTCATGAAATAATTAAAAAAAAATGCGTGGGGCTCCGCGCAATTTCTATGTCTAGCCAGGTACAGCTAAGCAGCTGGGGGCTGGAATCCGCAGCGCAGGGATGCCCAAGCTTTCTGGGCACCCCCCGCTGCAAATTGCAGCCCGCAGCCGCCCCAGAAGATGGCGCGTTCATTGAAGCGCCATCCTCTGGCGCTGAACCCCGCTCTTCCAGTCTTCCAGCGGCCCTGGTAGCGGTGGCACGCTGGGTAATAGAGGTTAGGGCCAGCTTTGTATTATCAGCTGACCCTAAGCCTGAAATTTATGGCGGTCACGCCAATATTAGACATGACCGCCATGAATTTCTATTAAATTGTTTTAAAAAAAACACAACACAAGGAAAATTTTTTATTAGAAATAAAAAAAAAAAGCCATTAGGGACTCCATCTTTAATTAAAAAAATCCTCTTCCGTCCGACGCAGTCCAAAACGCGATGTCCTCTCTGCTACATCCCCTGTGCATAAATATAGATGTCTATGCACAGGGAATAAGCAGACTGAGAACAATCTCAGCTCTGCTACATCATCTCTGTGCACAGACATTCATGTCTGTACACAGGGAATGAGCAGACTGAGAACAATCTCAGCTCTGCTACATCATCTCTGTGCACAGACATTCATGTCTGTACACAGGGAATGAGCAGACTGAGAACAATCTCAGCACTGCTACATCAGGCAGCAGGCAGGCTCTAGGACCCTGGAGCTGGCAGCCTGTACAGAGGAGACAGGATCTTATCTGTGCGAGTCAGCGATTACTTACAAAGTAAACGAGCAATGCAAATAAATGACAAAACTAGGATTGCTTCAGGCTGAAGCTTCCGAGACACATCTGCGATTTGTAAATCTCACACTACTCGCTATTACTCGCTTCCCCATTCATTAACATTGGACTCGCTAGACTCGCAACGAGTAGCGAGTCCTGTGCTCGGACTCGCTAGAGTCAAGCGATTCCGAGTAATTTAGGATTCGCCCATCACTAGACACCAGTGACTTTGGACTACTCAAACTTGATTTGGGAGTAGATGATAGCGGCTACTAACAATGTCTCTGATGTAATGTTGATACAGTACTACCCTACCTAAATGCTTAGAAACCTCCCTTAAAAAGACACCAGAAGCGCTCATGCAGCCCCACATAAGAACCCTACCTCCACCATACTTCACTGTAGGCACTATATATTTAGAAAAATGAATTTAGAAACATGCCTGTTATTTAGTGAGACCTGGTAGTGCCGGTGCTCTTATGTGGGGCTACGTAAGAGCTGTTGGTGTTTTGGGCTACAAGTCATTGATGACATGATGAATTCACAGCTTTACTGCTCTATAGTGAAAGATAAGATGCCCAAATCACTCCGTGCTCTTGGTAGACGTGCACTTCTCCATCATGATCCAAAACAGACATATGTTGCATTGCATATGTTGCATTGCTAAAAGAAGAATAGGGTGAAAGTGGTTCAGTGGCCGGGGTCTCCTCATCTGACCCAACCGAACACCTATGGGGGATTCTGAGGACACAAGTTCTCATTACAATTCATTCAGCATCCGGGCCCTAACAGAGATCATTCCTGAAGAAGTGATAAAGATAGATAGAGCAATATGTCGCCAACTTGTTCATTCCAGGCCTAGAAGACTTGGTGCTGTCCTAAAAGTTTCAGAGTTTATACACGACTTACAAATGTTCTATGAATCTCAGTCTTGGCAAACTTTTGGAAATTATTCCTATATTCAGTGTAATATTGATTAAAATGTTGTGGTCCAATTGGGGTGTACTCATTTATGCTGAGCCAAAGCTGAAGCCAAATAGAAGACAGTATAACTGCAGGATACATCTGCATAGGGTTTTGCTTAATCCTTTACTATGTACACATGTGCAGTAGTGGTAGGACGGAGCTGTAGATACATAATGGTAGAGACATTTTATTTTATAACATTTCTTAAGGTGCTTACAATTTATTTTTATTATCTGCTTTAAAACAGGGAGTTGTCGGACGTGACAATGGCTTCTCGACTAGGGACGTTCACACTATTTCTTTGGGGTCGGCGTTAAATAAATTATCAGCATTTATGATACCTTTAATTAAAAACTCATCACCAACTTTCTAACAGATGCAGCTCTACAACCCCGACCTCCCGTAATCCTCCACCTGGCAGCACCGGTCGATGTCTGGAGGTATACCGTATACACCTTCTGCTTCCAATTGCCTTCAGCATTTTATGGCCTCATCAGTCCATAAAACCTCTACAACTGAGATGTTACAAGTGAAAGCTTTTATCATTTTTTGTCCAGTTCCTTTATCTGTAATGACTTCCCGACATATAGACGTTATTTGAGACCCTCATCGTTGAAATGTCTCTACACATGTGGGAAGACTAGACAGAAACATGGGAGATTTTTTCATGGAGAATTCAGTTGAAATGTCCTATATGTAAAAGATGAAAGATACATCACGTCTATCTGTATAAGACTGTTTTTATCTTCAAATTGTTTATTCTGGTTTTCTTGCCTTAAAGGGCTTATTGGGGATTTAGGGAAAAAACATTGCACGTAACAAGAAGCACTAACAGGCAGATAGCTGCAACCTTACCTGCCTGTTGTGCCCAGCGCTGTTCACTGATGACACGGAGCACTCTTACAACGCTCCTGTCAGTGATTTTGCCGCTTCCACTGATGTCACATCTAAAGAGGGGTGGCGTCTCCACTCTGTAAATGGGCATCACAGGCAACCCAACGTCACGCTGATTGACAGCCGGCTCCCCTAATCAGGTAGCGGAGAGTCATCAGTCCCGCCCCTTCCACAGAGCAGAGGAAAAAAAGAAGCCGCTGCTCTGTTCACCCCGCCCTGCTGTCCCCTGCAGGAGCAGTCTGTGATCGCTCTGTGACAGGGGTGAACAGCGGTGAACGGTGTCTGGCACAACATGTAGGTAGGTGGCAGCTACTTGCCTGTTAGTGCTTGGGCACATTTTTTTAAATTCTCGTATATCTACTTTAAGTGCTGATAAGAGTGAAATAAGTCATTGACTTTCTAATTTGTGCTGGGGTCTTAGTGCAGGCAGGTGAAGGAGGTGAGCTTTGACCATTATTGATGAGCAAGCACTAAATTGCTCGGGTTCTCAGCACTCAAATCATATATAGGTGTCACTTCACCATGAAAGACGGCACCTGTGACATCTACTTCTGTCGTCAGGTATTCACGCTGTAAGTGGTGCTGGTGACAGAGGAGTAGTGAGTGGATGGATAGAGCCTAAGCTGTTAAGAGTTTCTGGCCCTAAGGTTAGAGTGTCTGGGACCTGCTGTATCTTCCAGTCTAACAGTGCGTGTCTATGTGCTGTTCAGCTAAAGTCGTCAGTTCCTGACGTCAGCCTATTAGAAGGCACCACATCCTAATTAAGCTTCCAGCTTTCTGCTGGAAACTGTAAGATATAGCTTATACTTCCCTGGTTAGTTCTTGTTATTCTCCTGCTCTGTATAGGCTTTTCCTGTTTTACCTTGGTCTGATTTTGGATGCTTTTCCTGCATGTCGATTTTGTACTTTGCTGCCGTCTTGGTTTTGACCCGGCTACCTGACTACTCTAACAGATCCAGATTTTGCCCTTCCTGTGACTACCCACCTTTGACACTTCTTAGTGACCATCCATGCCTTTGGCTATTAATGGATCCAGGATTCAAGTGTGACTGCTTTGCTATGCGTTTTTTTACAGGACCCAAAAAATGCTGCAAGCAGCATTTAAGCTAAGGTCACACATGCCAATCAGTTTTTTCCACTGGTTTCAATAAGAAATCCGATTTCTTGGCTGTTTCTTGAGCCTCCTGTGCAGCTATGTATTTTTTGGACTTTGGCTAGGGTCACACTTAGAAGGCACAGTCGAGTAACCGCATCCATTACTAGATGCGGTTTTGGACTGTGCCTTCACACTTCTTAAAATTTGGGAAAATGCAATCTTCGGCTGGGGTCACATTTGATAGCACAATTGCGTTCACCGCATCCAGATCCGGATGCGGTGAACGCAATTGCATTCCCACACATTTTTTATGAAAAGTGTGTGGAGGGAACCGCAATGCGGTAACCGGATTGCTCCGGATGTGTAATCCGGAGCAATCCGGTTACAAAACAGTTTGCTCATCCCTGCTGCCGCAGGGATGAGCAAACTGTAAAATCTTTAAAAAAGCTTTAATATTCCTAATGATTGTGCCCATCATGTCTCTAGGGGGTGTCCACCCCCCCTAGAGACATGCTACCTACTCAGGTGGACATGTAAATATCTCATGTACAGTAAGCCGGCTCCTGTTGGCTCTGTACAGTTTTGTGAATGAAGCCGCCTGCTCCTCTGACAGCTGGGCGCATATTATACCTAATGTAGGTATTGTATATGCGCTGTCCAGGATCCTGAAGGCTTATACAGTAGATCTATGGGCTGCACAGTGCCATAAATCTACTGTAAATGCCTACAAGACCTCGGACAGCGCACATACTATACGTACATTAGGTATAATATGCGCCCAGCTGTCAGAGGAGTAGGCGGCTTCATTCACAAAACTGTACAGAGCCAACAGGAGCCGGCTTACTGTACATGAGATATTTACATGTCCACCTGAGTAGGTAGCGTGATATTAACCCATTACATGCCCACGAGAGTAGATAGCATGTCTCTAGGGGGGTGGACACCCCCTAGAGACATGATGGGCACAATTATTAATAATATTAAAGCTGTTTTTAACACATTAAACACTTTGCTTATCTCGGCGGCAAAGTATACCGGAACCGCATTGCGGATGTTACAACCATTCCGAAAACTGCAGCCTGCATGATTTTTCATGCAGGCTGCAGAGCCGGATGCGGAAACTAGATTGCATGTAATGCAATCCGGTTTTTATAATGGGTTCCTATGAGGAGCGTTTCCTGATGCGGTTTAAAAGCTCAAAACCGGATCAGGATTTGAAAATTCAAACGCAGATGTGACTCTAGCCTTCATTCCGAATCTGGATGCATTAATGCATCCAGTTTTGGAATGTGGGATTTTGCAATTTGCAAAACCGTATCCGGAACCGTATCCGTTTCCCATGGGCGCCTATGTTAACAAAAATGGATCCAGTTTTGCAACCACTCCAAAAAATGCAGCCTGCATGATTTTTAACGCAGGATGCAAAACCGGATCCGGTCATCGGATTGCCATTTGGGAAATCCGTTTTTTCTATTGCAGGCTATGGGCTGCGGATCCGGATCTAGTTTGCAAATGTAACCCTAGCCTTTGCCATTTTTTCCCCAAAAATGCTAGCAAAAATGGATCTGTTTTTTTACTGCACCAAAAAAACAGATACATTTTCCCATAGGGCCCCATTTAAAAATACTGATCCGTTTTTTTAATGCACCCAAAAACATTGCTTGCAGCATTTTTTGGGTCCAGTAAAAAAACAAATAACTGTTGTTAACAATACAGTCACACTTGATCCAGGATCCGTTTTTAGAATCAGTTTTTGGACTTAGGATGCTTTCACATCACATTTTTGTTGGATCCGTGGCTGTCCGTTGTAAAACGGACAGCCACGGATCTGATTTGGCCCCCATGTTATCCTATGGGGGTCGGATCCCACAAAATCGGATGGCAATTAGGCCAAATCCAATCCGATCCATGGCCTTTAACATGTGGGCCTTTGAGCGCGGGTCCTCGGACCCGATTTTAGTGTAGTGAGTATGCTCAGTACACTAAATCTGCTCCTAACCATCTAATTTCCCTTCTGCAATGTATATACATACATTGCAGAAGTAAAATTTAGTAAAAGAAAGAGTTAAAAATAAAAAATCTGCATGCTCACCTGTCCGCGATCCACCGCTGCCTCCAGCAAGCTCCGGGTGATAGGACCTGCCGTGATGTCACAACCCGGCAGCGTCATCGGGTCACATCTACGGACATGTGACCCGATCAGCTGATCGGGTTGCGACATCACAACAGGTCCTGTAAGTACCCGGACCTTGCTGGAAGGCAGCGGTGGATTGCGGACAGGTGAGCATGCAGATTTTTTATTTTTAACTCTTTCTTTTACTAAATTTTACTTCTGCAATGTATGTATATACATTGTGGAAGTGAAAGTGCCCCGCTGTGTCTGGATCCGTGATAATCACGGACCCAGACACTGTGGTGTCCTTACCTGTCTGTGGGGTCCTACAAAAAGTAGGATCCCACAGACAGGAAAAAAAATGATATGTGAAAGCAGCCTAAGAAAAATAAAGTTAAAAATCTGATGCCAATAACGGATCCAGGGCTTATGTGTGACCCTGGCCATAGTCCAAAAAATTCATAGCTGCACTGGAGGCTCAAAAAACAGCCTAAAAAAATGGATTTGTTAATGGATCCATTAAAAAAACTGATTGGCATATGTGACCCTAGCCAAAGGAGACGATTCCAAGCAAAGAGACTGCGTTGGTAGCAGAGGTGAGCACCTGGTATATGCAAAAACTGCACTGTTCCAAATGACTTATATATTGATGTGTTTCAATTTATTAGCAGAAATTGAGTAATGGTGCAGTCAATTAAATTTATCAAAAACTCGCCAAGAGATATTGTTTTATACCTCAAAACATTTTGTGATCTTCCACCTTGTTGGACCACTGATTGTAGACCCGTTAGGAACCATCTACAGGCTACAGGTATGTGCACACAGATCCTTTAAGATGTTGGTACAAGTGTTGAGCTCTCCATTGCTCTCAATTTTCAAGTATAAAAAGTGAGCGACTTCCAAACAAAGCCACCTGAAAAATGAACGTGTTACTTCTTTTAACTGCTTCAAGGTTTCTGAACCCTGAAACTTTAAACAGAAGTGACAAAAGTTGGAATGTGCACAGCAATGTCCTTTTGATATTGCTGTAATCTGTGTTCGTCTTTTTGCAAAGTATTTTTCGGCAAATTAATCTGGCTAAAAATGATGTTGTGTGCACATAGCCAAAATGTGCAAAGGAATTGCTTTCCAGCAGCTTCATAGAGTTTGTCTTAGGCTGGCTTCACACCACAGCACAATCAGGTCTGGGGCTGTCTGGGGTTAACCTGACAGCCCCGGACCCGATTTGCAAACAGAACCAGAGGGCAAATATGCCCATCCGGTCCTGTTCTTAGCCGGATGCTGCAGAGCACAGCTGAGGTAGCTGTCCCCTGCTGAAATGGTGCTGAACCACTTCACAGGGGACAGCTCCCTGGTGCTCAAGTTCAGCGTAGCTCATGCTGAACATCAGCTGCCAGTGTCCAGTTCCCGGATCCTTCCGGATCTGGGCAATCCGGCACCCTAGACTCCCATCCATTCATATTCCTCAACTCATCTAATCTATTGTTGATGAGAAAAATACTTCAGTACAAATTCAACCAGCAGTGTCTATAGCTCAGGGCAAAGCCTCACTGGCGTCAAACTCGTACGAGT
Organism: Allobates femoralis; assembly: GCA_033576535.1. Lineage (NCBI taxonomy): Eukaryota > Metazoa > Chordata > Amphibia > Anura > Aromobatidae > Allobates > Allobates femoralis. The sequence goes on from JARQOC010000005.1 coordinate 40,794,423, forward strand.
GCAATGCGGGAAATTCTTGCATTGCATTTGGACCAATGACACTGGAGATATTGGTTACTTTTTCCTCCATTGAACTCGGAGTGCATGCAAATCGCATGCGTATATCGCAGATAGACTTGCCATTGTAAAGTCTATGGGTGCACTAATTGCATTGTAGTTGCGCAACTGTCATGCATCAAAATTGCTCTGATTACGCATACACCAGTGTGCCTCTACCCTTTAAGCGATTGTATCATCAGAACATGACCTGATTTTTTTAACTGAGCTATATATGGTTATTGTTATATTATCTGGAGTACAGATGAGTGAACCTTTCAAGGTTCAGTTCGGTTCGGGTTGCCGAAATTCCCAATGTTGAGCAAACCTGTTTGGGTTCAGAGTCTGGGTACTTTATGTTTGCAAAGCACTAGAGCGATCACCACTATGGTCAGGTACAGTTGGTTCTTAGCCCAGTGCAAGCTTAGAGCAGTGTATGATCAGCTCACACTGGCCTTAAAAGCACAGTTTTTGGAAAAAAAAAGATAACTCCACCCTTCCATCCCTGGAAATGTTTTTCTTATGGCTGGCTGAATGTAGACGGAGAGCTGAGCTGCCAATCAGTGATTTCCATTGAGATTTGAGTCAAGTTTAGGCTCACAAAATGTGCAGCAAAAGTTTGTCTGCACCTCCTAAATCTGAACTTTAAAAGTTTCACTCATCTCTAAATAGGAGTCTTTCAACCCAAACTTACTCTGTCAGGTCATTTTTCAGTATAATACTAATATGACCCTTGAATAGTGCCTGGGCAGACCTTTCAGAATAGGTAAAAATCACTACTGTACCCTTTATAGTTTTCTTACTATAAGCACCTGCACACCCAGCAGGCAGATGGCTTCACTCGTACTGCCCATTGCTTTCACTTCTGAATTCTCCACTGTATGTAAATGTTCATTTATTATTTATTCCTTCTCAGAAGCTATTCCCTCCTTCCCCCTATGCTTTGTATCTCACACTTGCTTTCATTTTCACTTTGGTTGTGTGCTTGCAGAGGAGGGCAGTACAGTGATGTCACTATATGAATATTCATTCCCTGGGGAGTGTGCAGCAGAGAACTAAGTGATCACTCACTGTGATTGACAGATGGAATGAATCTATTTGCAGTTTACAGAGGATAAGAGGGAATATACATAAAGGAAATACATAAATAGAAAGATCTTTTCCAGAGAATTTAGAAAATTATAATTATAATAATCTTTATGCTGCGGAATATGTTGGCGCTATACAAATAAAGTTTTATTATTATTATTATTATTATTATTATTATTATTTATATAGTGCCAACATATTCTGCAGCGCTTTACAAATCAGAGATTCTTATACAAACAAACAGACATAAGAAACAGTTGTGGAAAATACAATAATCAAAGAAAAAAATAATGGCAACCCTGCTTGTAAGAGCTTACAATTTACAGTCTACAATGAGGTAGGGGTGATACAAAATATAGGTGCTTATAACAGTTACATATGGATTTTTGAAATGACAGATTGTCTTTAACTATATAGACTAAGCACACAGCTTTGTAGAAGATACATCTAGAGATGGGTGAACCTCTCGTCTATCTCCGCTCAGTTCCAGTAATGATAGAGTTGTTTATCCACCTGATTATACTTACCGGGTCCACGGTATAAGGTGCAGCTGTGCAGCGGGCAGCGTCAATTCCGCATTGCCAGGGGATGAATCATGTGATCTGCTCCAACAGCCAATCACATTCGGGCAGAAGACCAGAAGTGACGCAGTGCGCGTCACACCAGATAGCCAGAACGCGGACCCGGTAAGATATTAACTCTTTCTTTGCTAACACAGGGATTGAAGAGAGGTTCGCCCATCCCTAGATACAACCCCTATAAAAATTTCTCTTTTCGTGTTCTGGTCACTGTCTCCATTCTGTCTTGGTTAAACGGCACCCACTGGTTTTTCAAGCCCCTTCCTTCCACACTGGTGATTGACAGTGCTTGCTTGCCTGAAGAGAGTAAAAAAAAGATTGGGCAATCCCATGCTGTCAACTACCAGTGTGGGAGGCGGGGGTTGCAAAATCCATGAGCAATAAGGTGCACTGAGCCTCTTGGTCACACCAAGTGTGCACCAAGCACCAATGAGCATGGCCCTTTTCACACCTAAAGGTGGGTTTACACGTCACGATATCGGGCCCATATCGTATCCAACGACGCGGGAGCGCGCTTTTTGAGCATGCTTTTCCCTGCATCGCATCGCCGTTTACACAACGCGATATCGGGATACAACGTCCCTACGATGTGTACGCCCCCCAACCCTGGAACGACCATTTAACATGGGAGTGAATGGGTGACGTGGAAGTACACATCGTAGTTGGGCTGTCACACAGCACGATCCGGCTCCAATCTCCATTCAATATCGGAGCATTGAATAGCACGCTCATTCAATCCCCGATATCGCATTGACATCGTTCCTGCATCGTATTGGACGTTCACACCATACAACGCAGAAACGATATCGGCTCCAACGATCGAACCACGTGACTTTTCATTGAAATTGCAGTCAAAAATAAGAAATGTGTCCACAGCACCACCCGGAACCGGAACTCTATGAGAACCTTCAAACAGGACGCACGGCCAAGGCTAGGGAGATCCACCCAGTCACATCATAGTCCAGGAAATAATAGAAGGACAGCGCCCAAGCTGGAAATCATATCAACATGTGTTTATTCCATCCACCGCAGCACAACGTTTCGGCGACAGCCTTTTTCAAGTGCATACAACCCACAGATACAAAATGTTATTTATAATACAAAACTCCACCCCCATTAACACTGCTCCAATCAATGAGCAACATGTGGTAAACAAAGATAAAAACCACCTAGCAACTAGACAGAGAACTACTAAACATACCTTCCCATAATGTAAACATATGCCTCAATCGAACCGCTCATTGAGCGTACACATCGCGATTATGTATATCATAATACGAGCCGGGGACACATAACCGGGTAATAACCTGATGCGGCCAATCACAGCAAAGCAATGTTCATCGTCATGGATACTGCCGGAGTCGGCGCCTCTGCTCCAATCCCCGGAGCTCACTTCCGGTATCGCAACACGCATGCGTCGGCGTCTTCTTGTGATTGGAAGATCGCCCTGTCACTCAAGGAAATACTCCGGTGACGTATTTCCGGAAGTCCGTGTCCGTGTCCATGGGAACATAGCAGCTTCTTCATCTCCCGGTATATATAACGCTGTACGAACAGTCCGGAACAGCGATTCATTCAAAGAAGCTGTCCCAAGGCTAAATATATAGACACACATATAGGGGACCTCATAGGAACTTTTTAGTTTCGCTGTAAATATGGTACAATAGGTAAAACAGTCTATACTCAAACAGTGAAACTGATAAGACATAGTAAGCATAGACAGTCTACACTCAAGCAGTGAATGTTATATAAACACTATACACTGTACACTGTACAACCAACTACTAACTATACCTATGTACGGTTAATACAGGTACATAATTAATTGTAATACACCCACAATAGTGCTATTCTTTAACTGTTTACCTAGAGGAAAATACAGTATACAGAAAAAACCCCCCATCATGACACTTATAAATCAAATGATGCACAGTGTCAAACTCTGGTACAAAAGGAGGGGTTAAGCATGCATACAATAAACAACCTGTCCTTCTATTATTTCCTTTTCATTGAAATTGGACGCCGATATCGCAACGTGTAAACCCACCTTAAGTCTTGGCTGCGATTGCATTTCAATGCGTTTTTACCGCTAAAAACGCATCCAAACACGTGTTTTTGCCCTCATTGATTTCAATGGAAAACACATGCAAAAACCCAGCCAAAAATGTAGGCTGCTGCGTCTAGGGCTGTGTTTGCAAAAAGGCATGTGTTTTTGTATGCATTTGCAATGCTTTTTCCATTGAAATCAATGGGGTCAAAAACACATGCATTTAGATGTTTTTTTTAGCGGTAAATGCAAACACAGCAAAACGCAGCCAAGGCTTAGATGTGAACTAGGCCCATATCTGATTAAAGTTCATTCTCCATAGAAAAGAGGCAGCAATTACAATGCTAAGGGTGCCGTTACACCTGCCGCCGCCGAAGGTGTCGGCGGCGACTGGCGGGTGTGCGCACGTTTTTGGCGCCCCGCCAGCGTCGCTGTCCCCCATTTACATGGGGCAACACCTCTGGCGGCGCCATGGCGAGCTGACAGGCGGCATCGCCACCGGGGTGTCTCAAAACCCCAGCGACGATGCAGCACAATGGGAGCCTATGGCTCCCATCACCTGTCAGCTCACCGGCGGCCGTTTACATGTACATGTACACATCGCCCCATGTCGGCCGCCTGGTTTCACATCACTGATGTGAAACCAGGCGACCACTCAGAGGAGCCGACGTCACCCCTTTAGATTAGGCGATGTAGGGGCGATGTTGCCGCCGATAGGCCACGCCCCTACATCGTCTATGTAATCGGCGGCGATGTCGCCAGTTGTAACGGGGCCTTAACACTTTATATATGGAAGTTTTGGTATGGCTGCAGAGTTGCTTGTCCACTGATGTAAATTATATGTTTTTTGTAGAGACACGATGTGTTACTCATGAGAAATTTAGCTCTGAAGCCATATGCAAATCAATCTGGTGGTGTATTGGAGCTTTTCAAGCACTTAGGGGATGTGCACCGTGAGTATTTTAATGCAGAAGTTTCTGCATCTTTTGACAGAAGAATGCACCAACAATGTGGCGCAGATTTGGTGCATTTTTGGTGCAGAGATGTTACAGATTTGTGCCCTGCATTTTTCATCATCAAGTGAATGGCTTGACGAGCTGAAAACGCTGAAAAATCTGCTCCAATAATTGACATGCTACATCAGGGGTCTCAAACTCAGCTGGGTTGGTGGGCTGCACATAAAAAAATTTATATCGGGGGCCACATCCCTTGTAGGACTAAGGCTAGGGTTACACTAGGCATGCGTTTTTTAAGGTGCTTTTGGCAGCCTGCGTTTTGCATGCATTTTTGCTGATAGGTGTGGGGGACCCTTGAAACACATGCAAAAACGCATGCAAAAACGCATTTAGTGTCATTTAAAAATGCATGCGTTTCCCATAGGGCCCCATGTTAACAAAAACACATGCGTTTTTGAAAAAGCACCAAAAAATACTGCATGCTGCATTTTTGGGTGCTTTTTCCAAAAAATCATGCATCATGCAGTATTTTTTGGTGTTGAGCCAAAAACGCACCCAAAAACGCATGGTACATTCAGACATGCGTTTTTGCTATTGGGACATGCGTTTTTTGCATGGGGGCCTATGGGTACGATTTTCCATGCGTTTTTAACAAATGACAAGTGTGAAAAATGCATGGAAAATCTGCAAGTGTGGCCCTAGACTAAGTGATATTTTTAGTAATACCAGAATTTGTTGCTCAATGTAGTAAAGTACAAATCCTGATCCCCTTCTTGTAGTAATATCCGGTCCCAATATTGTAGTAATGTCTCCATCCTGGTTCTCATTATGTAGTACTGTCCCCATCCTGATCCCCTTCTCTAGTGATGTCCCCCATCCCGATCCCCTTTTCTAGTGATGTCCCCCTTCCCGACCACCCTTTTCTAGTGATGTCCCCCATCCAGATCCCCCTTAGTAGTGTTGTCCCCATTCTGATCCCCTTTAGTAGTGATGTCCCCCATCCTGGTTCCCTTTTGTAGTGATGTCCCCATCCTGATCCCCTTTTGTAGTGATGTCCCCATCCTGATCCCTTTTCTAGTGATGTCCCCATCCTGATCCCTTTTCTAGTGATGTCCCCCATCCCGATCCCCTTTTCTAATGATGTCCCCCATCCCAATCCCCCTTTCTAGTGATGTCCCCATCCCGATCCCCCTTAGTAGTGTTTTCCCCCATCCCTATCCTCTTTAGTAGTGATGTCCCACATCCTGGTTCACTTTTGTTGTGATGTCCCCCATCCTGATCCCCTTTTCTAGTGATGTCCCCCATCCTAATCTACTTTTATAGTGATGTCCTCCATCCTGGTTTACCTTCTTTTTACACACTCACAAACACTCACACTCACACACCCTCACACACAAACTCTCACACACCCTCAAACACACCCACACATACCCACACACACTTACACACTCTCACACACTCTCATACACACAGACATTCACACACACTTTCTTATACACACATCATCACACACTCCCACACACATTCACACTCACACACACTACATACACACTCACACTCACATACTCACACACACTTACACTTTTCTCACTTTAATGATGCATCGCTCCAGTGCAGGAGGCCGCCGCGGTCCCCATTGTGTTGACTTCCGACCTCCGCTGTGCTATGACGTCCTTCAGCTGCTGCTTAGACAAGCTATGTTGCTCTGCAAGATCAATGCAATCTGCCAGCCAGAGGCCCACAGGTGAAGTCATATGCCTCTCATTGGCTGATGGCTTGCATTGATCTTGCTGAGCGGCAGAGCTTGTTAGTGCTGTGGCCGGAAGTCATAACACAGCAGGGACTGCAGCGGCCCCCTGCACTGGGGTGATGCATCATTAAGTTGTCCAAGGTGCCGTGGGCCGCATAGTGAAGCCCCAGGGGCCGCATGCAGCCCTCGGACCGCGTGTTTGAGACCCATGTGCTATAGATTTTTCTTCAGTAAAATCCACTCCTTTTCTGCTGCAGAAAAAAAAAATGTGTACAACACTTCAGAAATCTTATAGACTTTTGTAGCATCAGGAAATGCATGCAGATTTATGACAAATCTGCAGCAATTCCGCATCAAAAAAAGCACTGCAAAAAAATGCTCCGTGTGCACATGGCCTTAGACTGCTATTTCCTTTGTTAGTGCATTGATTCTCCTCCAGTGCTCCTGAGGGATGATTTGTATGTGGCTTTTAAGCTTGATTTATCGTAACAGGCACATAAGATCTTTACAAAAAAGTATCAATCTTATTGGGGAACAAGCATCTACACAGCCATAGGATTTTGCTATGTAAACATGTCCCATAAACAGGTATGCCTTGTCAAAAGTAGATTTGTGACTTGAAAAAAGATTTGTCAATAGAAAGGAAAGCCAAAAATTTACTACTGCTGCAGAGGATAAGTTCATAAATTACCAGCTTTAAAATTCCCATGTTGACATCACCTCAGATAAGAGCCTTCATAAATGAGGCACAGACATCAAGTGCCAGACATATTCTTGCCATCAAACTGTCCAGGAGAGGCTGCGAGAAGCGGCCTTTATGGCAGATTTGCTGCAAAGAAACCACAATTGAGAATCACAAACAAGAAGACGCTTGCAGCACAAAGACTGGACATTAATCAGAGAAAATCTGTACTGTGATCTGAGGAGTCAAAATGTAGGATTCTTTAATTGATTTTTGAATTTATGTATGTGTATAAGATTCATAAAAGGTGAGTAGAGGGTTTTGATTAATAAAGATAAGACAAATCCAGCTTCACAAACAGGCTCTTCTTTATTTAAATAGCATTGTTGCACAGTATGGAGGCTCGGGGGTCAGTGGGTGCTTTCATTCACTGGCCCGTCCACCATTAGAAAGACTGTATAGACAAGAGCTCATCCCACTGAATGCCCGAACTCCTTAACCGTGGTCAGAACACTACTCAGACAATGCAGGCTGATGGAAACCACACAATAGTTAGACTTTATTGCATCCCTAACAGTCAAAGGCATAAAACACAAACTCAGCAAGAACACATGATGGCAGGCAACAGAGTCTCACCCTTCTGCTAGCTCACCTGGGATAAGAATATTCATACCTTTGTGGCTTCCCATGTCAACTACCCAAGTCTAGCAGTACCTGGCTTTTGGTTGGCACCCATCAAGAAAGGAATAGCAGTAAGCTTAGGAAACTGATCAAGCATAGCAAAGTCTGTAGGCAGGTGATAGAATTGTCCCAAACTGGGTTTCTTAAGTAGTCTTTGATCTTCCAGCCAAATCCTAGAATCCTAGGCTAAACTCTTGCAGAATATAATCCAATTTGGAGATCCTCTAGTCAGAACCAAAGCTCCTAGACTGAAGTCCTGTAGCAAAAATCTTCTGGCTGCCAAAACCAAAATTCCTAGGCCAAAGTCATGAAGATGCAATGTGATCCTCTAGTAGGAACCAGAGTCCCTAGACCAAGGCCAGGTAGCATATGAACCACTGATAACTGAAGCAGGCTTTTATATTTCCAGAACATTCATCTCAGGATATCTTGGTCTTACAGGATTGATGAAATAAGTCTGTGGTCTCTTATTGGTTGACATTTCGATCTGACTGCAAATTTCCCTATGAGTAATATAGACAGAAGGGGTTGAGGTAAATTACATTTCATTAGCAATTCACAAACCAATACAATGGGGCTCCGAGTAGTTTGGCAAGAAACAATGATTTAAGAAACATGAATTAACAAACAAAAGAACAACACATCTGGCCAAATTAAGAATATCAACCCACGACAGAAACACAGGACTTTAAATGACAGATGAAATGGAGTCCTGATGAGGATGCCTGCATAGCACAGCGACACATTTCTGGTGGAGACTCTCCTTTGTAATGAGCAGGGAGGGTCGACATCCAAAGTATGCGGTATGCTGTCATCCTTATAACACCATTTCATCTGTCATTTAGTTTTCTGTGCAACAATGTTATTTGAATAAAGAAGAACCTGTTCATGGAGCTGGATTCGACTTGTTTTCATTCAAGCTCTGGACAGAAGAAATTTACAACAAAGAAAAGCTGGACTCTATAATACAGATGGTGGTGCCAACTGTGGAGCATGTGTGGAGATGTGATGGTCTGGGGGTGCTTTATGGTGGCACTGTCAGGGATGTATTTCAAATTCAAGGCTCAATTACCTAGCATGTCTACCACAATGTTTTTCAGCAATAGCCATCCCTAATAGTTTGCACTTAATGGAACCAAACCAATATTTTTGTTGCAACAGGACAATGATTCAAAGCAGACATACAGGCTATGTAAGGGCTATAAAACCAAGAGAACAATGAATTGAGGCAGTGTGTTGAGTTGGCCTCCACAATAACCTGCCCTCAACCCAACAGAGATGGTTTGGGATTCATTGGACATGGAGTGAAGGTAAAGCAGCCAAGTGCTTGGCATCTCTGGGAACCCATCCAAGACTATTGAAGCATTCAAAATGATGACCTGATGAATCTGTTGGATTGAACACGAAGGGGGTGTAAAGCTGTCATCAGACAAAAAGGAAGGGGGAATTACACTTATCTTTTTACTCCTTGCTTACATATGAGTCCCTTAGAAATTTTTCTGCCTTAAGTCTGAATCTACAACGTGCACCTTCCAATAAAAACTTTTTCATTACTGTATAATTTTATTATTTATCATAAAGAAACCTTATTGTAACAATAAGTCATTATCTCTAAAGGTACCTTTACACGCCGCCACTGCAGGATGCATACAACCCGCTACAGGCTACAAATATAGCTTGTCGCGCCAATATCGCCCGTAGTAGCGGCGTCTGAAGACGGGACGACACAGCCGGCTACAGATACATCTGTATCCGTGCACTGCCCATAAACAGATGGCTACATCGCCGATTGTAGCGAGCTGTATCGGCGTGTAAAGAAGGAACAGAAGGGTTGTTCCCACACCATGCTATGTAGCTGGGGCGTGACACAGGCTCCGGGTTTCCGCGCCCCCTTCAGCGATCATTGGAGGAAGCTCCTGCGTTGCGATTGGATGTCGCCGCACAGGGCGGCATATTTAAGGAGCTGACGAGTCACACTACACAATTGCTCGAGCGTCAAGTATTAATCAGCCTCCAGCGATGCCTGCCCAATCATAGTATTATTGCTTTGTCCTATCAGCGTACGGATGTCTCGTAATCCACAATTGTAGCACGCCTATGTGCTGTCCCTGCTGCACCAGGTACGCCCATAGTAGCTGGTTGTAGCGGTGTGTAAATGAGCTACAGATGGCTACTTGAGACACCCGGCGATGTAGCTAGCTGTAGATGTAGCGTAGCGTAGCGCACCTTGTGGCGGCGTGTAAAGGTGGTGCGTTTCCCGTTTGTAACCGTTTGGGCGTGCTCGTGCACGTGAAGTAGCCATTGGTATCCATCCTGTTGTGGCGGCGTGTAAAGGTACCCTTAGGGTACCTTTACACACCACAACTTTTGGCAGCGATTGGAGGCAAGCTAACGTGCGCGTGCACATTTTTCATGGTTGCCCCCGAACGCCAAAGGCGCTTTTACATGCCGCAATTTCGCCCTCAACCTAAGGCGATGTGTCATCCCGGAAGTTCCCACACCAACAGTGGGAAACATTCGGTTGGCTCCCGACGCCGCTTCACACACCGCAATCCCAAAGGAATGTGGGCGTACATGTTCAGCGGCCACGAGAACATAGTTGTGACAGACTGGTGTATTCCGCGCCCCTAACACGCTGATTAGACAACGCAATAGCGTCATGATTGGCCAGCCTGCGCAGGAAGGCTGGCTAATACATGACGCCATTGCAATTGTGTAGTGTGAATGGACAGCTGTTCAATTATGGCGCCCTGTGAAGGGACAGCCAATGGAAACACAGTAGCCACCACCAATCATCGCTGACGGGGCGCGGTGTCCAGCACGCTTTGGCACGCCTCCAGGGAATCAGTAGGCGATGCTGATTTCATCCCTATCGCCCCTTCACACACCAAAAGCAGGGAATTTTCCCTTCATAGTTGCGTCTGGTTTTCGAGCAGTCCTCTGAAATCGGAACCGGACGCAACTTTCAAAAACACCATCGGGTTCCCCAAATACACACCACAATTTAGTAGCAATTTCATGGCGACGGTGACGTGGCTCCGGATTGCCTCTCAGCTTTTACACCCCAGTTGCGGCGTGTAAAGGGACCCTTAGGGTTTCAAACATTGACCTAGGTCTAATACTACAGTATATCAATGAATTTGGGGGGGGGGGGGGGGGGGGGGGGGGGGGGGGTGAGGGAGATGCTGAAAAACATGATAATATTTTGAGTTGAGATAACAGAATAAGTTTATTTGCAGTTATCATAATAGCATCATGAATTTGGAATAGTAAAAGTAAAAAGCCTATATGATACACTTGTATCGCTCTACCTACATTGTAGCTTGCACTCGATAGAGAATAAGTCACGTAAAGTGCATTTTGAGGCTTTTCTTTCATGTCACATGAGAGGAACAGAAAGCTCTGAACACCAGATCTATAGAGTGCAGCAGGCAGCTACGATTGCCCTTGAGAAATAAGTAAAAGCCACTACAGAGTTAGCTCATTTCCTGAGCGTAAGGAAGAAAAAAACTCTCTTCCCTACAACAACAGCAAAGACTAAAGGTCTTCAGTCTCAGGAGTGCTAATAAATGGCACCGACCATCGGGCAGGGAGCCAGTGTAACTGACTGTGGCCTTTGTTCTTTGCAAGGCAGTAGAGTCATTTTATTTTGCTTTGAGAGGCGGAAAGTAGTCCAAAACCAGAGATTAAAAAGAGGCAAAATAATAACATACATTAGTTTGTGAAATCTAAGCCATGCCCGGCGAGGAACACGTGGGTCCGCTCAGAGAAATTAGAACTACTTAAACTGCAATCAGTTTCCGAGGTGTAAAAGTGAAGAGCCGAAGATCATTCAACATTGGGACAATCTCCATTGGAGCCAAGGCACCATCGTTATTCATCCATATGTTATAGTGCAAAGTGGACAGTTCCTGGAAATCATAATTGCATTTTGTCTTCATGAGATTAAAGCTTGGTGTCATTTGTCATTTCATTACTGATGTGTTTAGGCTACTGAATGGTTTTCATTAGTCGAAAGTTGACTTTGGGCCAATATCAACATTCAACGAGATGATGTGGGGGGCACTTTGGGGGTCTAATATTCACAAATATGTCAATGTTTCAATCCTATGGGGTCTCTTGTGACATGTAAGACACTGCATTTTTCTTTACTTGGCATTCAATAGAAGACTTTTTGCAGATATGTTTAAGTAAGATCATGGTGGACAGTATAGATGTGTATTCAGAAAGCTTTGATCCTCTTCCTGCAAATCCGCTTCAGCTCTTCTCAACGTCTGCAGTTTCTTCTCCAGCAAACCACACCTGCTACAGTGTCTCTCCTGCAAACTAGCTGCTAGTGCTGCGTGTCTCTATTCCTCCTTCAGCCTGCCAGCCCTGTGTTACATAAGCCCTTTGTGCTTTGTTAGATCTTTGAAGCTTCCTAGTTTCTATTTTTCAGTAGCAGTATTCTGGACTGTTCAGGACTTTGAACTGTACTGCATCAAGCTCTGGACTTATTATCTGAAGCTTGTTCCACACCTCTGTGCCTGGTCACATCACCTGCGCGAGCCTGGGTGGCGCAGGTGCAGAGGTGTTTTGGGGCACTGTGGGGCCGCGTTTACAGCTTGTGTAAACGCATCCTACTGCCCCCTGTGCACTTAGCTGCGCTCGGTGCCATCATTATCTCCTATGGCCGAGCACAGCCAAGCGCGCGTTCTGTATACTCAGAAGCGCAAGTGAAAGTGGCAGAGCGCACGGCACATGTGCCTGGTCAGCGTCAGACAAGGCGCATGCGCTGTGCGCTCTGCCACTTTCACTTGCGCTTCTGAGCATACTCAGCTCAGCTGCGCTCTGTGCCCCCATTATAGCCTATGGCCTATGGCCGAGCACAGCTGAGCGCTAATGCAGGGCATCTATGGCTTCATGCACTAGGCTGCCCCAGGCCCTAAATACCCCTGCGCTTGCATTTGCGCTGGCGCAGGGCAGGCAGGTCAGCCTAGCTAATAGAGCGCATAGATGTGAAAACACCCTGAGACTTATTGTTCCCAGGCCTCCCTGGGTGTAACTATACTCATAGACTGTTTTACAAACGGCATCTCCTTGTGTGAACAATTTCTAAAAAGTCTTTCCTTATTGGCATCGCTGTGGACTTTTCTGTGTATTACATGTATTGATGAACTTGCTCACTTACTGCACTCCATGTTTTTTTGTCACGTGTGTCAAATAAAGACTTACTCACTTTTAAATCAGGTCTCAGTTACGTCTTTTCTTCCACTGCTATTAGATTCCTGAGTCTATCCATACAAACTGTTATACTCAGTGCCAGGTCCATCAGCATAACAGAGGTATAATACGAAGCTATTCATATTATCATGTGTATGTTGGGTTGGGGGAGATGGCTGCTGATCTAATGAGCGTTGCATCTCATTGCTTATGGACATCTTTAGCTTAAATGTACTGTAAGCCATCAACAATCGAATCTCTAGAAACAACTAAAATATTAATCAATGCAAAATACCAATCTACATGCATTTTAAGAAAACAGATAAACTTAAAAATGATTAAGTATTCACAAGACTTCTTCTTACATCAAAATTTACTGAGTATACCATGCAAACAAGACATGTACTATTGAAGTACAGATACTCAGGGTGATATCAACTCAACATATACAACAGCGCAGACAATGAAGAGGCCATGGTGGAGGAACCAACAACAATTTATTTACTAGACACAAAGAAAGAATAGATGCCTTCGGTAAAGGATCAAGGAGACGGTACAAGGAAAATGAAAGATTATATTATAAAAAAAAATACAGCAGTTATGCTGGATAGGATATATTCACAATATTATTTATACACTATTGTTCTGTTCTTATCACTAAATAATGGTTACTGTTATCTCAGTCCTAATGCTCCACCCGGGGGAACGTCAGAGTCACTACTAAAACCAGTCACTGTTATCATTCTAATTCTATATGTTACACAATATGCCATAAGGCCCTAATGTGGTCAACAGTGATACCCACTAGGCTCTGAGTTCTAATTGGTAAGTTATTCTACACCCTAGGTCAATGGCGTAACTTGATGCTCATGGGCCTGATGCAAAAGCTCCAATGGGGTCCCCAATTATTGCAACTCTAATTGCATTAGTCAAATTCTATAGGCCAAGGGGACTTTTGGCGCCCAGTAGGCTCCAGGGTCTGGGTGCGATTCCAGCCCCTGCACCTATTGTAGTTACACCCCTGCCTTAGGTACACTGACCGCCTTATCTCCCTGAAGCGCTGCCTAAGTTCCCACTTAATATTGTACATTCATGCATGAAGTGACGGCCCACATGGATGATCCTCCATGACAGCTAATTAGTCTCTCCTTCCTTTTGACTCTACCTCTGTCGGGTTTTGTATTTACCAGGATCTGATCTCGGATATCCCCTCAGATCTGGTCATGGGTGTTCTCTAGGATCTGGTCAATGGTTTTCTCCCGGATCTGGTCAAGAGTCTTCTCAAGAATCTGGTCAAGGATCTTCTCCAGGATCTGATCTCGGACATCCCCTCAGATCTGGTCACTGGTCTTCTCCAGGATCTAGTCAAGCGTCTTGTCCAGGATCTGGTCATTGATCTTCTCTGGAATCTAGTCACCGGTCTTTTCTGGGATCTTGTCATAGATCTTCTCCAGGATCTGGTCATGCATCTTCTCCAGTATATGGTCATTGATCTTCTCTGGGATCTGGTCATGGATCTTCTTCAGGATCCGCTGTCTGAGGTCCTGAAGCCACTTACAGTAAGATCTATGGGCAGCGCTGCCCATAGATCTACTGTATAAGGTTTCAGGACCTCAAACAGCGGCGCACATACTATACCAATAGCAATAGTATACACGCCGCTCTGAGTAGCCCGCTGCTTTCATTCATGAAACTGTACAACAGCTGACAGGAGTCAGCTGTTGTACATAACAGATTACAGCATTATATGCCCACCTGAGTGGGTGGAAGGTCTCTAGGGGACTGCGCACCCCCTAGAGACATTAAACAAACATTTATTTATTAAATTTACACTTTCACTAAACACAGAACACTTTGCTTATCCCGGCGGCAGTAGGGATGAGCAAACTATCCGGTAAATGGATTACTCAGGATTACACATCCTGAGCAATCCGGTTACCGCATTGCAGATTACAGAACCGCTCCGAAAACTGCAGCCTGCATGATTTTTCACGCAGGCTGCAGAGCCGGAGACGGAAACCGGATTGCTTCTGAAGCAATCCGGTTTTTATCATAGGCTCCTATGAGGAGCGTTTCCTGATCCGGTTTTGAGCTTTTTAAAAGCTCAAAACCGGATCAGGTTTTAAAAAAAAAACCTGATGTGTGACCCTAGCCTATATATACGGCACGGTGGCTTAGTGCAGCGCTGAGATCCGGGGTTTAAATCCCACCAAGGACACATCTGCAAGGAATTTTTATGTTCTCCCAGTGTTTGTGTGGGTTTCCTCCGGGTTCTCCAGTTTCTCCTACACTCCAAAGGCATACTAATAGGCTGTTAACATTGTGAGCCCTAATGGGGACAGTGTTGCAAATGTATGTAAAGTGCTTTAGAATTTTAGTAGCGCTATATGAATGAATAAATATCATATACTAGATAGTGGCCCGATTCTAACTCCTCGGGTATTCTAGAATATGTATGTAGTTTATTTATAAAGATTTAAGAATAATGCATTGCGAAGCTGGGTTTAAATCCCGCGGCAATTCGCGGCCAGACTGCGCCTGTTGCTGATTGGTCGCGGGCGGCTGGCGTGACCAATTAGCAACGCGGGATTTCCATTACAGACAAACAGACAGAATTAGATGATTAGATAGTAGATACCTACAGCTGTGCCAGTGTTCAGTAGTGTCGGTGCGGCGGTGTCTGTGTGCAGCAGTGTCGGTGTTCAGTGGTGTCGGAATTCAGTAGTGTCGCTGTTCAGTGATGTCGGTGTGCAGCAGTGCCAGTGTGCAGCAGTGTCAGCGTTCAGCGGTGTCGGTATTCAGCGGTGTTGGTGTGCAGCGGTGTCAGTGATCAGCAGTGTCGGTGTACAGCAGTGTCAGTGTTCGGTGGTGTCGGTGTTCAGTGATGTCGGTGTACAGCAGTGTGGGAGTTCAGTGGTGTCAGTGTGCAGCAGTGTAGGTGTTCAGCAGTGTCAGTGTGCAGCAGTGTCAGTGTGTAGCGGTGTCGGTGTTCGACTGTGTTGGTGTGCGGCGGTGTTGGTGTGCGACGGTGTCTGTGCGCGACGGTGTCGGTGTGCGGTGGTGTCGGTGTTTAGTGGTGTCTGTGCCGTGGTGTCAGTGTGCGGCTTTGTCAGTGTTCAGTGGTGTCTGTGTGCGGTGGTGTCTGTGTGCGGTGGTGTCGGTGTTCAGTGGTGTCAGTGTTCAGTGGTATCAGTGTGCAATAGTGTCAGTGTGCAGCAGTGTCGGTGTTCAGTGGTGTCTGTGTGCGACGGCGTCTGTGTGCGGTGGTGTCTGTGTGTGTCGGTGTCTGTGTGCAACGGTGTTGGTGTGAGGCGGTGTCAGTGTTCAGTGGTGTCGGTGTGCAGCGGTGTCAGTGTTCATCGGTGACAGTGTGCAGCATTGTTGGTGTTCAGTGGTGTCTGTGTGCGGTGGTGTCTGTGTGCAGCGGATTCTATGTTCAGTGGTGTCAGTGTGCAGCAGTGTCGGTGTTCAGCGAAGCGATGTGAGTGTGCGGTGGTGTCTGTATGCGGCGGTATCTGTGTGCGGAGGTGTCTGTGTGCGGCGATGTCGGTGTGCTGTGGTGTCAGTGTTCAGTGGTGTCTGTCTGCAACAGTGTCGGTGTTCAGTGGTGTCAGTGTTCAGCGGTGTCAGTGTTCAGCGCTGTCAGTGTGCAGCAGTGTCAGTGTGCAGCATGGTCGGTGTTCAGCAGTGTCAGTGTGCGGTGGTGTCTATGTGCAGCGGTGTCTGTGTGCGGTGGTGTCGGTGTGCGGCGGTGTCAGTATGCGGCGGTGTGGGTGTGCTCCGCTGTCGGTGCTCAAGGGTGTCAGTGTGCGGCAGTGTCGGTGTGTCGGTGTGCGGCAGTGTCGGAGTTCAGCAGTGTGAGTGTGCGGCGGTGTCTGTGTGCGGCGGTGTCTGTGAGCAGTGTTGCCTGTGTTTAGTGGTGTCAGTGTGCGGTGGTGTCAGTGTGCGGCAGTGTTGATGTTCGGCGGTGTCGGTGTTCGGCGGTGTCGGGGTTCAGTGGTGTCCCTGTGCGGCGGTGTCTGTGTGCGGCAGTGTTCGTGGTTTCTGTGTGCGGCGGTGTCTGTGTGCGGCGGTGTCGGTGTTCAGTGGTGTCAGTGTGCGGCGATGTCAGTGTGGTTCACAGGTATGTGCTGGAGAGGCAGAGATCACAGGGATCCGGTCAGCAGAGATCACATAGATAACAGCAGGGGCCCTTGGAGCAGAGATAACAGCAGGGGTGCGGGGTTCTGGGAACCGATCTGCCCGATCATGCTCCTCCGGAGATGCTGCACCTTACACCCACTTACCCTGGAGGGAGATCCCAGGATCTGTCAGTACTTGGAGCTTGTTCCAGCTGATCCCAGATCCCCAGGAGTTTGTGTGCTCTCCTTCCCAGTGCTGTGGCCCCGACAGTGGAGCAGGCAGGTGCCCCGTCCTCCCCTCTGCTCCTCATCTCCTTCCCCAAACACACAACTCTTCCCATTTGATAGTAAAAAGAATAGAGGGCTGGGTGTAGTGAGTGACAGCGGGGACAGGGGGGCACTTCAGCGATGCAGGATTTCAGTTACAGAGAGACAGACAGACATGATAGGGCAATTATATAGTAGATACAGTTGAAATCAGTGGTTTACATACACTATATAAGTAAACATATCTGCATGTTTTTCTCACTATGTGACATAACATCAGAATAAACCTTTCCCATTTTAGGTAAATTAGGACCATAATTATTAGTATTTGCCAAAGTGAGAATAATGAGAGAGGGAGAATGTTTTATGGAATTTTTATTACTTTCTGCAAAGTCACAAGTTTCCATACATTTCATTAGTATTTGGTACCATTGCCCTTACACTGTATGACTTGGGTGAAACGTTTTAGATCCTTCCACAAGCTTCTCACAATAGATGGTAGGATTTTGGGCCCATTCCTCCTGACAGAACTGGTGTAACTGAGCCATGTTTGTAGGTCTTCTTGCTTGCAACCTTTTCAACCTTTACAATAAATTTTCAGTAGGATTGAGACCAGGGCTTTGTGATGGCTCCAAAGCATTGACTTTATTATCCTAAAGCCACTGTGTAACCAGTTTGGCAGTAGCTTCAGGTCATTGTCTATTTGGAAGACCCATTTCCGCCCAAGCTTTAACTTCCTGGATGATGTCTTGAGATGTTGCTTCAGTTTTGCCACATAAGCTTCTTTCCTCATGATGCCATCTATTTTGTGACGTGCACCAGCCCCTTCTGCAGCCAAACAACCCCACAACAAGATGCTGCCTCCCCCGTGTTTCACAGTTGGGATGGTGTTCTTAGGCTTCCAAGCTTCTTCTTTTTTCCTCCAAACATAACGATGGTCATTATGGCCAAAAGGTTCAATTTTAGTTTCATCAGACCACATGGTATGTCTCCAAAATGTAGGTCTTTGTTCCTATGTTCATTTGCAAAAATTAATCTTTTCTTTTGGAGTAATGGCTTCTTCTTGGCAGAGTTTCCTTTCAACCCATGTTGATACAGTACTCGTTTCACTGTGGATAATGACACAATATTACTAGCTTTCGCCATCGTTGATATGGGCATGTTGGACCAAAGCACGTTCATCTCTGTGACACAGACCCCATCTCCTTCCTGGGTGGTATGATAGCTGGACATTCCCATCTTGTTTGTACTTGCATATAATTCTTTGTACAGATGAATGAGGCACCTTCAGGTATCTTGAAATTGCTCCCAGGGATGAATCAGATTGAACTTCTGCTCCTGTCCTCCACTAACCTCCCTAAATCTGAAATCTCCTCTCAGTCTGCAGCACCATGATAACGTCTAGGCAGCAGGCTCGCTGTCTGGGTGTTATGTTTGACTCCGATCTTTCCTTCACCTCATATATACAATCTCTCGCTCGCTTTTGCCCCTTGCATGTGAAGAACATCTCTAGAGTCTGCCCTTTTCTCACCATACAAAACAACAAAAACCCTCACTGTGGACCTAATCCACTCCCGCCTTAACTATTGTAATTCACTATTAATTGGTCTCCCCCGCATTAAACTCTCCCCTCTAGCCCATCCTTAACGCAGCAGCCAGGGTCATCTATCCAGCTAACCATTACTCAGACTCTTCCGCTCTATGCCAGTCATTGCACTAGCTGCCTATACACTATAGGATCCAATTAAAACTGCCTGTTCTCACTCACAAAGCTCTTCACAGTGCAGCACCTCCCTATCTCTCTATCCTCCTCTCTGTCACCCTACCTGTTCTCATCATTCTGGAAGTGATTCTAGACTAACATTAATCCGAATCCCACTCCTGGCTCCAAGACTTCTCCCGAGCTGCACCAATTCTCTGGAATGCTCTACCCCATGAAATTAGGTCTATCCACAACTTACATAGTTTCAAGTGTTCCCTAAAAATATATTTTTAGGGCGGCCTATCATGATCCCTAGTCAATGTCATTTAGACACAGCCTATCCGCTTTACCAGTCTCAAATGCATCACAAATAATGGTTGGTGGTACCTTATGCCGCTCTTATCTATTCCCCTTTTCCTCAAGTTGACATCATTGGAAATAAGCCCCTGTACTTTATGTCACCCCGACCTCATCGTAGATTGTAAGCTTTTATGAGCAGGGCTGTCATTATTTTTCTTTAATAATGTATTTTCTGATAACTGTTGCTTATGATTGTTTGAATATGAACCTCTGAATTGTAAAGGGCTGCGGAGTATGTTGGCGCTATATAAATAAAGATGATTATTAGCATTATTGTGCAAGTCCACAATTCTCTTTCAGATTTTTTTAGACTTTCCCATAATGCTACACAAAGAAGTAGTGTGATTCAGGTGTGCATTAAAATACATCCACAGGTGTGTCTCTAATTAACTCAGATGTTGCCAATAAATCTATCAGAAGCTTCCAAGCATATGACATCATCATATGGGCTGTCCCAAATTGTTTTAAGGCATAGTAATTGAAGCTCCCCACTGGTCAGGCGTCACAAGTGGGGTACTGCACCCAAAGATGAGCATGTGGTTACCCAGTCGCAGTAGAATGCAGAACACTGTGGAAGGATTTGACCCCAGCACACACCCACCGATGCAACTGATGGGGGAGGTCCCAAAAAGAGAGTTTGAGTATGGAAAGTGTGAGAGGAGAAGGTAGAACGCACGGGAGTCTTCAGGAGTGTCTTCCTCCGAGGAAAGACTGAGAACGGGAGCTTACCCAGAGAGAAAGGGGGCTTCAAAAGAGGGCTAGAGAAGTAGCCCAGACAGAAAGGTCCTGACTTGTTCACCCGGAGTACACGGGTCTGACAACGCGGCCTGGAGTGTTCACTAGGATGGGCGAATCTACTCGCTAGGACTCGTTACTCGGCGAGTAGTAAGGGACTCGCAGGACTCGGTACTCTGCGAGTTTCCCAGTGATTACTCGCACGAGTCCAATGCAAATCAATATCAATCCTAGTTTTGTCAGAAACGCTGACAAAACTAGGATTGCCATTGTTTGCATTAGACTTAGATTAGTGCGAGTAATCATGGCTACTGTGCCAGTGATAGCAGGGAGACTCGCAAAGTAACTGCTGTTTCTTTGCGAGCCGAGTCCAGCTGTCTTCTCTGTGCAGCTCCAGGGTCCTAGATCCTGCCTGCTCACAGACATGATGTAGCAGTGCTGAGATTGTTCTCAGTCTGCTTATTCCCTGTGCATAGACATCTATCTATTCACAGGGATGAGCAGAGAGGACATCGCGTTTTGGACTACGTCGGACGGAAGAGGATTTTTTTAATTAAAGATGGAGTCCCTAATGGCTTTTTTTTTATTTCAAATAAAAATTTTTCTCTGTGTTTTTTTAACCCTTTATTGGAGATCCTTAGTGGCTGGGTCAAATGTGGCCTGACATTAAGAATCTCGGGCTTAATACCAGCTTGTATAACAAAGCTGGTATTAACCCCTTTATTACCCAGCGTGCTACCGCCACCAGGGCCGCTGGAAGAGCGGGGTTCAGCGCCAGAGGATGGTGCTTCAATGAACGCGCCATCTTCTGGGGCGGCTGCGGGCTGCAATTTGCAGTGGGGGGTGCCCAGAAAGCTTGGGCATCCCTGCGCTGCGGATTCCAGCCCCCAGCTGCTTAGCTGTACCTGGCTAGACATAGAAATTGCGCGGAGCCCCACGCATTTTTTTTAAATTATTTCATGAATTTCAGAGTCAGAATCTCAGAATTTCATGAAATAATTTAAAAAAAATGCGTGGGGCTCCGCGCAATTTCTATGTCTAGCCAGGTACAGCTAAGCAGCTGGGGGCTGGAATCCGCAGCGCAGGGATGCCCAAGCTTTCTGGGCACCCCCCGCTGCAAATTGCAGCCCGCAGCCGCCCCAGACGATGGCGCGTTCATTGAAGCGCCATCCTCTGGCGCTGAACCCCGCTCTTCCAGCGGCCCTGGTAGCGGTGGCACGCTGGGTAATAAAGAGGTTAGGGCCAGCTTTGTATTATCAGCTGGCCCTAAGCCCGAAATTTATGGCGGTCACGCCAATATTAGACATGACCGCCATGAATTTCTATTAAATTGTTTTAAAAAAACACAACACAAAGAAAATTTTTTATTAGAAATAAAAAAAAAAGCCATTAGGGACTCCATCTTTAGTTAAAAAAATCCTCTTCCGTCCGACGCAATCCAAAACGCGATGTCCTCTCTGCTACATCCCCTGTGCATATATATAGATCTCTATGCACAGGGAATGAGCAGACTGAGAACAATCTCAGCTCTGCTACATCATCTCTGTGCACAGACATTCATGTCTGTACACAGGGAATGAGCAGACTGAGTACAATCTCAGCACTGCTACATCAGGCAGCAGGCGGGCTCTAGGACCCTGGAGCTGGCAGCCAGAACACAGAGAAGACAGGATCTTATCTGTGCGAGTCAGCGATTACTTACAAAGTAAACGAGCAATGCAAATAAATGACAAAACTAGGATTGCTTCAGGCTGAAGCTTCCGAGACACATCTGCGATTTGTAAATCTCACACTACTCGCTATTACTCGCTTCCCCATTCATTAACATTGGACTCGCTAGACTCGCAACGAGTAGCGAGTCCTGGGCTCGGACTCGCTAGAGTCAAGAGATTCCGAGTAATTTAGGATTCGCCCATCACTAGTGTTCACCCTCCAACGGAATTGTCCCGGCTCTGAAGACGTTCTCAGGGTGTTCATCTCCTACAACGTATTACTGTTCAAGAAGCAGACCATGAGAAGAGAGAAGGGACAGGACAAGGGTAGATCCAAAAAGGTACCACCAGAGACCTTCACAGATTCTGCATTCTGCTGCGACTACCCGGCTGGCTGTCCTGCGGGAAGTACTGTGAGCTGTATCACCATCTTGATCAGTTTTTACAAGTAAAGTACCTGGAAGAGTGAATTGCCTCTGTGTTTCTGTCCCGCTTTCATTGACTTTTCTCAACGGTCTGCACCTTCCTGGCCAGGTAACACTGCCCCGGAGGCTGAGCTCTACCTGTAGGGAGCTGCTCTACCCTAGCCGCAATACCACCACCCTCCGGAGGACTGTGGCGGTGCTAGTGTCTAGTCACCAGGCACTACAGGTGGCGTCACAAGACAAAGACTTAACCGCCTGTAAATACTAAAACAACCCTTTCTTGTGGGCTGTCCCCCAGGGTCTTGGATCTGGGCAGGCCACCAGTGATATCCCCACCGAAGCAGAGAGCCCGGATATCCGAGTTCCCATACCCTGGGGTGCTACATAATTTTACTATAAGTAATAAAAAATGCCTTAAAACATCCTCTCTCACATAATTCTGGCATGTGGCAAATATTACTAATTATGCTAAGCTTAATTGACCTAAAATGGGAAAAATTTATTCTGATTTCATGTCATATCGTGAGAGAAACTTGCAGATGTGTCGTTTTATATAGTGTATAGAAACTTCTGGTTTCAACCAGTGGCGTAACTTCAGGCCCAGGGGCCTCGATGCGAAAGCTCTAACGGGGCCCCCAATTATTGCAAATCTTTAATAGTATTAGTCTTTTTCTATGGGTCAAAGGGACTTTTGGGGCCCCCCTAGGCTGCAGGGCCTGGGTGCGATCGCAACCCCTGCACCTATTGTAGTTACTCCCTTGGTTTCAACTATATGTGCATAATTATATATTATTTTACTATTACATTTTATTTGTGTTAATGTAGAATCTATTGTATACCTTTAGACATTTTTATATTTATGCATAATATATTTGTTTTGGATGTCTGTTTATAATGTGTATATATCTAATATATAAAACCACAAGAGATTTGTGACGTCAGTTCCGTCACTTTGCAAACACTTCCGTAACTTTGTCCCAGGGTACACCCGCTCAGGGTGGACCAAGATGGCCGCCCTAAGCGGGAGTACCCTGGTGACCCACACTACTCGGCACTCACCCCCCAACCCACGTCCACACACACGTACACCCCTGACACAACACTATCGTACCCCTCCCCCCCCCACACACACACACACTCTCATGCAGACTACCAGTCTCTGGTATACTTTCCCCACCGCCATCCCGCTGCTCCGCTCCGGCTTGGCCCAGCCCACCTCGCGACAAGCTCCGCCCACTTCCCCAGGGCTCCCGGCAAGCTCCGCCCACCTCGTGGGGCTCCCGACAGGCTCCGCCCACCTTGCGGCGATCCCGCCAGGATCCGCCCACCTTGCTCCGCCCACCTTGCCCCGCTCCCGCCTGGCTCTGCCCACCTAGCCTGCGCTGACCTCTGAGCCTCCATCCTGGCCTGACCACTGAGCCTCCGTCCTGGGCTGACCACCGAGCCTCCGTCCTGCGCTGACCACCGAGCCTCCGTCCTCTGCTGACCACAGAGCCGCCGTCCTGGCCTGACTACCAACCCTCTGTCCTGGCCTCACCACCGACCCTCCGTCCTGCGCTCACCACCGACCCTCCGTCCTGGGCTGACCACTCACCCTCTGTCCTGCGCTGACCACTCTGCCTCCATCCTGCGCTGACCACTCTGCCTCCATCCTGTGCTGACCACTCTGCCTCCTTCCTGCGCTGACCACTCTGCCTCCTTCCTGTGCTGACCTCTCTGCCTCCTTCCTGCGCTGACTACTCTGCCTCCATCCTGCGCTGACCACTGAGCCTCCATCCTGCGCTGACCACTCAGCCTCCATCCTGCGCTGACCACTGAGCCTCCATCCTGTGCTGACCACTCTGCCTCCATCCAGTGCTGACCACTCTGCTTCCTTCCTGCACTGACCACTCTGCCTCCTTCCTGCGCTGACCACTGAGCCTCCATCCTGCACTGACCACTGAGCCTCCATCCTGCACTGACCACTGAGCCTCCATCCTGTGCTGACCACTCTGCCTCCTTCCTGTGCTGACCACTCTGCCTCCATCCTGCGCTCACCACTGAGCCTCCATCCTGCGCTAACCACTGAGCCTACATTCTGCGCTGACCACTGAGCCTCCATCCTGTGCTGACCACTGACCCTCCATCCTGTGCTGACCACTCAGCCTCCATCCTGTGCTGACCACTCAGCCTCCATCCTGTGCTGAATACTCAATCCTCTGCTGACCACTCAGCCTCCATCCTGTGCTGACCACTGAGCCTCCATCCTGAGCTGACCACTGAGCCTCCATCCTGCGCTGACCACTGAGCCTCCATCCTGCGCTGACCACTCTTCCTCCATCCTGCGCTCACCACTCAGCCTCCATCCTGTGCTGACCACTGAGCCTCCATCCTGCACTGTCCACTGTGCCCCCATCCTGCGCTGACCACTCTGCCCCCATCCTGCGCTCAACACTCTGCCTCCATCCTGCGCTGACCACTCTGCCTCCATCTTGCGAATACCACTCTGCCTCCATGCTGCACTGACCACTGAGCCACTGCGCAGTGCTAACCACTGAGCCAACGCACTGTGAAAACCACTAAGCCACCGTACAATGCTAACCACTGAGCCACCGACAGTGCTAACCACTGAGCCACCATATACAGTGCTAACCACTGAGCCACCATATACAGTGCTAACCACTGAGCCACCTTATACAGTGCTAACCACTGAGCCACCGTATACAGTGCTAACCACTGAGCCACCATACAGTGCTAACCACTGAGCCACCGTACAGTGCTAACCACTGAGCCATCATATGCAGTGCTAACCACTGAGCCACCATATACAGTGCTAACCACTGAGCCACCATATACATGCCAACCACTGAGCCACCATATACAGTGCTAACCACTGAGCCAACCATATACAATGCTAACCACTGAGCCACCATATACAGTGCTAACCACTGAGCCACCATATACAGTGCTAACCACTCAGCCACCATATACAGTGCTAACCACTGAGCCACCATATACAGTGCTAACCACTGAGCCACCATATACAGTGCAACCACTGAGCCACCATATACATGCCACCACTGAGCCTATATACAGTGCTAACCACTGAGCACCATACAGTGCTAACCACTGAGCCACCGATACATCTACCATGGCCTATAACAACCACTGAGCCACCATACAGTGCTAACCACTGAGCCACCATATACAGTGCTAACCATTGAGCCACCATATACGTGCTAACCACTGAGCCACCTATATCTGCTAACCACTGAGCCACCATATACAGTGCCTAACCACTGAGCCACCATATACAGTGCTAACCACTGAGCCACCATATACAGTGCTAACCACTGAGCCACCATATACAGTGCTAACCACTGAGCCACCGTATACAGTGCTAACCACTGAGCCACCAAACAGTGCTAACCACTGAGCCACCATTTACAGTGCTAACCACTGAGCCACCATATACAGTGCCAACCACTGAGCCACCATATACAGTGCTAACAGTGCTAACCACTGAGCCAACCATATACAGTGCTAACCACTGAGCCACCATATACAGTGCAAACCACTGAGCCACCATATACAGTGCAACCACTGAGCCACTATATACAGTGCTAACCACTGAGCCACCAATACAGTGCTAACCACTGAGCCACCGTATACATGCTACCACTGAGCCACCATATACAGTGCTAACCACTGAGCCACCGTATACAGTGCTAACCACTGAGCCACCATATACAGTGCTAACCATTGAGCCACCATATACAGTGCTAACCACTGAGCCACCGTATACTTGCTACCCACTGAGCCACCATATACAGTGCCAACCACTGAGCCACCATATACAGTGCCAACCACTGAGCCACCATATACAGTGCTAACCACTGAGCCACCATATACAGTGCTAACCACTGAGCCACCGTATACAGTGCTAACCACTGAGCCACCGCACAGTGCTAACCACTGAGCCACCATTTACAGTGCTAACCACTGAGCCACCATATACAGTGCTAACCACTGAGCCACCATATACAGTGCTAACCACTGAGCCACCATATACAGTGCTAACCTCTGAGCCACCATACAGTGCTAACCACTGAGCCACCATATACAGTGCTAACCACTGAGCCACCATATACAGTGCTAACCACTGAGCCACCATCATACAGTGCCCATACATCAACCACTGAGCCACCATATACAGTGCTAACCACTGAGCCACCATATCAGTGCTAACCACTGAGCCACCGTATACAGTGCTAACCACTGAGCCACCATATACAGTGCTAACCACTGAGCCACCGTATACTGCTAACCACTGAGCCACCTATACAGTGCTAACCACTGAGCCACCATATACATTGCAACCACTGAGCCACCATATACAGTGCTAACCACTGAGCCACCATATACAGTGCTAACCACTGAGCCACCGTATACAGTGCTAACCACTGAGCCACTACAGTGCTAACCACTGCCACCTACATGCTAACCACTGAGCCACCGTATACAGTGCTAACCACTGAGCCACCGTACAGTGCTAACCACTGAGCCACCATATACAGTGCTAACCACTGACCACCGTATACAGTGCTAACCACTGAGCCACCATATACAGTGCTAACCACTGAGCCACCGTATACAGTGCTAACCACTGAGCCACCTATACAGTGCAACCACTGAGCCACCATATACATGCCTAACCACTGAGCCACCATATACAGTGCTAACCACTGAGCCACCGATACAGTGCTAACCACTGAGCCACCATATACATGCTAACCACTGAGCCACCGTATACAGTGCTAACCACTGAGCCACCATATACAGTGCTAACCACTGAGCCACCATATACAGTGCTAACCACTGAGCCACCATATACAGTGCTAACCACTGAGCCACCGATATACAGTGCTAACCACTGAGCCACCATATACAGTGCTAACCACTGAGCCACCGATACAGTGCTAACCACTGAGCACCTACAGTGCTAACCACTGAGCACCATATACAGTGCTAACCACTGAGCCCACCGTATACAGTGCTAACCACTGAGCCACCTATACAGTGCTAACCACTGAGCCACCGATACAGTGCTAACCACTGAGCCACCGTATAACAGTGCTAACCACTGAGCCACCGTATACAGTGCTAACCACTGAGCCACCGTATACAGTGCTAACCACTGAGCCACCGTATACAGTGCTAACCACTGAGCCACCGTATACTCTGCTAACCACTGAGCCACCATATACAGTGCTAACCACTGAGCCACCGTATACTCTGCTAACCACTGAGCCACCGTATACTCTGCTACCCACTGAGCCACCTGTATACACACAATTAATTTCACCGCACTCCCCTAACTATTAGTAAATAAACTATATATGGATTCTAGACTACTCGATTCTTTAGAATTGGGCCGCCATCTAGTGATTATATAATATCCTATTTCTTGATCCCCTGATTTGCGATGTTCACATGGCCTTTCAGTAGAAGAACGATGTACTCTGCTTCTTCACGTGGCTCGGGCAGCAGACGGTGCTGCGCTCGGTGGCTGCAGAGCTGTAATCTGCTTGTTTAAAAAAACCTTCCACTTGTCAGCGGCTCCGGCTCAAATGTTTATGTCAGGACAAACAGATCAAATAATCAGTCGCTGTCAATCACCTTCCAGATTTCCTGCTCCTTCTAATCCGCTTCTGTCAGTCGTTATCAGGCGTCTCACTGACTTAAACTGACATCATTAAACCAGTTTGCAATTATACAAACTTTTTTAAAAAGTTCAAGTTACAGTAAAGTTGTGTGAGCTGGACGTCCCGTCATAAAGAGCTGACACCGCGTCCGTCATCCGCTGTGAGATTCCGGTCACCACCCTCGAAGACCGTGTCTTCTACCGCCACCCAGTGCAAACACAACCTATCGCCATCGAACGGATGAATATCTCCATTTTTTTCCCCAGTAATGGAGCGCATGAATGTCTCCTCATCCCTCGTTGAAATCTGTTCTGTATTATCTGCTGGGAAAGAGCAAGTTGAACTTTTTCACTTAGATCTTGACTTGGGGAGGAAATTGCATGAGAAGAGGAAACCTGTTAGAGTAAATGCACCCGCTCAACAGCACTTTGGGTTTTATGTAAGTAGATCTGTAGTTCGGTGACAATACAATTTTTTATGTTTATGAAGAAATCTGAAAAAAGCTTAAAAACATATCCTGTATGTAAGCATAGTTTATACGCTAAGGCTGGTTTAACGCTGCTGTTTTTGGAATGGAGGGGATACGAGGAAAACCTGGATTCCCGGCAATTGCAAAACCTGATGCAACTGGATGCCCCCGCACTGGTGCTGAGTATCCCGTTACATCAGGTTGTGTACCTTGTCTAAAATACAGACAAAAACTGAGTCAGAGCAAACTAGTGTGAACAGGGCTGTATAGCATGGTCACCTAAACTGCCAAATTGTATGAAATAACTAGAAAACAAAAAAGTATGTGTGTATTATGCCCAAATATCTTGCAGTAAATAAATAAAAATTAGTGTTAAAAACACAGGGTACTTGGTACATACCTTTTTTGCATAAAAAGTACTTAAGCCATCAACGACAAAGTGACCCATCTCAGGACAGTCCCTACACTATCCATAATACACCCTGCTGCTGTGCCTACTGACCTCATAAATAGCAGGATGCTGTTTGTGACCGGGCCCCAAGATAAATCACAGATAGGATGTCAATTAATAGTTTCTGCTCAGCAAGTGATGGGCGGGGCTCTCGCCAAATTGGGTTACCTTTTTGTGTACCTTTGTATGTACACAAAAAGGTAACACAATTTGGCGAGAGCCCCGCCCATCACTTGCTGAGCAGAAACTAACATTTTTTAGCTGGATCTGTTGGAAAATGACATGCCCCCTAGTGGGCGTGTCATTTTAAACTGGCATCTGGGCATGCTCATTTAAAAAAAACAGATCCAGTATCCGGATCCAGCAGGCTTGAGATTCCGCCAAATCTGTGTTCCATAGATCCCTATTTTAATTTTTCCCGCATTGCCCTCATCTGGATGTTCACGGTTTTGAAATAGAGACCAAAATCGCTACAAACTGCGTTTTTGGTTTCAGTGAAAAAAACATACACACCCAGATCAGGGGGAACCGTAAACAACAGTTTGCATCCGCATGTTCCTGCAGCCCCATTGACAGTCAATGGGGCAGAAAACCCATGCGGGTGTATCCAATTTCAGCTGGATTTATACGTATACCAAAAAGTGGTAGTGTGAAACCAACCTTACAGTGAATTGTATTAAAGGGGTTGTGGAGGATATTAACATTGATGACCTGTCC
Organism: Allobates femoralis; assembly: GCA_033576535.1. Classification (NCBI taxonomy): domain Eukaryota; kingdom Metazoa; phylum Chordata; class Amphibia; order Anura; family Aromobatidae; genus Allobates; species Allobates femoralis. The sequence continues at coordinate 40,824,087 of JARQOC010000005.1, forward strand.
TCAGGATAGGTCATCAATGCCTGATCAGTGGGAGTGTGACACCTGGCTCCCTCACCCATCAGCTGTCCTGACCGGTTCCCACCGGTGGTCAGAGCTACTCATTTGTGGAGCTGCATATCTCCATAAACTGTATTGTGGCCATGACTGGGTACTGCACATCCACTCCATATTGATTAGATGAAGGGGCGGATATGCAGTACTCAGCTGCAGCCACTATATGGGTCATGGAACCATGCTGTGCAGCTCCAAAACTGAGTAGTTCCAGCCCCCAGTGGCACTGGGAACAGCTGTTTGGAGGAGGTGCCTGTTGTCCACTCCCACCAATCAGACATTCATAACTTATCCTGTGGATAGGTGTCATGTCGGGACAACTTGGGTTCTTCCAGTTACCAGGGAAACAGTGCCACTAACAATGGAACATCAGGAACACAATAACAATGATGGGACAACCTCCTGCAGTCACCTAAACTGTACCGTGAACTCTCTATCGACCCCATACAGGTTCTTTCACCCTGTCGCCTAGCAGGATAACTAGTCCCTTGCTAGCCCTGATTTTACCCCTCATTAGGGAGCTGGCTGGCGAGAGCACTAGTCCCACCTCTGTGATGGGTGTGGATACCAAGTGAAAGTACATGCTCAAAAGCTGTTGCAGCAAAACTGACATTAACCCTTGCAGCACCCAAAGAAAAGAAAATGCATTTAATATGAAGAGTCTCATGAAGAAAATGGACTCAGGTCCAAAAACTGTCACACGTTTCTGAGGCACGAGAGACCATCGGGACAACATGTCATTAATGTTTAAGTCCAGACAACCTCTTTATATGCATTCAGTTAGCACAGAAGCTCCCCTGAAGGCGGCTGCAGGTAGTCAAATGTTATTGCCTTTAAAGGAAATGTGTCAAGTCAAAAATCTATATGTAATAATATAATTTCTTATCTCTGGGAAGCTCTTTCAATTCGTATATTTCTATTATTTATTCTCACCCCCAATCCCCTGTAAATTGCAAAAGAAAGAAATTCATTCCTTCTGTTAATCACAGTGAGTGATCACTTAGTCCTCTGCTGCACACTTCCCAAAGAATGAATATTCATGTATCACTGAACTGTACAGAAGCAAAGTTCAGTAGAAATCACTCACATTGGGGGGGCGGAGGGGTGGTCAGTATCCCTCTTTTTGCTCTCATGGTATGTGGCAAAACAAATGTTCAAATAAACACATAGAAACTCTCACAGACAGCACAGCTTCTACTCAGAGAAATAAATGGACAAGATTGCCTTACTTGAATGAGCTATCTGATACGTGCCTGCCTTCTTGTCTCCTCAGAAGCACTATGCAGGTCAGCAAAATGAAACTGGAATTGAGGCAGAGCACAGGAGAGGGAGGGAGGGAGAGAATAGCAGCTTGAGAAGGAGTGACTAATACATGAACATTAACATACTATGAACTATTCAGCAGTAAAAGTAATTGAACGGACTAGTGAAGCTGCCTGCTGGGTGTGAAGATGCTTATCTCAAGAGAACTACAGAAGGTACAGTAACGATTTTTACATATTCTAAAAAGCCTACCTGAGAACAATTAAAGGGTACTATTGGCATCATACTGAAAAATTACTTGACAGAGTCCTTTAATCTAGGCAAAGGGCAGAAAAACAGAGCTCTGAAACTATGAGGCTACGTTATGAAGACATTAACACTATAATTATCTATGTACTATTTCTATCGCAAGGACACCAGTGAGATTGAAGCAGGTTAAAGTTGTTATCTTAGGTCCGAATAGCTTAAAAATATTGTTCATCAATTTATTTAGATTGACTAATAATATATCATGTGTAAATGATCATTTTACAAGGTTTAACAAATGACTGGGAGCAAAAATGTTCTAATTCTATAAAATGCAATGTACTTGAATGAAATTGAAGGACCTTCTCCTCTCTGTAGTACATGTGTGAACCATTCAATAACCGTAAGATGGAATATGTCTAACTGGAGCTGTTAGCAATCAGAGATGGACTCAGAGAAAGCCCTGTGGACACTTCCAAAGAATCTGGAAAAATGGTTCCCAAGGTAATGATTTTACTTAAAAGGAGCAGACATGATGGATTGTCTCTGTTTTCAAAAGATGATCAGAGTTTGATACAAGAAACGGGTAGAAGACGAGAGTTTACTGGGTTTAGTGGGTCCTTTCACTATGGCATTCCTCCATCAATACATACTGTATCTTCACAAATAATGTGTTGAAAATATAAATATTTGCTCAAATTACTAATGAACTTTTTTTCCCAATGGCCCAACAACTTTTTTTTATCAATGTAGTCCCAAGTCATTGCAACTCAACATAGCGCTGTGTATGAAGGGCCCTGGCTGAGTGTCTCACTTCAATAGATAAGCCAGCCCCTACTTTATCACAGCTGATACATAAGCAGAGAAGTGCATGAGGGTGGATCCTTGGTTCTGTGCCTCGCTGAAGATAACAACAGCCACGACTACTATGCATAGTGATGAAGAATGAGTTTTTTATGTGTTTTAAGAATGTAGGCTGCCGTTTTGTTTGTGGCACATGATGACACTACTTTCAGTCTTGGCCTGCAAGGTAGAGAGTGAGGGAGTATAAAAAGCTTAAGAGAGAGGATGGGGACAGATAGTGGTGGAGAGACCAGGCAGTGAGGATAGATGTAGCTGTATGCAGGTACACAGTAAACAGGGGGACTCCTACCAGGCTGGGGGTTCAAAAAGGTGCCAGTATGGTGTTGGCCAGCTTGAAGGGGACCTTAGAGAAAAGGGAGTGCCCAACGATAGACCAGATCATGCACTTGCCTACTTCCACCCATTATGCCCGTTCTTTCCTTGTTGGTTCTTCTGCCCAGCTGAGGGACACTGGCACAGGGGCATCAATCTAAGAATAGCTCCAGAAAAATTAGCATAGCAGAGCTGGATATTATAGCCACAACTAAACACATGGACCCATGTGGTTAGAGATTAGTGGGATATAGATCAATCAGCCTCCCCCTTTCTACCTGATAGCCTTTGTGGAAGAAGTGAACACCATGTCTGTAGCTTGTATGAAGACCCGGCCTGTGTTAGAGAGAAAGGACAATGGGGTACCAGTTACCCAAGTAGTGTGTACATACCTGATACCTATGCAGAAATGTCGGTCTTTGTAAGAATGAAAGCTGGAGGATTTGTACTCTGTTCATATACATATACTGTATGTCAAGCTATACATCAGTTAAAAATCTAAAGTTGTTATCACTATGTTGTGGACTCTTCCTCACCGCACCATGTGTAACAGAAGAGAAACCAGAGGCTTTTGGCCTGAAAGTGCCCTTCAAAGGTAACCGGGTTGACACGCACACCCTAACAATGATGTCCGTGGTGTGTCTGGTCGAGGAGAGCATGCCCCACAACCATGGCTCCTGCATATAAAAGAATGAAACATGTTTTGGGGGCGATGGAACACTCAACCTCTTAGATATTATCTCCAATATAGTTTTCTTTCAGTTGGATGTCTAATGTGAATAGGCAACTAGTATCTAAGTGGCTGCTCCAATATGTTTTCCAGTGTATAGATTATATAATCAACCTGTTTCTGTTTTTTGGCCATTTTTATCTGTACATCATTCCAGGGCCCAGTCTTCACCAAATGGACTATTATTTATTAATACAATTATTATTATGGATTTTTGTGATTTTTCAATGAAAGACCTTTTACTGCCATTTCCCTAATTCACTTTATTGTTTAAAGGGAATCTGTCAGCTGGTATGGGGCTCCATGGAAGATCTCGTCTCGTGGGGTAAGGATGATTCTGATAAAGGTCAGGAATCAGCCCATAACAACACAGGAGAACCTGGTTAATGACCTGAAGAGAGCTGGGACCACAATGTCAAAGATTACCATTAATAACACACTACGCCGCCATGGATTAAAATCCTGCAGGGCACGCAAGCTCCCGCTGCTCATACCAGCACATGTCCAGGCCCATTTGAAGTTCACTAATAATGATCTGGATGATCTAGAGGAGGCTGGAGTCAGATGAGACCATAACAGAACTTTTGGTATCAACTCCACTCGCCATGTTTGGAAGAAGAAACTTCAAGAACACCATCCCAACCATGAAGCATGGGGGTCAAAACATCATATTTTGGGGGTACTTTTCTGCAAAGGGGACAGGACGACTGTACTGTACTGAAGGAAGGATGGATGGGGTCATGTATTGCAAGATTTTGGCCAACAACCTCCTTCACTCAGTAAAAACGTTGAAGATGGCTCGTGGCCGGGTCCCGAAGCACACAGCCAGGGCAACTAAGGAGTGGGCTCTGTAAGAAACATTTCAAGGTCCTGGAGTGGCCTATCCCGTCTCCAGACCTAAACCCAATAGAAATTCTTTGGAGGGAGCTGAAATGGAAAAGATCTAGAGAAAATCTGTATGGAGGAGTAGACCAAAATCCCTGTTGCAGTGTGTGCAAACAAGAACTACCGAAACGTCTGACCTCTGTAATTGCAAACAAACGTTTTGTACCAAATATTAAGTTCAGTTTTTTCTTTTGTACCAAATACTTACTTCCTGCAATACAAATGAACATTTTTTAATTAAAAATCTTTCAATGTGATTTTCTGGATTTACATTAGATTCTGTTTCTCACAGTTGAAGTGTACCTACAATAAAAATTACAGACCTCCCCACTCTTTGCAGGTGGGAAAACTAAATAAAAAAATGAAAAATATTAGGATTGAACAAGCTTCAGTTTTTGCTGGAAATTTCCACAGGGCCGGAGAACCCCTTTATGATGGTAAATATCGACGCCATGTAGTGCCAAAATAAGACATCTCAAGGAAATCTTGTATTACCTGATGGAGAAGGTTCAATTTAACCCCAGTGATTTGGAGACTATTTTATTTTTTTCATGACACATTATATTTTATGATTATGGTAAATTTAGGTTGATATGTTTTTGCTTTTATTTGTGAATAATATCAGAAAGAGCCAGCGCAGCCCCAGAGAGAAAACCCATCCAGAGCCAGCACCCCAGGAGAGTGAGGGAAGAGAGGACCAGTGATACTGGGTCCTAGAGATACAGCCGAGATGACCGACTGCAGGCGGAGTGGCCTTCCTATAGAACCTGAATCACATGGTAGAAGGGAGCCTGATAGAGCCTAGCACAGCAGGACCATTGGAGGCTAGGCTAACAGCAGAGTGTCGGCTCTGAAGGGGACCGATGATTCACCCGGTTTCCCCAGATTACCGACGGGGAGCTCTAGCTTCATGTTAGAGTTCCTACCCCAAAGGACAGGCAGCTCAGTGGCAGCCACGAGGGCCCACAAGGGCCCGAGCCACCGCCATACTGTCCGGAGAGGCGCATACAGAGAGAGAGTAAAAGCCTGGAAAGGACAGAGAAGGAGTGAGGGGTCACAGAGAGGAACAACCTGGCTGCAGGGAGTAAAGGAACCCGGAGGGGAGAGTTGTAACCCGTGTAAAGACTTGTACTTTGAACTGTAACTGAGCTGTTCTGCTGAACAAACTGTGAAGTAAACACGGTGAACCCTGCTTCTGACTCCCTTGCATGATTCTCTGTTGCCTGCACATGATTCCCTCCAGCAGGACTGCAGAGAAATTCAACCTGGAGAGCCACAGCCTGTCAGCTCTGGAACCGGAGAAAGGAAGGCTGCAGCAGCAGGACAGTAAGTGTATTGCACTCATCACCAGCTTACACTACACCATAGACTTTATCATTACTGCCCCGGGAACCCAGTTCTACCCGCAGAGAACTATTCCATCTACAGCTGCTTAAACATCATCCCCGGAGGTTCTGCAGCAGCGGTGGTCCCATTATTGACCACATGCCGTGGGTGGCGTCACGACAAACTATTATTCGCTGTAAATATTCCCCTTTTACTTGCCAGGGCCCGAAACATGGTCCGGACCAGGACCCACGTGACATCCCCCAGTAGCAACCCCGGTCCGGTAGCGAGTACCCTGTCCAGGGCTCGACACAGACTCTATAGGTTAAACCCTGAACCAGCAACTTACAGAGATATCATATTTGGTTGTCATATTGCAATACTTCCCTGTGGAGCCTAGCCATAGGGGCGCCACACTTAAAAATTACTTTTAATGTCAATCTAGTGATCAATTTATGTCTCATGTAAATTTTGTATTTTCAGCCACATTCTAAGGACCAGTTCACATTAAAGCAAATCTACATTTTTTCCCAAAAAATGTGTCCAAAGATAACATTAAAGTTATATTGTCGCATCCAATTCAACAATGCCATCTGACGCCCAAGTAAGACGTCTCTGGGAAATCTAGAAGAAATGTATAGTTTAGTTATGGAAACCTGCATTTATTGTATCAAGACATTATGTCAAAAGGAGCAGAAGGCGTCTCTTTTTGTATATTGACATTGTACGTTGCCTCCTGTTGCTGTCGTTAACTCTTCGAGGGTTGTCTCATTTATTATGCAGCATGTTCATCTCAGTTTCAGGAAACATTTAGACACATTTCAATGGAAATCTATTCTGACCTGTTCCTGCGATCGCATTACGGAGGACTCCTCTCCTCTTATTAGGATGTTTCCAAGTTATTCCAACTTCCTATATGTTTTATTTGGGGAAGAGGGGGGATCCCTCATCTCTTGACTTGACTTTAATAAAGAAGCCTTCTCCAGATGTTTAGGCAGCAGATGTTAAGTAACTGAAAGGCTTTTAATCTGGAAAATGGGGCAAGTAACAAGGTAACACACTGTATACTCCATTCTCTAGGGCCGAGATACAAAAACTTAACCTGAAGCCAAATGTAGTATCCAAAAATAGTGACAACATGTCAGCGAGAATAAGCAATTTATCCCAAAAACTAATTAATAAAAAATAGAAATCTGGGGATATTTTTTAGGACTCTTCCTTCTGCTATTCCTCATGGAAATAAATGATCGACAGGTCGATAAGTGAACGGTGCTATCTCCTTTGCCAGCAGAGTGTGAGGTTACACAGTCTGGCATTATCCATTAAGTGCAAGCTGAGTAGGGATTGTATGATATTAAAAGATGACAACCACCACCCAAGGACAGTAAAACTCCAGCCCAAAGGCTGTGTCTGGTATTGCAGCACAGACACACAGTGCTTTGTAAAAGTATTTGGCCCCCTTGAACTTTTTAACCTTTTGCCACATTTCAGGCTTCCAACATAAAGATATAAATTCCAATTTTTTTTGTGAAGAATCAACAACAAGTGGGACACAATCGTGAGGTGGAACCAAATTTATTGGATATTTTAAACTTTTTTAACAAATAAAAATTGAAAGTGTGGCGTGCAATATTATTCAGCCCCTTTACTTTCAGTGCAGCAAAACCATTTCAGAAGTGTCCAAGTGATCCGACCAATGTTCCAACCTGGCGGAGATCGTTGGAACATCGTTTTTGATCGCTGGTGAGGTGTCACACGTACGGATATCATGAACGATGCAGCAACGACTCCATGACAAGCGAACGATATCAGCAGTCGTTTGGATGCCTATGTTCCTCAGTTCGGAATAGGTGAAGTTGTAAACGACATCGTTATCAAGCTGTCACACACGCCGATGCTGCAGGTTGAATGGAAGACCAACGACTGATTTATGGTCCAGTTCATAATCCTGCAATCAACGATCAGCCGACTTATCGTTGGTCGTATCTATGTGTCACACGCAATGATGTTGTTACGACGTCGCTGCACCACCCCAAAAGCCGTGACGTACCCACTATATCGTTAATGATATCGTAGCATGTAACGGGCCCTTGAATTATCCAATGTTGTCCTAAATAAATGACTGATAATAGAATCCACCTTGTGTGATCAAGTCTCCGTATAAATGCACCTGCTCTGTGATAGTCTCAGGGGTCTGTTTCAAGTGCAGAGAGCATCATGAAGACCAAGGAACACACCAGGCAGGTCCGAGATACTGTTGTGGCGAAGTTTAAAGCTGGATTTGGATACAAAAAGATTTCCCAAGTTTTAAACATCTCAAGGAGCACTGTGCAAGCGATCATATTGAAATGGAAGGAGTATTAGACCACTGCAAATCTACCAAGACCCGGCGTCCTTCTAAACTTTCATCTCGAACAGGGAGAAGACTGATCAGAGATGCAGCCAAAAGGCCCATGATCACTCTGGATGAACTGCAGAGATCTACAGCTGAGGTGGGAGAGTCTGTCCATAGGACAACAATCAGTCGTACACTGCACAAATCTGGCTTTTATGGAAGAGTGGCAAGAAGAAAGCCATTTCTCAAAGATATCCAGAAAAAGTCTCGTTTGAAGTTTGCCACAAGCCACCTGGGAGACACCAAACATGTGGAATAAGGGGCTCTGGACACATGAAACCAAAATTAAACTTTTTGGCCACAATGCAAAATGATATGTTTGGCGTAAAAGCAACACAGCTCATCACCCTCCAAACACCATCCCCACTGTCAAACATGGTGGTGGCAGCATCATGGTTTGGGCCTGCTTTTCTTCAGCAGGGGAAAGATGGTTAAAATTGATGGGTAGGTGGAAGAAGCCAAATACAGGACCATTCAGGAAGAAAATCGTTGGAGTCTTCAAAAGACCTGAGACTGGGACGGAGATTTATCTTCCAAAAAGACAATGATCCCAAACATAAAGCAAAATCTACAATGGAATGGTTCAAAAATAACCGTATCCAGGTGTTAGAATGGCCAAGTCACATCCAGACCTGAATCCAATGGAGAATCTGTGGAAAGAGCTGAAAACTGCTGATCACAAACGCCTCCATCCAACCTCACTGAGCTCCAGCTGTTCTGCAAGGAAGAATGGGCAAGAATTTCAGTCTCTCCATGTGCAAAACTGATAGAGACAAACCCCAAGAGACTGCAGCTGTAATCGCAGCAAGAGGTGGCCCTACAAAGTATTAACTCAAGGGGGCCGAATAATATTGCACGCCCCACTGTTCAGTTTTTTATTTGTTAAAAAAGTTTAAAATATCCAATACATTTTGCTCCACTTCACGATTGTGTCCCGTTTGTTGTTGATTCTTCACAAAAAAAATTAGAATTTATATCTGTATGTATTTGAATACCAAGAGAAGGGTGGAACTGTGTGATATGTCGTAACATTATTACTAGTGGGAGGTCTGACTTTTAAAATCCCCAACAATCACAAGAGTCAGAATGGACATATCCTATCCACCTATTATATTATTATTTATTTTTAGACCACTGATAATTTCATGGTGCTGCACATGAGAAGGGGTTACATGGAAAATATTTTTAAAATTACAGTGAACAAACTAAAAGTGCTAGACTAGTACAGAAGGGAGAGGACTCTGCCCTCGCGGCCTTACGTTCTACAAGTTAATGGAGAGGGAGACAGTAGTGGTGGAGCACAAGCTCTGGTGGTGGTGAAGAACAAGCTCCGATGGTAGAAAAGCGCCAGCTCTGGTGGTGGTGATGGAGCGCCAGCTCTGATGGTGGTGGAACGCCAGCTACGGTGGTGGTGGAGGAGCTCCATCTTCTGTAGTGGTTGTGAAGCATCAGCTCCAGTTGTGGTGGAGCGCAGCTCCATTTGAGGTGGAGCACCAGCTCCGGTGGTGGAGCGCCAGCTCCGATGGTGGTGGAGCATCAGCTCCGGTGGTGATAGAGCACCAGCTCCGGTGATGGTGGTGGAGTGCCAGCTCCAGTTGTGGTGGAGCGCCAGCTCTGGTTATGGTGGAGCACCAGCTTTGATTGTGGTAGAGCGCCAGCTCCAGTTGTGGTGGAGCACCAGCTCCGGTGGTGGTGGAGCGTCGGCACCGATGGTGGTGGTGGAGTGCCAGCTCCAGTGGCAGTGAGGTTATTGCAGGCTTTAAACTTTTCTGAAGAGATGGGTTTTCAAATTTCGCTTATAAGTTCTGAATGTAGCAAATAATTGGATGTGTTGGGAGCAGAATTCCAGTGGGTGGGGCATGCTTTGGAGAAGTCTCAGAGGTGATTTGGTAAGGAACATATGAGTATGGAGGAGAGAAGGGGGTATTGGGAGAATCGGATATTATGTGGTGGGAGACATTGGGAGATTAGTTCAGAGATATATGGAGAAGACAGATTATAGACAGTCTTGTAGGTCATTGTAAGTAGTTTGAACTAGATTCATTGGGGAATTACGAGCCAGTGGAAGGATTTGCAGAGGGGAAAAATTGGGGAGTAACAATCAGGGAGGTGGATTAGTCGAGCATCAAAGTTAAGGACAGGCTGGTAAGGTATGAGAGTGTTAGCAAGGCCACAGAGGAGGATTGCAGTAGTCAAGGTGGGAGATGATGAGGGCATGCACTAGTATTTTAGTAGATTGATGGTTGATTAAAGGAAGGATTCAGGAAATATTTTTGAGTTGAAGGTGGCAGGAGGAGACGAGCCTGGATGTACAGTTTGAAGGACAGGACAGAGTAAAAGACTTTATAGGTCTTTGCACAGCGATGCCTTCAGTCACCCACACTGTAAAAGATCGGTAGCACCTAATTAGCAAAGTGGCTGCTAAGGATCATTTGGGGTCATGGAAGTCTGATCTAAGAGACCAAGAAGTGAAGGTATTGAAGGTATATTCAAACATTTTAAGAAGACCCTCAGCTGTCCTGGCATAACTGCTACTGTAAATGAGTGCATAAGCCATCTTGGTATTATCAATCCCCTTGTCCATGGGGTGTGTGTCCAGTCTGTGTCACCAGTGTCTGAATGTGTAAATAGGCACAAGGGGAATAGAAAAATAATTGATAATTTAGTCAAGCATTTCCAAGAGGAATATTAGAGGAACACCCCAGATTTGTATGAGAAACACAAAATGGAATCCTAAAATGCTTTTAAAGTGACTTTGCCAGGTCATTTTTCAGTATGATGCTAATAGTACCCTTGAATAGTGCTCCGGAAGAGCTTTAAAAACATGTAATAATTGTTACTGTACCCTTTGTGATTTGCTTGTTATAAGCATCTGCACATCCTGTAGTTAGCTGCTTTACTAGTCTGGCTCATTACTTTCAAACTGACTTGTCTGCAGTATGTAAATGTTATTAAAATGTCCACACCCATGAAAGCTGTTATTCTGTCCCTTCTATCTGTGCTCTGTGTTTCCTAGTAGTGTAGTGTAGCTTTCATTTTCATTTCTGCCTGTCCTGCTTCTGAGGGGGCAAGGGAGACGACGTGGCAGGCACATATCTAGTTATCAGATTAGGCTGCCTCCTCCTGCTACCGAAGCTGTGCTATCTGCGAGAGATTCTGTGTGTTTTTATTTGAATATTTGTTTTTCTGCATACAAGGAGCGCAGACAGAAGGATACAGCCCCCTCCCCCCACCATGTGAATGATTTCCACTGGACTTTGCTTGTCAAAGAAGTCAGTGCAGGTTGTGATGTCACTACATGAATATTCATTCCCTGGGGAGTGGCAGCAGAGAATTAAGTGTTCACTCACTGTGACTGACATAGGCAATGAAGCTCTTTTTTTGCAGTTTACAGAGGATAGGGGATGAGTATATATTAAAGTAATACATAAATGGAGATAGTTTCACCAGAGGAATTAGATAATGATATCAGTTACATATGGATTTTTGACCTGACAGATTCCCTTTAAATGGCTTGTGTACCGGTAAGTACTAAGTTTGTAGACTATGTGAGTTATTTGTAGATGCAGCTCTTATCTCTAAGGCTATGGTCATGCCAGCGTTATGGTGTGCGTTCAGGGGGGTTCCATATAAAACTTAGAATTCGGCAGCATGAGCGCAGTGTTAACGGAAAGCTTCCGTGTTATGTGATGTGCTTGGAAAAGCGCGAGATTTCAAACTCCGGCACTTAGATGCCTGCGTTTGCAATGCGCGCGGGGTTCCGTCATCCATAGTGATGAATTGACAGCGTTAACGCAGTGTTACCTTTCCGTTAACACTCTGCTAATGCTGCCAAATCTAAGTTTTACACAGACCCCCCCTGAACACACACCATAATGCTGGTGTGACCCTAGCCTAAGTCTCCAAAGAATCCAACAGAAGAAAATGTGATATGTTGCATCCAATGCAATTTTACCTGTGTAGTCTCCTGTGGAGGAATTGCTTCTCTGGGAAGATTACCTACATGATTTTCCACAGTATGAGGCCCCATACATTAGTACATGCAGTTCGCCATTCATTGCTGTACACGATCTGTGCATGAGCCTCTGTCCTAAGGATAAGGCTGGAAGAGGACTTTATTCGTTTTTCTTCTATTAAACGACACAATATTTTCCCACATTGAATAATGGTAATATATAAAGGTAAAATATCTCTGCTCCGACCTTCCCTATATGTTATAAACCTGAGAGAGATGTTCTATAATAAAGTGAATAGTATATAGCACAGGTGGCAAACCATTGGTGAAATTCAGGAATAAAATCAGTAAAAGAAGCAAGGAAAATAATTTGGCAGAAGGACAATGTTTATATTCAATCATATAGGATTACAGGTATCATAGAAATAGTAAAAACAACCATAACATTCTGGCATCTGACCAGCAGAGTGCTGGATTACAGTACTTATAATGCTGAATTATTGAAAATAGATTAAATCCCACATATAAACTCAAATCTGCTGGAGCAGCATGTCCATCTTGAACTGTCCTCCCACCTCTCCTCCTGCTCCCTCTTTGGCCGGTTACAATCTGGCTTCTGACCTCATCACTCGACTGAAACTGACCTAGCTAAAGTTATCAAAGATCTACTAACTGCCAAGAGAAAGCAACACTACTCTGTCTTCCTCCACCTAGACCTGTCTTTCGCCTTTGACACTATAGACCAGGGGTCTCAAACTCCAGGCCTCGAGGGCCGCACACAATCCAGGTTTTCAGGATTTCCCTGGAATTTGACAGTTGGTCATTTGATTACCAACTGTCAAATACTATGGAAATCCTGAAAACCTGGACTGTGTGCGGCCCTCGAGGCCTTGAGTTTGAGACCCCTGCTATAGACCATTCCCTCCTGTTACAGATTCACTCATGTCTTGGCATCACAGACTTGGCCCTGTCCTGGGTCTTGTCGTATCTAACCGGACATTCAGTGTCTCCCTCTTCCACACCACCTCCTCACCTCTCCCCATCTGTCGGTGTTCCCCAAGGCTCAGTTCTTGGACCCCTTGCTTTTCTCCATCTACACCTTCGGCCTGGGTCAGCTCATAGAATCACACAGCTTTCAGTATCAACTCTACACTGATGACACACAGATCTATCTCTCTGGATCTGACATCACCTCCTTACTGACCAAAATCCCACAATGTCTGTCCGCTATTTCATCTTTCTTTTCTGCTCGGTTTCTATAACTGAACATGGACAAAACAGAATTCATCATCTTTCCCCCATCTCACTTTACCCCTCCACCAGACCTATCCTTCAAAGTCAATGGTTGCTCTCTTTGCCCAGTCCCGCATGCACAGCTCCTCGGGGTGATCTTCAACTCTGCCTTCTCTTTCAGGCCACACATCCAGGCCCTTGCCACCTCCTGTCGACTCGAACTCAAAAATTTTGCCAGTATTCATACATTCCTTGACCAAGAAAGAGCAAAAACACTTGCACATGCCCTCATCATCTCACGCCTCGACTATTGCAACCTCCTACTCTCTGGCCTCCCCTCTAACACTCTTGCACCACTCCAATCTATCCTAAACTCTGCTGCCCGACTAACCCACCTGTCTCCCCATTATTCCCCAGCCTCTCCTATCTGCCAAGCCCTTCACTGGTTTCCTATTGTCCAGAGGCTCCAGTTCAAAACCCTAACCATGACATACAAAGCCATCCACAACCTGTCCCTCTAGATATCTGTGACATGGTCTCCCGGTACTTACCTACACGCAACTTCCGATCCTCTCAAGATCTCCTTCTCTACTCCCCACTCATCTCTTCTTGGTCTCCCAACCCCATACAAGATTTCTCTCCATAATCTGGAACTCTCTGCCCCAACACATCAGACTCTTGCCCACAATGGAAACCTTCAAAAGGAACCTGAAGACCCACCTCTTCCGACAAGCTAAACCTGCAGTGATCCTCAGTCTACTGAACCACTGCACGACCATCTCTACCCTCTCCTAGTGTATCCTCACCCATCCCTTGTAGACTGTAAGCCCTTGCAGGCAGGGTCCTCTCTCCTCCTATACTTGTGTGTGCCTTGTATTGCTCATGTTTATTGTACTTGTCTATGTATGCCCCTATTCACATGTAAAGCGCCATGGAATAAATGGCACTATAATAATGAATAATAATACATCTACATACTGTATACATGTACACACAGATACACACATACAAGTGCACAGATAAGCACATGTACATGACTCACCGTGGCCGGGACTCCGGTTTAGACAGGCGATGCTTCCTTCCTCCTTGTCACGGGTGGGCCGCGCCTGCCGGTAGTGGGGCCCGGTGTAGTGCAGATCAAAAGGGTTGAAGACGTCTTGGTGGAACAGATTAAAGGGGTTTTAATTTATTCGTGACGCCACCTATGAGTAGTTTCGGTAAGGGCTACCGACGCTGCGGAACCTCCGGGGGATGGACAGCAGCAAGATGGAACGCTCCCCACAGGCTGAGCGGTGATCCCCGGAGGCTGGAGCTGCTCAGGATGTTGTGCGGCAGCTGCGGTTACCTTGTAGTGCAGACGGACAGTTCATAAGGAAGCACGGACACAGAAAGTCTCTGCAACGGATCTTTACTGTAACCAGCAGGCAGTACATGGTATACAGTTAACAGGTAGTGGACCTGGTGGACTCAGCAGTGATGGTGTCCCTTAGAAATCCGCAGTGTTCCTCCATTCTAACTAAGTGGTTGCCAGTGTCGCCCAGGAATACCAGGTCGGGTACGGGGAGGCTGCTTCAATGCCCTATCCAAGATGTACGTTATGGATGTTTTGGGGAGCCTTGGATCCCTCGGTGGGTACACCGCTGGTTAGATGACTGGAAGTTGGCTGGTGGTGGGGTGCTCCTGTGAAGCTGCTCCTCCACACTTCTGGTTCGCGTAGCAGAGGTGAACTGCTGCCAGCTTCGGTACCAGTGAACCGGCTGTGAGTTGTGGGCACGGGAGTCTTCTGGAACCCGTGGTTACGATGCCCGATCCCGGTTGTTGAGGCCTCAGGTGCTGACACCCGACCGGTGACGGCTCGGGGGCTGCACAGGGTGCGGAGCCCCGCTCCTCTCCAAGTTCTAGACTGCTCAGGTCAAGTTCTAGAGCCCTTCTCTTATGACTAAGGGTCTGTTCTCCTACACACTTCCCTAGCACTCCGCCCACCAGGACCTAGGATTGGCCCTCTGTTCTAGGTGATGCATGCAGGGTTGGATTTCTAAGTTAACCAGATCACTGCTGTGTCAGAGAATATTGCGGCTGCATTTATAGCTGCAATACCCTCTTGTGACGCACTCTTTGTGGGGCACCACACTCCCCCTTGGTTTAATACGCTTGTCCCCAAGCGTCACACTACCCACATTACAGAGGTTTTTGTATTTTATAACAGGTAATATACACTTTTATTAATGACAGGTCATTATTTTGCATAAAAGTGAGGCAGGTAAAATAAACTGGTAAAACACTTGGTGCGGACCCAGCGGGCAGTCGGCTGTCCTTCTATCTAAAGTTCAGGCTGTGACCGCAAGATCGCACAGGCAGTGATTAACAGGAACAGAGTCATTGAGTGAGTTCAAGTCTTAAAGTCACTGGCGCGGAGAACGATGGCACACCCGGATAGCGAACCACCCATCTGGACAAGCATAGCGTTCATAGGTGATTACATCACCCCGTATAGGTCGCGATTGGGATGTCCTCTGGGCAAGTGTGACTCAACTTCCCGGCGCCCCACAAACACTTCCTCATTCAAACCCACCTCCCAAGCGAACCCCCACCCGGTATGTAAGTTAAAGGTGGAAATTCTACCTTCACGGCGGAGTTCATCAGGCAGCGGCGGTTGGCGGCGAGCCTCGGCACGGGCCTGCATATTGGCGCGTTCACGGGCTTGCCACTCCTCTCGTCGTCTCTGGCGTGCATCTCCGTCGGCACGGCTCGGGGTGTAGAGATGAGTGATGGAGCTGTTGATTTGGCGGGAAACCTGAACTTGGCGGGCAGTCTGGACCGGCACCCGGTGGAACGGCACAGGGGAAGGTGTCAGCGTTGCACCCGACTAGTGTACCCGAGCTGGATGCCCGGTAGGAAGTTCCTCAGTGTCTCCCCAAGCAAACCCGGTGTCGAGATCCTCAGCGATGCTGCAGGTCTCGTCGTCATCCTCCTCGACCTCTTCTTCGATGACCACGTTAGGCTGCTCGATGGCTGGAGATGTTGAAGCTGGTTCCTCTGTACAACAGGGCGGTGGTGCTGCGGAGCCTTCCACAGGGACGTCCTGCAGGGCTTCTAGGCTGCCTGCCTCTTCATCTGTAACTGTAGGTAGAGGGGTCTCAATCCCGGTTACCAGGTAGGCCTCGGCAATTGCAAGGGAAGCCTCCGGTACGGGGACGAAACAGGCGACTGTCTCTGTAGTTGTGAAACACGTCGCGGGTTCCTCGGTGGGAACCTGGTAAAGATCAAGTTCTTCTATGGAGCGTATTACAAGCTCCGGCTCAGGAACGGGGTCGGCTGCGGTATTAATCGCTGGAACGAGCTGAGCTGTGGCCTCCGCCGGAATGATGCAGTCTATGGGCTCCGGTGACGAAGCAGGACAGGTGGTAGGCGACGGCGAGGCGGTTGAGAAGCTGGCGACGTCGTCTGGGCCTGGAGTAGCGGTACCCGGTCGGCTCTGCTGCATCGCATGGCGTAGTCATCTGCCTAGGGTCGCACTCCAGCTGCGAATCGTCCACTCCACAGTCTCAAGTAATCGCACCCGGAGGTCTTGTAGAGCCTCTAGACAGAAGTCGGGGCTGCCGTCAATGGTAAGGGCAGGACCCGGACCCGGTTGGCTTGTGGCTGCTCTGGCCTCCGCCTCGACCTCCCGCATTAGGTCTTGGAGTCTCGTGCTGGCCATTCTCTTCTTTGGAGGGAACCAAACCCGTTCAACCGGTAACCGTTCTCGTAGAGAGCTGGTGAAGAACGGTCTGTGACACTCCCATTTCCTCTGGGCTTTTGTAGTCCAATGGTGGGAAAAGTCTTTGGGGTCCGCCCCCATGGTTGATTCGAGCAATCAGGGCGGACAAAGAGTTTGGCGCCTTTTGTCTCTAGCCCTCCCACGATGAGGGGGGGGTTGACTCACTCATGGGCTTGCACGTGGCGGATTCTTGTGGCGGGAACGCCATCTTGGGCGCCATCTTGGCCCAACGGTGAAAAGGCGGGAAAGTTCTTTTAGGGACGAACAAAGTCCAAATTGTAGACAATAAAGTCATTTTTAAGCACATTATACCCGTTGGATAATGGGCCTGCTCGTATCCTGTTCGTGACGCCATTTTCTGACTCACCGTGGCCGGGACTCCGGTTTAGACAGGCGATGCTTCCTTCCTCCTTGTCACGGGTGGGCCGCGCCTGCCGGTAGTGGGGCCCGGTGTAGTGCAGATCAAAAGGGTTGAAGACGTCTTGGTGGAACAGATTAAAGGGGTTTTAATTTATTCGTGACGCCACCTATGAGTAGTTTCGGTAAGTGCTACCGACGCTGCGGAACCTCCGGGGGATGGACAGCAGCAAGATGGAATGCTCCCCACAGGCTGAGCGGTGATCCCCGGAGGCTGGAGCTGCTCAGGATGTTGTGCGGCAGCTGCGGTTACCTTGTAGTGCAGACGGACAGTTCATAAGGAAGCACGGACACAGAAAGTCTCTGCAACGGGTCTTTACTGTAACCAGCAGGCAGTACATGGTATACAGTTAACAGGTAGTGGACCGGGTGGACTCAGCTGTGATGGTGTCCCTTCGAAATCCGCAGTGTTCCTCCATTCTAACTAAGTGGTTGCCAGTGTCGCCCAGGAATACCAGGTCGGGTACGGGGAGGCTGCTTCAATGCCCTATCCAAGATGTACGTTATGGATGTTTTGGGGAGCCTTGGATCCCTCGGTGGGTACACCGCTGGTTAGACGACTGGAAGTTGGCTGGTGGTGGGGTGCTCCTGTGAAGCTGCTCCTCCACGCTTCTGGTTCGCGTAGCAGAGGTGAACTGCTGCCAGCTTCGGTACCAGTGAACCGGCTGTGAGTTGTGGGCACGGGAGTCTTCTGGAACCCGTGGTTACGATGCCCGATCCCGGTTGTTGAGGCCTCAGGTGCTGACACCCGACCGGTGACGGCCCGGGGGCTGCACAGGGTGCGGAGCCCCCGCTCCTCTCCAAGTTCTAGACTGCTCAGGTCAAGTTCTAGAGCCCTTCTCTTATGACTAAGGGTCTGTTCTCCTACACACTTCCCTAGCACTCCGCCCACCAGGACCTAGGATTGGCCCTCTGTTCTAGGTGATGCATGCAGGGTTGGATTTCTAAGTTAACCAGATCACTGCTGTGTCAGAGAATATTGCGGCTGCATTTATGGCTGCAATACCTCTTGTGACGCACTCTTTGCGGGGCGCCACATACACACATACAAGTACATACACATTTACATACACAAATGTACACACATACTCGTATACACACTTGTACACACATACATGTACTGTACACATACATTTATACATGCATATACTCCCACATACCCACATGTGCAAACATATGCAGATGCAGACATGTACATGCAAGTGCATGTACATGCACAAATGTAAACACACATATACATGTGTACACACACATTTATATATGCATTATAGAAACACATACACATATAAATACTTGTTCAAACATATGCACAGGGGTGTAACTACAACAGATGCAGGGGTACAATCGCACTCGGGCTCTGGAGCCTAGGGGGCCCCAAAAGTCCCATTGGCCTACAGAAAAAGACTAATGCTATTAAAGAACTTCAAGTTACGCCACTGCATATGCAGGTGCAGACATGTACACACACAGGGAAATATACACATATACTTTTTCATACAGCCGTGATCATCGGTCTGATCTCGGATCACTTCCTGAAATTGCAGATATTCACATTCCTCAATACTGGAAATGAACAGGACACTACAGCTGTATAAGGCTAGGTGCACATTACGTTTGTGCTCTGCGTTTAACGCATCCATAGACTTGCATTGAACAAACGCATATGAACACATGCCAAAATAGACTTGAGTGTGCAAGTATACATTTGTTGAAACGCACAGGCAAACGTGGCCTGAAGCTTTTTTCTGTCCGCTAGTAACCAAACGCATTATAATGCAATGCTACAGATTTGTGCAAATCTGCAGCATTGCGTTATGTTGCATTTGTAATGGATGAATAGGACAGAAAGAGATAGGATAGGAATATATATGGTAGAAAAGCATTACCAGTGTCACTGCCCTGTCTCCCCGCGCTCTCTGCTGCTTCCAGTGCTGCTCATTACAGCTCATGAATACCGTATATACTCGCGTATAAGCTGAGTTTTTCAGCCCAAAAATAGGGCTGAAAAGTACCCCCCTCGGCTTATACGTGAGTCACTGTATACTGTATACACTGTATACAGGCCACCCGCCCCCATCAGTATACAGGGCCCCCCCCTTGCTGCCGCAATCCTGTAAGTCCAGATAAAACGAGTGATATTGTAAGCGCTAAGGTACATTAACAGGACACGGCTCACAAAAGTATTACCTTTCAGCTTTAATGATTCAGCATATGGATCCCTTTAGCCACAACGCGTTTCAGCGCCAATTGCGCCTTTTTCGCGCTCCTCCGGCTTCATCTGGCTTCTTCCGGCTTCCTCCTCCGGTGGGCGCAGGCAATGACGTCATTGTCTGTGCGCCAGAGGAGGAAGCCGGAAGAAGCCGGATGAAGCCGGAGGAGCGCGATGACTGCGGCGGGACAGCGGCAGGGATAAGTATAATGATCTATTCCTTTACAGGATTGCGGCAGCAAGGGGGGGGCCTGTATACTGATGGGGGAACCCTGTATATTGTATACTACCAAATGGGGCTGCTGCTGTATACTACCACTGGGGCTGCTGTATATACCTCTGGGCTGCTGTATATACCACTGGGGCTGCTGCTGTATATACCTCTGGGCTGCTGTATACTACCACTGGGGCTGCTGCTGTATATACCACTGGGGCTGCTGCTGTATACTACCACTGGGGCTGCTGCTGTATACTACCACTGGGGCTGCTGCTGTATACTACCACTTGGGCTGCTGCTGTATATACCACTGGGGAGGGTGCTGTATACCTGTGCTGGGGTCCACCCTCGGCTTATACACGAGTCAATAGGTTTTCCCAGGTTTTGGGGGCAAAAGTAGGGGGGTCAGCTTGTACACGGGTCGGATTATACACGAGTATATACGGTATTCATCTATTGGCAAAGGAGCAACAAGAAGCAGCAGACAGAGCGAGGAGAAAGAGCAGGGACATCAGTAATGATATTCTACTATCTACAGTGTATTCCTATCTGTCCTATGTTTTTCTATCCTATTCATCTATCTAACTTTCTATCTGTATCTTCTATCTGTGGCACCCCAGAGTCCGGTTGCTACAATGGCATTGCCTACCTTGGGGAGTGATGTCATGCTTGGAAGCAAAAAGGGGTATCCACATCAGGTAAGCCCACCGCATGTGTCTCGCCCCTGGCGGGGACCGTGGGGTACTTGGAACCGGGCCTTCATGTCGTTATCTGGGGCTGCAGGATGTCACGGTGGCGTGACCTGGTCCGTGATCCCCTCGTCGGGCGAGCAGTTAAAAAGGGGATTGGAAAAAAATGGAGAAAAATAAACTAAAGCAAAAATAAAAGAGCGTCGTGACGCCACCCATGGAATGAGGCCGTGATAGCCGCTGCTGCAGTCGGGACCGCTGGGGATGATGGGAGTAGCAGCGAGGATGGTTCAGCTCTAAACGGGAAAAGCAGGTCCCCAGGGCAACCGTAAAGTCTGTGGATATCATGGATTTGTTGAGGGTGCAAGGACTTAGTGTATGAAATGACTGATAGACACTGGGGTAACCATCTCCTTTACCTTTATTGAAGTCAGAAGCAGGATTATCCAGGCCACGGTTCACAGGTGGTGTTAGGGGTCCGGAGCTTGGAAGCAAGTTCAGGTTCTCCACACCTGGAAAGTCCTGAGGCCTCCCTACTCCGCTGCTCTCGGTGGGCCGTGGCTGCTTGAAGCTGTGCTGTGACCCTCTCCTCTCTTGTCTGTCCTGGCCGTGTGACAGCCCTTTTTGTGTTACTCTCCTTCACTGAGTCTCCTGAACCCTCTGGTGCGGCTCTGTCTGCTGGCCTTGTGGTGGACGAGCAACTTGGAATCACCTGCCCTCCGGTGTTGGCTGCTGGGCATAAAGTCCCTTGCGACTTTAGAATCCGGTGTCCGTTTTGCGCTCGGTGCTGGGGCGAGCTGGCTCTGCTCCACTCCCCACACCTTTTCTCCGCTCCCTCAGACCCTCACCTTGGGTCCCTGATGCTGGTTAGTCAGTTTCCTCAGACGGAAGGTGTTGTGCGTATATTTCATCTGAGGTGGGTACTGTTCCTTGCTTCCAAGCTTAATATTGTGGAAACCGGAACCTGGGGCATCACACATGAAACACGTTTCCTGACTCCAGACCAGAAGGGGGAGCTCAGACACCCGGGCTCAGGGGAGCTCCTCTATAAATTCTGGCCTGGGAGCGGGATTAGTTAGTTCAGTTCCGAGGACTGTGAAGACAACCTGTTGACTGGAGCACTGCTAAGTTTGTCCCACGTGGATCTCAATGAATTAGAATATCATCTAAAAGTTAATTTATTTCAGTAATTTAATACAAAAAGTGAAACATATACGTTATATAGAGTCATTACACACGGATCTATTTCATGTGTTTATTTCTGTTAATGTTGATGATTATGGCTTACAGCCAATGAAAACCCAAAGGTCATTATCTCAGAAAATTAAAGTAGGTAGGATGAAGGGTCTGAGAGATAAAAAATGACCTAAATAGGTATCAGAGGCTTCACCTTGTGTGGTTGTGAGAGTCACAACCACTATAAAAGCAGATCACGGCTGCTGCAGTCCCCAGCGTGGTGCACATAGAGTAAAGAGGATGAAGGGATAATAACCTTGCTGCCGTATTCCACGAGACATGAAAGGGTGAATATAATATTGATTTATTAGTCAGCGCGTTTCAGGCCTCCCTGGTTTCTTCCTCAGGACAAATCAATATTATATTGCCAGGTTTCAGAGCATTTCACGTTGACTAATAAATCAATATTATATTCCCCCTTTGATGTCTCGTGGAATATGGCAGCGCAGTTTTTAACCCTTCATCCCCACTGCTTTAATTTTTTTAATGTCCTTTGGGATGTCATTGGCTGTAAGCCATAATCATCAACATTAACAGAAATAAACACTCGACATAGATTCCTCTGTGTGTAACGACTCTATATAATATATGTGTTTCACTTTATGTATTGAATTACTGAAAAAATTAACTTTTTGATGATATTCTAATTCATTGAGATGCTCCTGTATGGTAAAAGAAGTAGAAGAGTAATAGAATACAATGCTACCAAAGCGTGGTGGACTTCAAGACTTGAAGCTGCTCTATATAAATGCTTCATCTGATTGGTTCCAATAAATTATAACTTTATAATATAAATCTGTTATTTTAAACCAACCGTTTAGTGTCAAAATACATCACGTTACTATAGAAAAGTGACCCAAGTGCAGTCTCTCGACCGCTTAATGTTAAGAAACTGAGATGCAATGACTCGCACAGCTTCTGCTTCTCAAGAAATGCTCATTCGGAGATCTGACCAGTCATAAATCTTCCTATTTTCTCATGCTGAGTTCTTTTACAGGTACCAAGCCAGAAAACTGAACTCATCACCGGCCGGCCACCGCCAGAGACTTCTGGGAGATTCATCTGGTTAAGGAGGGAAGTAAAGACGTAATGAGACACTTAAGGCTATGTAAAATGACCCTATTGGATTGGGCTTGGTGTTTGGCCAAAATCCAAGATGTTCTCCCATTAATCTCAAACCCATACATAAGAGAAAGGCTCAAATGTGCAACTAAGGAGTGTGAGGTGGATGGATGGATGAGGGGAACAGTCATAGAGAAAGAGTCAGACAATTGAGGCCAGAAGAACTCAGAATAATGAGATAAAGTATTATTGGATTTTGTGACTTATTTTCTTCTATTTTTTAATAATATACTGTGTAATATATATATTATCCATATACACATGCATAAAAATGTATTTATTTCATTGACCATCCTTCAGCTCCATCTTGAGCCACGGTTGGGATGGTGTTTTTAGGCCTCCAAGCTTCTACCTTTTTCCTTCAAACATAACAATGGTCATTATGGACAAACAGTTTAATTTTAGTTTCGTCAGACCACAGGACACATCTCCAAAGTGTAATTCTTTGTTCCTGTGCGCATTTGCAAACATTAATCTGGCTTATGTGTCTTTTGGAGTAATGGCTTCTTCCTGGCAGAGTGGCCTTTCAGCCCATGTTGATATGTGGCACCCTGTGCAGGGCACCACAGGAACTCTTGGGACATGGATGGAAAGTACACAGCAAGCAGACCCCACTAACTAACAACACCTTTTACCCCAGACCTGTAGGGGGAGCTGCACTGGTTGCCTTAAGCCAGTTCCCCCTATAAATACGGGTCCTGGAGGGAGAAACACCAGAGTGTGCAGTCACTAGAGAACTGTAAACAGCTGAGTGAGCTGACCTGGTACTGGAGCCACGCTAGGCCCATACCAGAGACACCTGGAAAGTGGTAGACCCTTAGAATAGGGGTCACAGGAACAGGAGAGAAGCAAGTACTAAATAGGGGCAGAGGAGTCATCCCGACTTACCCTAACAGAGTTCCGGTCACTGTGTCCGAGCTACAAGGACGCAGTACAGACTTTGTAGAAAAACCAGCACTACAAATAGGGGGTTTAGCTCCCCGGACACCCGAAGCACCACCAAATGAGAGCCCGGAGTCAATAGCTCGACAGGAATCCTTTAGAGTGCCCTCAGTGCAGCAAATCCGGGTGTGAAGAGACACACAGAAAGTGCAGAATGGTCTGGTTGGGTTTCATGCCTGCCAGACTCCAGCAGAACAGCGTATACTAGGAAGCCTACAACACTGCTTGCTGTGGAAACTCCAGAAGTGTACTAACTGTCCTGGGGAACCCCCACTCGCCCTGTAGGGAGCGGTTCCATCTAGCTGCCGCACATCACCTTGGAGGTCTGAGCAGCGCCAGTGCCATCACCGGACACCTACAGGTGGCGTCACGAAACAAACTTTATTTTATACCTAACCGTGCATTGACCACCGGGCCCTTACAGCCTCGGGCACCGAACCGTGACTGCAGCCAGCGCCTGAGACATGAGAACCCGGCAATGGTGAGTCAGATACAGTACTTGTTTCACTGTGGATAATGACACAATCCTAACAGCTTCTGTCTTCATCTGCACAAGGTCTTTTGCTTTTGTTCTTGGGTTGATATGCACATGTCAGACCAAAGCATGTTCAGCTCCGGAACACAGAACCCATCTCCTTCCTGAGCGGTATGATGGCTGGACATTCCCATCTTGTTTGTACTTGTGTATAATTGTTTGTACAGATGAGAGGCACCTTCAAGTATCTGGTAATAACATTCAAAGATGAACCAGACTTGTGCAAGTCCACAATTCTTTTCCTGATATCTTGACTGATTTCTTTAGATTTTCCCATAATGCTACACAAATAAGCAGTGTGTTACAGGTGTACATTAAAATACATCCACAGGTGTGTCGCTAACTCAGATGTTGCCAATAAACCTATCAGAAGCTTCCAAACACATGCCATCATCACATGGGCTGTCCCAAATTGTTTAAAGGCATAGTAATCTTAGTGTATGTAAACTTGTGATGTTGTAGAAAGTAATAAAACTCCGTTAAAACATTCTCTCTCTCTTATTCTTAGTCTGGCATTTGGTAAGTATTAATAGTAATGGTAATCCTAATTGACCTAAAACAGGAAAGGTTTACACTGTGTTCCAAATTATTATGCAAATTGGTTTTATGTGTCATAGGGTTTTATTTTTATTTTTTTTCAATGAAACGCATTGATAGTTTTGTGTCTCAGGGTTCTTTGGATCATTGAAATCAATCTCCGATATCTGTGATAATTAGTTTGGCAGCTGAGCCCAATAAAGGGAAAACTGGGTGTTCCACAATATTACGCAGGCCACAGTTTTCAAGTAAAACGGGAAAGAAAAAGGATGTCTCTGCTGCCGAAAAGCAACAAATAGTGCAATGCCTTGGACAAGGGATGAAAACATTAGATATTTCACGAAAACTTAAGCGTGATTATCGTATTGTGAAGAGATTTGTAGTTGATTCTGAGCACAGACGTGTTCGTGCAGATAAAGGCAGAATGAGAAAGATTTCTGCCAGGCAAGTTCATCGGATTAAGAGAGCAGCTGCTAAAAAGGCCTTACAAACCAACAAACAGATATTTGAAGCTGCTGGTGCCTCTGGAGTCCCTCGAACCTCAAGGTGTAGGATCCTTCAAAGGCTTGCTGTGGGGCATAAACCTACTATTCGACCACCCCTAAACAGTGCTCACAAACAGAAACAGTTGCAGTGGGTCCAGACATACATGAAGACTAATTTTCAACCAGTCTTGTTTACTGATGAGTGCCGAGCAACCCTGGATGGTCCAGATGAATAGAGTAGTGGATGGTTGGTGGATGCCACCATGTTCCAACAAGGCTGCGACGTCAGCAATGAGGTGGAGGAGTCATGTTTTGGGTGGGAATCATTGGGAAACAGCTGGTAGGCCCCTTTAAGGTTCCTGAAGGTGTGAAAATGACCTCTGCAAAGTATATAGTGTTTCCAACTGAGAACTTTCTTCCATGGTACAAAAAGCAAAAACGTGCCTTTAGGAACAAAATCATCCTCATGCATGTCAATGCACCATCTCATGCTACAAAGAATACCTCTGTGCCATTGGCTGCTATGGGCATAAAAGGAGATAAACTCATGGTGTGGCCACCATCTTCCCCTGACCTCAATCCTATAGAGAACCTTAGGAGTATACTCAAGCAAAAGATTTATGAGGGTGGGAGGCAGTTCACATCAAAACAGCAGCTCTGGGAGGCTATTCTGACATCATGCAAAGAAATACAAGCAGAAACTCTCCAGAAACTCACAATATCAATGGATGCAAGAATTGTGAAGGTGATATCAAAGTAGGGTTCCTATGTTAACATGTAACTTGGCCTGTTAGGATGTTTTGGAGTTAAATAGCTTTTTATTTCAGTGAATGTGACCTCCTAATGCTGCAAATTCAACAAATGAGCATTTTCAGTTCTTTCAAACATATCAAATATTTAGAAACTCTACTGTGCCTAATAATTTGGAACAGTGCATTTAGAGTTTTTTAATTTTGAAGATTATACTGTTATCATTGGGAGATTTCTTCAATAAAATTTGATGTATACTCTAAAGGGTGATGACTTTTATTACACTGACTGTCATCTGCACCGACCATTTAGGAAAATCGGAGAAAAAGAACATTTGCATAATAATTTGGAACACAGTGTATATTGATTTCATGTCAGATAGTGAGTAAAACATGCAGATGTGTCTTTTTATATGGTGTATGGAAACGTCTGGGTTCAACATGTAAAAATGTTTAAAATGTAAAAAAGAACAATTGGCGGAAAGTGTCCCTTGTATAATCCCTTTCTGAAATGTGTGCCATATTGGCAAATTCCAATCGATTTATGGGTCTATGCCCCTCATGTTTATCTTCACAATTAGATTGATTTAGGAAAACATAAGAATTGCTGATCTAAGTGAAATCATCTGAGAAGACCAAGAAATGTCTTGAATGAAGGAGACATCATGCTCTAAGAACGCTCCACGGAAGCCAAGATCAACACTTTACACAGTCATTTATAAAACATTCAACATCTCCTGTTAGATCCTTCGCTCTTACAAGTCCTGGAAAACTCACTTGGAGGTGTGTAATGAATCTCAGCGAGGGGTCGTATTTACCCAGCTCGGATTTAGAAGCTGTAATTCCATCTCTCATAAAGGGAAAAGATCCTGCTCTGATGTAATGCCCATTCTGTTTGGTAAAGTGCATTTGTGGATTTCCAATGCGGTATCTTTTCTCAGGTTTATATTTGTAAATCTATTATATAATTGCCGTAGCGACTTCCGTCGGAGCGGCGCTGCTTCCGGTCGCTTGGTTAGCGAGTCCGAGCTGCTTCTCCTGGACTCTCCCCGTGGCCGCGTAGCGGCCAAGGCGACTCACGAAGCAATGCCCGCAAAGCGGGCATTGCGAGTCGTTGCAGCCTAGCGAAGCAATGCCCGCGAAGCGGGCATTGCGAGTCGCTACACCGCTAACCAAGCCACCGAAGCCCATACTCCTGTAGTCTACACCGCTATACTATACTACAGTCCCATGCCCATAAGCGCCATGGGACTGTAGTATACCATCGCGCTGTACACTACACACCCCTGCCGCGACTCGCTACACCGCTAACCAAGCCACCGAAGCCCATACTCCTGTAGTGTACACCGCTATAGTATACTACAGTCCCATGCCCATAAGCGCCATGGGACTGTAGTATACCATCGCGCTGTACACTACAGCCCCCTGCCGCTCTAAGCCACTACGCGCTGCTGTACTGTACACCGCTATAGTATACTACAGTCCCATGCCCATAAGCGCCATGGGACTGTAGTATACCATCGCGCTGTACACTACAGCCCCCTGCCGCTCTAAGCCTACCCCCTAAGGCACCGCCGCCCCTAACCCCCTACCCCCTAAGCCCCGCAGCAGCCCCGACCACCTAACCCCCGACCCGCACCATCCAAAGCCGCCGCCGATACCCCCTAAGCCCGCCGTCTACCTCCTAAGCCATCGCCGCCCCTACCTAAGCCCATACCCCCTAAGCACCCTACCCCCTAAGCCCCGCAGCAGCCCCGACCACCTAACCCCCGACCCGCACCATCCAAAGCCGCCGCCGATACCCCCTAAGCCCCGCCGTCTACCCCCTAAGCCATCGCCGCCCCTACCTAAGCCCCTACCCCCTAAGCACCGCAGCAGCCCCGACCACCTAACCCCCGACCCGCAGCATCCAAACCCGCCCCCGATACCCCCTAAGCCCCGCCGTCTACCCCCTAAGCCATCGCCGCCCCTACCCCCTAGGCCCCCGCCGATACCCCTAAGCCATGCCGCCTACCCCTAAGGCACCGCCGTCCCTAACCCCCTACCCCCTAGACCCCCGACGATACCCCCTAAGCCATGCCGCCTACCCCCTAAGGCACCGCCGCCCCTAACCCCCTAAACCCCGCAGCAGCCCCGACCACCTAACCCCCGACTCGCACCATCCAAACCCGCCGCCGATACCCCCTAAGCCCCGCCGTCTACCCCCTAAGCCATCGCCGCCCCTACCTAAGCTCCTACCCCCTAGGCCCCCGCCGATACCCCCTAAGCTCCCGCCGCTGTCCCCTGCCCCTGTCGCTAAAGCCCTACACCCTAACCCCCCGCCGTCCCCTAACCTAACGCCGCTCTCACCTAAGGCCCTACACCCGAAGCCCCCGTCCATCACTTACATGCCTTCAAGTCATCTGATCGTCCGTCCGATCGTCCGTCCGATCCTCCGTCCGGCCAGGCGTCCTCTTCCTCCGGCCCCGGGGGTCTTCTCTCTTCTTTCCGCCATCTCCGCCTCTTCGTCCGGCCCCGGGGATCTTCTGTCTTCTTTTCCGAAAATTCCACCTCCGACGTCCTCTTCCTTCTCATTAAGATAGAATGGAGGAAAAATCCCCCATTCTACCTCAATGAAATCTCACGCCGTCTTCTGATTGGTCGCTGGATAATGCCCTCAGCCAATCAGAAGAGCTCCTCATTCAGTTTTCATTCAGGTCCGCCTTTTTTCCCCATTGACATACATTACCGGTGTGTCGGCGATTTTATGGCCGCCCCCCTGGTTCTATTTGTCGGCCCTAAAATCGCGGACACACCGCTAATGCATCTCTATGGGCAGTCAGCTCGACTTCTGATTGGTTGCCGTTCAATCCGAAATCGGGCTGACTGCCCATAGAGATGCATTAGCGGTGTGTCCGCGATTTTAGGGCCGACAAATAGAACCAGGTGGGCGGCCATAAAATCGCTGACACACCGGTAATGTATGTCAATGGGCAAAAAAAAGGCGGACCTGAATGAGAACTGCGTCTCAGTCAAACTTAAAAAAATAAATAAATTAAATAATAAAAAAAATAATTAAAAAAGAATTAAAAAATAATAAAAATATTAATTAAAAATAATAAACAATTCAATAAAAATAATAATAAAAAAATAAAATATATGCTAATAAGATCAGCCCTTTGCGGACCTCAATGAGAACTGCGTCTCAGCCTAAATAATAAATTAAATAATAAAAAAAATAATTAAAAAAGAATTAAAAAATAATAAAAAAAAATAATTAAAAATAATAAAAAATTCAATAAAAATAATAATAAAAAAATAAAATATATGCTAATAAGATCAGCCCTTTGCGGACCTGAATGAGAACTGCCTCTCAGCCTAAATAATAAATTAAATAATAAAAAAAATAATTAAAAAAGAATATAAAAAATATAAAAAAAATTAATTAAAAATAATAAAAAATTCAATAAAAATAATAATAAAAAAATAAAATATATGCTAATAAGATCAGCCCTTTGCGGACCTGAATGAGAACTGCCTCTCAGCCTAAATAATAAATTAAATAATAAAAAAAATAATTAAAAAAGAATTAAAAAATAATAAAAAAAAATAATTAAAAATAATAAAAAATTCAATAAAAATAATAATAAAAAAAAAAATATGCTAATAAGATCAGCCCTTTGCGGACCTGAATGAGAACTGCGTCTCAGCCTAAATAATAAATTAAATAATAAAAAAAAATAATTAAAAAATAATTAAAAAATAATAAAAAAAAATAATTAAAAATAATAAAAAATTCAATAAAAATAATAATAAAAAAATAAAATATATGCTAATAAGATCAGCCCTTTGCGGACCTGAATGAGAACTGCCTCTCAGCCTAAATAATAAATTAAATAATAAAAAAAATAATTAAAAAAGAATTAAAAAATAATAAAAAAAAATAATTAAAAATAATAAAAAATTCAATAAAAATAATAATAAAAAAATAAAATATATGCTAATAAGATCAGCCCTTTGCGGACCTGAATGAGAACTGCGTCTCAGCCTAAATAATAAATTAAATAATAAAAAAAATAATTAAAAAAGAATTAAAAAATAATAAAAAAAAATAATTAAAATAATAAAAAATTCAATAAAAATAATAATAAAAAAATAAAATATATGCTAATAAGATCAGCCCTTTGCGGACCTGAATGAGAACTGCGTCTCAGCCTAAATAATAAATTAAATAATAAAAAAAATAATTAAAAAAGAATTAAAAAATAATAAAAAAAAAAAATTAAAAATAATAAAAAATTCAATAAAAATAATAATATAAAAATAAAATATATGCTAATAAGATCAGCCCTTTGCGGACCTGAATGAGAACTGCCTCTCAGCCTAAATAATAAATTAAATAATAAAAAAAATAATTAAAAAAGAATTAAAAAATAATAAAAAAATTAATTAAAAATAATAAAAAATTCAATAAAAATAATAATAAAAAAATAAAATATATGCTAATAAGATCAGCCCTTTAGCGCACCTGAATGACAACTGCCTCTCAGCCTAAATAATAAATTTAATAATAAAAAAATAATTAAAAATAATTAAAAAATTATAAAAAAATAAATAAAACATAATTAAAAAATAAATAACAAATAATAAATAATAATTTAAAAAAAAATGCTAATAATAATATTACTGCTAATAATAATGCTATTAATGCTAATAATTATGTTATTAATGCTATTATTAATGCTAATAATGCAAATTATTAATTCTATTAATGCTAATAATAATGCTATTAATGCTATTAATAATGTTATTAATGCTATTATTAATGCTAATAATCCTATATTAATGCTATTATATGCTAATAATAAGATATAATGCATTAATAATGTTATAATGCAATAATAATGCTAATAATGCTATTATTAATGCTATTAATGCTCATAATAATGCTATTAATGCTTAATAATAATGTTATTAATGCTATTAATAATGCTAATAATGCTATTATTAATGCTATTAATGCTAATAATAATCCTATTAATGCTATTAATAATGCTATTCTATGCTAATAATATACTATTAATGCTATTAATGCTAATAATAATGCTATTAATGCTATTAATAATGTTATTAATGCTATTATTAATGCTAATAATGCTATTATTAATTCTATTAATTTAATAATAATGCTATTAATGCTATTAATAATGTTATTAATACTATTAATAATGCTAATAATCCTATTATTAATGCTATTTATGCTAATAATAATGCTATTAATGCTATTAATAATGTTATTAATGCTATTAATAATGCTAATAATGCATATATTAATGCTATTAATGCTAATAATAATGCTATTAATGCTATTAATAATGTTATTAATGCTATTATTAATGCTAATAATGCTATTATTAATTCTATTAATGCTAATAATAATGCTATTAATGCTATTAATAATGTTATTAATGCTATTATTAATGCTAATAATGCTATTATTAATGCTATTAATGTCAATATTTATCCTATTAATGGTATTATTAATGCTATTAATGCTAATAATAATGCTATTAATGCTATTAATGCTAATAATATAATGCTATTAATGCTATTAATAATGTTATTAATGCTATTATTAATGCTAATAATGCTATTATTAATGCTATTTATGCTAATAATAATGCTATTAATGCTATTAATAATGCTATTAATGCTATTAATAATGCTATTAATCCTATTATTTATGCTATTAATGCTATTAATGCTAATAATTTATCCTATTGATGGTATTATTAATGCTATTAATGCTAATAATAATGCTATTAATGCTAATAATAATGCTATTAATGCTATTAATAAATGTTATTAATGCTATTATTAATGCTAATAATGCTATTATTAATTCTATTAATGCTAATAATAATGCTATTAATGCTATTAATAATGTTATTAATGCTATTATTAATGCTAATAATCCTAATTATTAATGCTATTTATGCTAATAATAATGCTATTAATGCTATTAATAATGCTATTAATGCTATTAATAATGCTATTAATCCTATTATTTATGCTATTAATGCTATTAATGCTAATATTTATCCTATTAATGTATTATTAATGCTGTTAATGCTAATAATAATGCTATTAATGCTAATAATAATGCTATTAATGCTATTAATGTTATTAATGCTATTATTAATGCTAATAATGCTATTATTAATTCTATTAATGCTAATAATAATGCTATTAATGCTATTAATAATGTTATTAATGCTATTATTAATGCTAATAATCCTATTATTAATGCTATTTATGCTAATAATAATGCTATTTATGCTATTAATAATGTTATTAATGCTATTAATAATGCTAATAATGCTATTATTAATGCTATTAATGCTAATAATAATGCTATTAATGCTATTAATAATGTTATTAATGCTATTAATAATGCTAATAATGCTATTATTAATGCTATTAATGCTAATAATAATCCTATTAATGATATTAATAATGCTATTCATGCTATTAATAATACTATTAATGCTAATAATAATGCTATTAATGCTATTAATAATGTTATTAATGCTATTATTTATGCTAATAATGCTATTTAATTAATTCTATTAATTTTAATAATAATGCTATTAATGCTATTAATAATGTTATTAATGCTATTATTAATGCTAATAATGCTATTTATGCTAATAATAATGCTATTAATGCTATTAATAATGCTATTAATGCTCTTATTTATGCTATTAATGCTATTAATGCTAATATTTATCCTATTAATGGTATTATTAATGCTATTAATGCTAATAATAATGCTATTAATGCTATTAATGCTAATAATAATGCTATTAATGCTATTAATAATGTTATTAATGCTATTATTAATGCTAATAATGCTATTATTAATCCTATTAATGCTAATAATAATGCTATTAATGCTATTAATAATGCTATTAATGCTATTAATAATGTTATTAATGCTATTAATGCTAATATTTATCCTATTAATGCTATTAATGCTAATAATAATTCTATTAATGCTAATAATAATGCTATTAATGCTATTAATGCTATTAATTATGCTATTAATGCTAATAATAATGCTATTAATGCTATTAATAATGTTATTAATGCTATTATTAATGCTAATAATGCCAATAATAATGCTAATAATAATGCTATTAATGCTATTAATGCTAATATTTATCCTATTAATGCTAATAATAATGCTATTAATGCTATTAATAATGCTATTAATGCTATTAATTATGCTATTAATGCTATCAATGCTAATATTTATCCTATTAATGGCATTATTAATGCTATTAATGCTAATAATGCTATTAATAATGCTATTAATGCTAATAATAATGCTATTAATGCTATTAATACTTTTATTAATGCTCATAATACTGCTAATAATGCTATTAATACTGCTATTACTGCTAATAATAATGCTATGGCTTATATTATTGCTATTGATGATGCGATTATTATTTAAAAATCTTTAAAAAAACAATAAACATATTTTAGATACCCGATGCATTTGCATCAGGCTAACAGCTATAACTACTATAATCAAATTAATGCACGTTCTAGAATCCCGATGCATTTGCATCGGGCTCACAGCTAGTATATAATAATAGCATAAAATAATACTATCTGATGGTCCGGAAAATTGATTGCCAGGGGTCTGACTGCTGGGAGTAAAGAGCTCGGCTGCCTCTAGCAATCCCCTATGTCCTCCTGCATTCAGTGCCCAGAGGCGTATCTACAATAGGTGCAGGGGTTGAAATCACACCCGGGCCCTGGAGCCTAGAGGGCCCCAAAAGTCTGTTTGGCCTATAGAAAAAGTCTATTACTATTAAATATCTGCAATCATTGGGGGCCTCGTTGCAACTTTTGCATCGAGACTCATGAGCTTTAAGTTACGCCACTGGCTCTGCCCCATTCTTGGGATCACTCAGCCACCCACCAGTCGTACCTTCAATGATCAGGAAGTTGCCCCCATATTTTTCATTAATGTCATTAACATTTTAGCAATATGTCTCTTTATTTGAGACCTTTAAAGTTTAACCCATTGACACAATTTTTAGTTTTTTGAATTTTCATTTTTCCCTCCCCTTCTTCCCAGAGCAATAACTTTTATATTCTCTTCTCAGAATACAGCTGCATCTCAATGAATTAGAATTTCATCAAAAAGTTAATTTATTTCAGTAATTCAATACATAAAGTGAAACACATCTAATATATAGTCATTACACACAGAGGGATCTATTTCATGTGTTTATTTCTGTTAATGTTGATGATTATGGCTATATATAGCTAACAGCACAGTTGGTAAGCAATGTCAGAGTTCAGGATCAGGCGAAACTAGTTTGTACCAAGGAAGATATGTCACAATCTCTGTTAACTGCTTGTCTGCTTGCTCCCCACACTGCTCAGGATCTCTGTTAACCCCTTCTCTGATATCATATTATACTGCTCACTATCAGCTGCTGGCCATGCCCACATAGCCATAAAATATAGTTTTACACACATACAGCGGACGTACCCTGCCCATAGACGCTGCTTGATTGTTGCACATGTGTTTGGGCCTGTTCTACCCTCATCCACGGTTGCTGGTCTGGCAGTGTGGGGGTCAGATCTGATAATGTCCGGATGTCATGTCCGGACCTGGTGTGCCTTTATCTGCGCTGCTTTTCTGGCACCGTGGGAGTAGTTCAGAAATGCTTCAGGTACGTGTGCATTTGATGTGGTTTTGCTTTTAATACATTCAGGAGGCCGTAATGACACAGCATATAGTATATAAAAAACATAGAGTAGAACTGCCCCATCTGAGAATGCCGTGACGTTGCAGGGTAGCTCAAAGAACTGATCAATTGTTTGCCAAATGTCTCAGTTTAAAGTACAGTTAGAAATTAATATGGCATATGCACTTTTTGTATTGCGTGCTATCCATAGGGCAGTGCTGGCTTCTTGGCTTTTTTATTTCTTAATGTCTGTATACTCTTATATTCTGTGAGCCACAGCTGTAATGTCTGTATACTCTTATATTCTGTGATCCCTGGCAGTAATGCCTGTATACTCTTATAATCTGCGATTCCTGGCTGTAATGTCTGTATACTCTTATATTCTGTGATCCCCACCTGTAATGTCTGTATACTCTTATATTCTGTGATCTCCAGCTGTAATGTCTGTATACTCTTATATTCTGTGGTCCCTGGCAGTAATGCCTGTATACTCTTATATTCTGTGGTCCCAGGCAGTAATGCCTGTATACTCTTATATTCTGTGATCCCCAGGTTTAATGTCTGTATACTCTTATATTCTGAGATCCCCGGCTGTAATGTCTGTATACTCTTATATTCTGTGGTCCCTTGCAGTAATGCCTGTATACTCTTATATTCTGTGATCCCCGGCTGTAATGTCTGTATACTCTTATATTCTGTGATCCCCGGCTGTAATGTCTGTACATTCTTATATTCTGTGATCCCCGGCTGTAATGTCTGTATATTCTTATATTCTGTCATCCCCGGCTGTAATGTCTGTTTACTCTTATATTCTGTGATCCCCAGCTGTAATGTCTATATACTCTTATATTCTGTGATCCCTGGCTGTTAAGTCTGAACACTCTATTAATTTTTCCCCTGCCTGGGAGCTGTGGTATATCTGACCTGTTCCTGCATGGTCGGACACATCTATTACACAGGGACACATTTATAAGAATATCACAGGACAGGAACTTTTTTTTTTTTAACATCCAATTGTGGAACTTATGTTTATGCAGAGAGTGTGCAATTGTCATTTTCTAGAGTCTACATTGTGGGTTTACCAGACCCCTCAGTTGGCACCTCTCCCTAATGAAATAGGACTCAGTGTGCACGCCTTTCTACTATACTACTAATTCCTAGAAAGATACATCATGAAAAAGCCATACATAACATTAGACACCAATGTTACACCAATGTTACAGCTATTAGAAGAATTTTACTATAGATGTTTCAAAAAGAAATCTATAAAGTTCGAATTAAAACCCTATGACGTATTATTACCTGAAAGAACAAAATATTCGGGAACTCAGCTGGACACAGACTTGGCTTTTTATCCATTCTTAACCAATGTACGTAGAGGAGCGGGACGACTTCCTAGACTCGTTACCAGAGATGCCTGAGAACAATTACCGCACAAGTCGTCATACTCAACTCTCACGTCTCGGTGGGTCAATGTCAGTTCTTGCTTGTAAAGACATTTTTAGGATGGGACTTTGCTAATAAATGCCATCACCTAGTGCTGACTCAGGCCCCATCCTCACAGAGGACTGATCTCTGACATTGATGAAGACTGAGACGGGTTATTTCATTTATAAAGCTTTGGATCAATCCTATTTCAGGAGTTTTGAGTTAATATCATGTAGTGCAATAATACAACTTTACATCTCTCGATATAGTATAGTCTCTACTGCATTATTGCAACATTTATTTCCCGTTTTATATTTTAGGTATGTTTACTATAAATTTAGTGATTTCCATCTTCTATAACAACCTTGTGTATTAGACATGTTGGATTATATAGAACAACAGCTGCAGGCTTACTTTGAGGATAACATTAAGCACACTGTGTCTAAGAAGGCTATTTGGGGGGTCATAGTGTATATGGGGGCTATGTGGGGGCTCATATTGTATATGGGGACTGTGTGAAGACTCATACTGCATATAGTGGGGCTGTGTGTCGGCTCATACTGTATATAGGGGGACTATGCGGGGGCTTATATCGCATAAAGTGGGGCTGTTTGGTGGGCTCAAACTGTATATAGGAGGCTATTTGGGGGCTCATACTGTATATGGGGGTTATGTGAGAGCTCTTACTGTATAGAGGGGGGCTGGGTGTGGACTCATACTATATATGGGGGCTATGTGGGGGCTCATACTGTATATGGGGTTATGTGGTGCTTATATTGTAAATAGGGGAGCTGTATGTGGACTCATACTGTATATTGGGAATATTTGGGGTTTATACTGTATATAGGGGGCTCATACTGTATATAGGAGGCTGTTGCCATTTATAGGGGCTATGTGTGGGCTCATACTGCATATAGGGGGATGTAAGTGTCCCTATTTCTGCTCAATATTTAGTGATACAATTAATATTAATATAAATTAATAATATAACTAATATGTTAAATTAATATTGAGCAGAATTAATTTCATCCTATTGGCTTGTCCTCCACACCAATCACGATATCTCATGTGGCCCGTTGGGAAATTAATTTGCCTACCCTTGGCTTAGAGGATGTGTGGTGGAAGGACAGGAGACACCACACATTAGGTGAGGTCCACACGGGTATTTGAGTTTTGACCCCAAAGAATTCACCCTTAAGAGGAGTGAAAACCTTAAGAAATGTACTTCCAACACCGTACAAGAGGAAAGATTACAGTATATTTTATATATTTTCAGTGTATTAAAGTGGTTGACATTTAGCTGAGAAGTACATGCAGGGCCGGCGTCAGCACCCAGCGCACCCGGGCAAATGCCGGGGCCCGGGACAGGTGGGAGGGCCCATTCGCTGTCAGGCAGGGGTGTCCTTCTGCCAGTCATAGCAGATCTCTCACAGCAGCTATTGGAGCTGGAGGGCTGCTGCTGGGATTTTCCCCCTCAAACTGGAGCAGTCTATGTGTGGAGGATCATGCAGCCAATGGGAGCTGCAGGGGGCGGGACTTTATTATCCCGTCCATGCTTAGCCCGCAGCAGAGCAGTGAGGAGCCCTGAGGTGAGTGTGTGCTGGGTCCCTCCAGAACAGGAGCAGCAGTGGTATCCTCAGTCAGCCGGGGAGCTGTGACTTGAGCTCACTGAGGAGGATGGCCGCTCCTATGACTCTTCTCTTGTCAGCAGTAAATCTTGATAAACTCCGTGGCAGATTGCTGGTGTTTGTGCTGGGGGCCTCCTCCTCCACCTACTGCTGTGAAGAGCCAGAACAGGACAATACAACTCAATTCTTAAGATTCCCAGAGATGTCAGTTACTACCAAACTGCTCTGGAGAACCTGAGTATGGAGCCTGGGTGTCCTGTCAGGGGTCAGATTGGGCACAAATATCCCCATGCTCAGCACTAGGTGGGAGAGAGGTCACCAGCACACAGTGCACTGCACTTATAAGGGTTAATAGCAGACAGATACTTTCACTTTCTACAGATGTCATTAAACACACACTCTAAATATATTAAATCTATTAGTTACCCATCCATCAATCATCTATCTGTCTATCTTTGTGCATATAACTATAGTACCACAAGCACTGCACAGTTTGATATATGCAGAAGCCACCATATCCATCTAACTTTGCTAGTATTATGCATGTAGAAAAAAAAGGTAAAAAATGTAAAATGGCATGTTGACGTGTTCCTCAGCGTCAGTGCTTGCCGTCTTCATCCTCCTCAGTGGCAATCGACGTCTTCCTCCATTCAACAGTTATAAAAAATGATTGAGGCAAGTGTCCAGCATGAGATGGGTTAATATGACAAGATCTGCCAGGGGGGAAATAAAGGATCTTACACTTTTTCACCCAGACTTTGCAGAGCTGCCTCAATTCTCTCTTATATACATATATACCATAATTA
The DNA here is from genome assembly GCA_033576535.1 of Allobates femoralis. NCBI lineage: Eukaryota > Metazoa > Chordata > Amphibia > Anura > Aromobatidae > Allobates > Allobates femoralis. The sequence continues at coordinate 40,862,857 of JARQOC010000005.1, forward strand.
GTCCTTATATTGTAAAATACTCTGGAATATGTGTCCTTCCCCCTATGCTCTCTGAACGGAGTATCATTATATGTACATATTCAAGTTCATACAACTTCACCAACCGTTGATTGGACACCGGCTCCTCACTAATGCCAGGTCACATATAATAGTAATAATTATTATTTCTATAGCACCAAACATAATCCACAGCACTTTCCAATTCAGAGGAAACAGTTACAGACAATATGAGACAATACAGAGTAGGTATGTGCCCACAGGACGTTTTTCCTGCTCTCATGCGTTTTTAGTATGGTTTTATGCAAATGTATGCTAATATGTTCCAGCGTTTTGGCTTTCCAGCAAAACCAATGTGTTTCACAGAACTACTGAATCTACATATTGGTTTTGGAAGTTGCTGAAAGTGTCAAATCCCCCAGTTTTTGCTGTGGTTGGGAAAGAATGACCATGTCCAAAAACGCAAGAAAAACGTGCAAAAAAAAAGCAGGTCAAGAACGCAGCAAATCTCCTGTCAAGGACTCTAGAGATACTTGAAACCACTACAGGTTATGCTGCATTCTGGACCGCAGCAAAATTGTCCTGTGGGCACATAGCCTAACAAAATATTCACCAGATACATAAGGAGTGAGGTCCCTGCTCACAAGCTACAATCTATAAGGATATAGAGGAGGTGAAAAGGTGAATGGTAAAAAGTGCCGTCATATATGGTCCAGCCATAATGCTGCATGAATCGTTCACCAGCCAGGATCTGTACAACAGATAAAGTGCTATTAAGTGCATGGGGGTGTAGAAAAGTGGCACAAGAGACCAGATCTGGAAAAAGGCAAAATGGAAATAGTTAAATTGCTGAGGTAATAGGCCAATCGAAAGAAATGCGTGTTTAGGGCTCACATAAAAGTGTGGATATTGGGAATTAATCAAATTGTTTTGGGAAATACATTCCAGAGAATTGGTGCAGCTCGTGAGAACTCTTGGAGACCGGAGTGTTCGGTTCAGTTTATAGATAATGTCAGTCTTAGGTCATTAGCAGAACAGAGGTAGCGTGTAGTAGTTCGATAGTCAGAGATAAGGGAGGAGATGTAGGGCAGCATTGTGGAGAGGATGGGTAGGTGATAAAAATGAGGAGATATTGGACAGTGTAGTACTATGGAAAGGATGGGTAGTTGACAGACAGAGATGAAGAGAAGATGTGCAGAAACTGTAAAGGGCTTTGTGGTTCAGAGTGATAACATTATATTGTTCTCTGTAGGGGATGGTATGTGTTAAAGGGGCCCACTGCAACTCTTTCGCCCAGGGCCCATGAAAACCTGGAGCCGGCCCTGAGTACATGTTAGGACTTGGAGCACTGACTTTCTAAATGAGTCTTATTACATTATAGCTCCTGATCCATGAGTCCTCTTAATTACGGAATTTGTTCCAATTAATATAATAGAGGTCTACGGTCCAGCCTGTGGATACAGCTCTATTCATATTCAGGCACTGAGCCTGACTATGCTCCCACTAATGGGGTTGCCTAGGATCAGAATATTGATGGCCTATCCCTAGGTCAAGGCATTAATAGTAGATGGATGGGGGTCCGACTCTGATGCTGATCAGCTGCCTTAAGGGCCCACAGTGGTTTTGTGAGCACCGCAGCTTCTTCAATACCTACAGTAAGTGGCGTAACTAGAGTCTGGTGGGCCCCGGTGCGCAACTTAGACCTGCCCACCTCCCCCCTCCCGCGCACACGTTGGTCAGATGTACAGGCCCCGTGTAACGTTCTAAATCTAAATACTTTAAAGACTCACAGATTGACTCCTCTCCCCCTTCATTATGATTTAATGTCCCTCTTCCTGTAATATATGGTCCCTCTACTGGAATATTGCCCTTATCGTGGTATATACAGTACAGACCAAAAGTTTGGACACACCTTCTCATTCAAAGAGTTTTCTGTATTTTCATGACTATGAAAATTGTAGATTCACACTGAAGGCATCAAAACCATGAATTAACACATGTGGAATTAAATACTTAACAAAAAAGGGTGAAACATCTGAAAATATGTCTTATATTCTAGATTCTTCAAAGTAGCCACCTTTTGTTTTAATTACTGCTTTGCACACTCTTGGTTTACCTGGTGAAAATACACAAGTGAGATGGGAATATATTTGGTTTTTATTAAGTTGCCTAATAATTCTGCACAGTAATAGTTACCTGCACAAACAGATATCCTCAGGGGCGTATCTAGGGGGGTGCAGCCGGATCCTTTGCCCCGGGCGCAACTCAGTGGGGGGCGCCGGCGGCACCCCCCACTCCTCAACCTAGGCTACAGCAGCTGCAGAGTAGAAAGTTGACAGCACCCCCCCTTCCTTCCCGCTCCTTAAGCAAGGTTGCAGGGAGAGCGGAGCCGGAGGCTGGCAGCACCCCCCCCCACCACTCCTCACCAACTCTGGGGGATGGGCGCCAAAATGGGTCTTTGCCCCGGGCGCCATGAAACCTAGTTACACCGCATATCCTCCTAAGAACCAAATCTATGAAAAAACACTCCAACTTCCAAAAATATTAAGCTTTGATATTTATGTCTTTTGGGCTGATTGAGAACAGAGTTGTTGATGAATAATAAAAATAATCCTCTACAATACAACTTGCCTAATAATTCTGCACACAGTGTAGCCTTAAAGTGCATTTCAGGATGTGCCAAGGTCAAACATGTCACTTAAAACATAGGCCTTGTTCACACTCACCTGCGTTTTTGTCACTCTCTGTGTTTTTCTGCAGTTTTTCAAAAACGCAGGTGCGTTAACGCAGGGTGCATTTGAGTGTACCTGGGTTTTCAGCTCCACTTGCGTTTTTTTCCCCCAGTCCAAAAAACGCTGCATGGTGCTAGAAAAAAACGCAGGGGTTGTTTTAACATGGGGTCCTATGGGAAACGCATGCGTTAACGCAGGGCACATATAGGCACCCTGCGTTAACGCATGCGTTTCCCATAGGGCCCCATGTTAAAAAAACGCATGCGTTTCTATAACATGGGGCCCTATGGGAAACACATGCATTTTTAAATGGCACATTTATGCACCCTGCATTATCGCTAGCGTTTTTGATGAAAAATTGACAAAGTCCATAAAGGATTCTAATCCTTTCAGACACACAAGGGACATTTTTTAGCACTCTTAAAAAAACGCATGTGGTTTTAGGAGTACTAAAAAAAACGCAAAATTGTGTGTGAACAAGGCCATATTCAGCAAAAGTACCAAAATGGACCCAAAGTGTCCACAATCCCAACATCCAAGGTAATAAAATTGACAAGATCAAAGCCAGTTCTCTACAGCATGCTAAGAATTGCCAAGTCAGATGTTATATGGATGATCCGTACAGGATCTAATTTTTTTTGCACACACAAAGACTTCAGTGGGCGAAACGTATCCAAAATACGGAAGAGAATAATGTGTGCTGTAATGTTCTTATTTTGCGAACATTTGGTTCGTGTGAAAAAAACGGTCACCTGACTAGTCTTGTTGAATGATAATTATATTGGTTCTAGTGGTGTCTGTGTGAGATCCAAAAATATGAATGTACCATTAATGTCTTCCTTGATTTTTAAAAGGGTGAAAAATATTGAATAAGTGAATCTGCTAAAATTTGACTTTGCAAATCCTCTACAATTTGGAAAAGAAAATTCCTTGGCTTAGGAAGTAATTTGATGGAAATTATATAAACTGGAGACTTTTCAGACCCTGTAAAATAATAAACAGGGGGTAAAAACAAAAATTGCTTCTCACCGTGCCGCAGAGGTGTATCTAGGTTTTCTGGTACTTCAGTTTGGCGCCCCCCCAGCGTCCTGAGTAGTCATCATGTGACCGATCACTCATATATGATTTGCACACTTGCAGTCATGTGCCGACGAGCTGCAATACCTACCGTAATTCTCTCAATGTTCAATGATAAACAAAGTATATTACATGCTGTCAGGATTGGGCTACAGGGCTTAGTGTTTGAATTAAAGGGCTCATCCAGGTGTGAGATGAGTCTGTAGTCCCTCTAGGTGACTGAGGGCCTCGGAATTCTCGCAGAGCGTGGTATGCACACTGTCAGGATTCTCCTGTGTTAATAGCAAGATTGGACGGCCGTGTGAGCACAAGAATGCAATTCTTCGTTCAGTTCATTTTCATTGATCGATGTCCAGTCAGTAGGCGAGTGCATGTATGTAAATCACATACCGTATATACTCGTGTATAAGCCGAGTTTTTCAGCCCAAAAATTGGGCTGAAAAGTCACCCCCTCGGCTTATACACGGGTCAATACGGTAATATATGTGTGGGGGCTGTGTCCGGGTGCTGGGGAGGCTGGAGGAGGCGGGGGGAGGCTGATGACTGAGCGGCCCGTCACGTGGGGCCGCTCATTAGATATGCACGGCTCCCCCCGCCCATCACAGCGGCAGGGGGAGCCGTGCATACAGCCCCCCCAGTGTATACAGGCAGCCCCCCAGTGGCACTATCCCCCCCCATCATGGAAAGAGCCTCCACACTTGGCAGAGCTTCCCCCCCCCGTTGCTTTACCATCCAGTGTCGCCGCGGGTCCTGCGCGCTGTCATCCCGGTCTCACGTGACCCGGCGCGCTGACGTCATTCCACAGCGACCGCCGAGTCACATGAGACCGGGAAGACAGCGCGGGAGGAAGGACGCGACAGCCCGCCGTGATGAAGACGCTGGATGGTAAGTTAATGCAGCGGGCGGGCGGGGGGGGGCTCTGCACAGTGTGGGGGGCTCTTTCCATGATGGGGGGGCTAGTGCCACTGCGGGGCTGCCTGTATACACCTTGGGGCCAGCTGTATACCCCTGGGGCCAGCTTTATACCCCTGGGGCCAGCTTTATACCCCTGGAGCCAGCTGTATACCCCTGGGGCCAGCTGTATACCCCTGGGGCCAGCTGTATACCTCTGGGGCCTGCTGTATACCCCTGGGGCCAGCTGTATACCCCTGGGGCCAGCTGTATACCCCTGGGGCCAGCTGTATACCCCTGGGGCCAGCTGTATACCTCTGGGGCCTGCTGTATACCTCTGGGGCCAGCTGTATACCCCTGGGGCCAGCTGTATACCCCTGGGGCCAGCTGTATACCCCTGGGGCCAGCTGTATACCTCTGGGGCCTGCTGTATTCCCCTGGGGCCAGCTGTATACCCCTGGGGCCTGCTGTATACCTCTGGGGCCTGCTGTATACCTCTGGGGCCTGCTGTATACCCCTGGGGCCAGCTGTATACCCCTGGGGCCAGCTGTATACCCCTGGGGCCAGCTGTATACCTCTGGGGCCTGCTGTATACCTCTGGGGCCTGCTGTATACCTCTGGGGCCTGCTGTATATACCCTGGGGCCTGCTGTATACCTCTGGGGCCTGCTGTATATACCTCTGGGGCCTGCTGTATACCTCTGGGGCCTGCTGTATATACTCTGGGGCCTGCTGTATATACCCTGGGGTCTGCTGTATATACCCTGGGGTCTGCTGTATATACCCTGGGGCCTGCTGTATATACCCTGGGGCCTGCTGTATACCTCTGGGGCCTGCTGTATATACTCTGGGGCCTGCTGTATATACTCTGGGGCCTGCTGTATATACTCTGGGGCCTGCTGTATATACTCTGGGGCCTGCTGTATACCTCTGGGGCCTGCTGTATATACTCTGGGGCCTGCTGTATATACTCTGGGGCCTGCTGTATATACTCTGGGGCCTGCTGTATACCTCTGGGGCCTGCTGTATATACTCTGGGGCCTGCTGTATACCTCTGGGGCCTGCTGTATATACCCTGGGGTCTGCAGTATATACCCTGGGGCCTGCTGTATATACCCTGGGGCCTGCTGTATATGCCTCTGGGGCCTGCTGTATATGCCTCTGGGGCCTGCTGTATATGCCTCTGGGGCCTGCTGTATATACCCTGGGGCCTGCTGTATATGCCTCTGGGGCCTGCTCTATATGCCTCTGGGGCCTGCTGTTTATACCTTTAGGGATGCTGTATATACCACTGGGGGGGATGCTGTATACTACCACTGGGGAGGCCTGTATACCACACTGCTGGGGGCTGTATACCTGTGCTGGGGTCCACCCTCGGCTTATACACGAGTCAATAGGTTTTCCCAGGTTTTGGGGTCAAAAGTAGCGGGGTCGGCTTATACACGGGTCGGCTTATACACGAGTATATACGGTACTTACAGTTTCATACCTCTCACCGCCTGCAGCAGAGAATCCTGACAGTGAGCAGTGTGTGCTCTGTGAGAATTCAGAAGTCTGCAGTCACATAGAGGGACACATGGAGTGACTGCAGACTCATCATAAATGTGGGACAACCCCTTTAATGCTTCTAACAAATAAAAACATAGAACCCTTAAATTGTCAGAGGGCACGACACTTTATGAACATAGCCATGTATCACATAATCTTACAGGTTATAGATTGGTACATGTGTACAGGATCAGAACCAATAACAGCACAAAACTGCATCACCAGACCCACCAGAGGTACAGAAATACATCCATATAACCTTCATCAGTACAGAAACACAGCATCACAACCCTCATCAGTACATAAATACATCACTAGACCCACCAGAGGTACAAACTTGTATCCATATAGCCCCTATCAGTACCGAAACACAATGTCAAAACCCTCATCAGTGCAGAAATACAACACCAGACCCACCAAAGGTACCGAAATACATCACCGAAACCCTCATCAGTAACAAAATTCATCATTAGAACCACCAGAGATGCAGAATACATAACTAGAACCCCCATCAGTACACATATACATCCATATAACCCCCATCACTATAGAAACACATCATCACAATCCTCATCAGTACAGAAATTCATCATCAGAACCAACATCACTATATGGTAAAACAATTGTAATATCAGGTCAGACCCATACACAATTGTGCTGCATGAACCAACAACTCCTACTACATCCTTCACAATGGTAAGGAGGTACTGGGAGTTATTGTTACCAGTCACCATCACATAATACAGGAACTACAGTACTGATGAGAATTAGTCAGTATCATAAATACGGTAATTATTTACATCTGGGTACCTTATAGATGACCTTGTCTCTGATTGGGGTTGTCTTTTTCTTTTCTTGTCCAGACAATGATGACTTTTCACCTCCACAGCTCATCTCTGGAGACGTCCATCTTCTCTGGTATTCAGCCCATCCTGACACGATACCCTTAAAAATAGCAAAATGATCAAAATTCTCATGAGTAACTAAAATATGATTTACACACTGTCCCTCTTCTGGCACATGCCCTCCACACTGCCCTCTCCTTTCCATACTGGACTCCGTGGTCACATTGCCCTCTCCTTTCCATACTGGGCTCCCTGGTCACAATATCCTCACACTGGGTCCCACTATACTGCCCATAGTTCATACTGTTCTCCCTCATCAAACTCGATCTCACTCCACATACCATGTTGACAGCCATCCTCCTCAGTCCTCGTATTGTGTACACACTCTTCCCCCCTCATTCGACATACCATACCACAGCCATCCCCCTCTCTCTCTATATACTGTGCCACAGCCATCCCCCCTCACTCACCATACTGTGCCACAGCCATCCTCACTCACTCACCATAATGTGCCGCAGCCATCTCCCCTTACTCACCATACTGTGCCGCAGCCATCCCGACTCAATTACCATACTGTGCAGCAGGCATCCCGACTCACTCACCATACTGTGCAGCAGCCATCTCCCCTCACTCACCATACTGTGCCGCAGCCATCCCCACTCACTCACCATACTGTGCCGCAGCCATCCCCCCTCACTCCCCATACTGTGCAGCAGCCATCACCACTCACTCACCATATTGTGCTGCAGCCATCCCCCCTCACTCACCGTACTGTACTGCAGCCATCACCACTCACTCACCAAGCTGTGCTGCAGCCATCCCACTCACTAACCATATTGTGCTTCAGCCATCTTCCTAACACCTCACACTGTGTCCCTTCACTATTTTATACTGGATCCTCAAATTTACACCCTTGGTTAACATATACTTGCCCCACTCTCTCCCCCGAGGTTTGGTTCACATATACTCCCTTCATCCTCTATCCCCAATTTGGTTCACATATAATTCCCCCCCTCCCCACCCCCTGCAGCTTTGGCTCACATATTCTCCACCCCCACCTTGGCTTAAATATACTCCCCCACCCACTATCTCCAGTTTGGCTCATATATTCCCCCCCCTCATCCAGTTTGGCTTATTCCCCCCCCTCTCCCTACAGTTTGGATCTTATTCCCCCCTCCCCCTATGTGGCTCTTATTTCCCCCTCCTCCCACTTTGGCTCTTATCCCCTCCCATGCCCCCCTAGTTTGGCTCTTATCCCCCTAGTTTGGCTCTTATTCCCCGATCCCCTCAGTTTGGCCCTTACTCCCCGCATCTATCTCCAGTTTAGCCCTTATTCACCCCCTCACCCCAGTTTGGCTCTTATCCCTCCCCCCAATTTGGCTCTTATCCTCCTCCTCCAGTTTGGCTCTTGTTCTTCCCCCCCCCAGTTTGACTCTTATTCACCCCCCCCTAATTTGGCTCTTATCCCCCGCCTAATTTGGCTCTTATCTCCTCCCCCTCTCCCCCTAGTTTGGCTATTATTCCCCCCACCCTGTCCCCCTTCCCCTAATTACATGGATCTTGGAGCACTTTTCCCCATCCTGCCGCCTCTGCACTGCAGGGCCGCCGAGTGACCTCAGTAGCGTGATCAGGTTGATCACGTTACTGATGTCCCCCAGACCCGGAAATGCCAGGTACCAGGGTGCTATTCCATCGTACAGAGCTCTGTACGATGGATGGCAGGAGCCCGCGCCCGACATTTTCTCTGCTCCTGCTGTCACCTGATAGCGGGAGCAGAGAAAACTGCCGACTCCCAGAGCAGGTAAGGTGATTCCCTGTAGGGTATATATAAAAAACAAACATGCGGCGCCAATCTCAGCGCGTTACCAATGTAACTCTCTGGTGCCCTTTTAATGAAGTTTTATGCACTCACCTCTTGCCATAAAACTTCAAGCATATGGTTTTTCCAAAGCCTCCTCACGCTTTGGATATTTATCCGGGTCTGCTGCTTGCCTTGAATTGATCCTGTATTGGGTCCTGCCACGGATTCCCACAGGCATAAAGGTTCAATAGGAAGTGATCCAATTCTATAGTGGCCGCGCTCCCCGTGGTAATGATTTTAAGAACTTCTTGTCCACAAAAAATTTTATTCCTCAAAACATGCGAGAATATAAAAAAGGATACAACGCGTTTCGGCGGAGACAACCGCCTTCCTCAGGTATCTAAATAAAAATACATCTGACACTTTGCTTTATAGGTAAAAGATAATTACAGCTTGCTAGGTAATGACATGAGGGTGTGGGTATAACCACACCTGTCCAATCAGTCTCATTGTCCGCTTCAGCTATAGTGCTTCATTACATAGTAAAAACAAACACCCACAAACAGCAATCACTACGCTAAAAAACCACTAAGAACATTTATCAATAAAATTACTAGTCACAAAAATCTTAAATTGCATAAAAGTTAACAAAAAACAAGAAAAGAAAATTAAAATTGCAATGTTTTTTAAAAAGTGCCTTTTTTTTTTTTTTTTTTTTTTTCCTCTTTCCTTCTTTGTTCTGTTTTTTGTTTTAAAAGGGATCATATTCATATACTGAATACTAAATACTAGATTCTTTCCACAATATCATTGAGACCATTGGGATGCAATGTTTGAAGGCGGTAAATCCAATATGTCTCTTTGCGATTAAGCAGAGAATTTCTATTGATTGTTTCCACAGGTATTTGTTCTACAGGTGTCACCATTATATTAAAATTCTTATTGTGCTTGAGTAATAAATGTCTCGACAGGCTATGTTTTAAAAACCCATTTTTTGCTCTATTTCTGTGCCCATTCATGCGAGCACGTAAAGTCTGCGTTGTACGCCCCACGTACTGTAACCCACAGCTACAATCAATAACGTAAACAATATAATCGCTATCGCATCTCAGATTCTGTTTTATTTCAATTAATTCACCTGTACTTTTGCTTGCAATCTGTTTCGCACCATGGTTCAGAATCCCACATGTATGACATTTCCTGGAACTGCATCTAAAAACTCCAATCTCATGATCTTTACTTTTTCCATTTTTTGCAGATCTTTTTTTATTGTCTCTTAACCTACTTGGGGCTATTTGACTTTTTATCGTTTTCCCTCTTCTAAATGTTATACCTGGTTCCTCAGGCAGACATTTTCCCAAAATCGGATCACGTTTTAAAATATACCAGTACTTTTTCAGAATCATGCGTATCGTTTTATTCCCCCTGTTATAAGTTGTGATAAAATTAAATTTCCACCTGCCTCCTTCTCTATCCTTTGTTTTTTTACAAATCACCTCATTTCCTTCCCCATTCTTTTTACTCAAACAATCCTCCTGCTTTTTTGCCCTGTTTTTTTCATATGCAGCATGAACCAATTTTTTGGGATATTTCTTTTCCTCAAATCTTTTCTTTAAAATATCAGCCTGGGTTTCATAGTCTTTCTGTTCAGTACAATTTTTCCTGATGCGAAAAAACTGACTGAATGGAATGTTTTCTTTCCACTTTTTGTAATGGGCACTTCTAAAATCCAAAAATCCGTTGGAATCAACTTTTTTAAAATGCGTTTTTGTGATGATACATGTCCCCTTGTGGCTAATTTCTAGATCTAAATACACAATTTTTTCGTTACTTATTTCTGAGGTAAATGAAATGCCCCAATCATTTTTATTCAACGTATTTATCATTTCCATTGCTTCTTCTTTTGTACCATTCCAAATAATTATTAGATCGTCTATGAAACGCCTATAAAAAACTATTTTCTTTTCAATTTCCAGCTTCCGTAAAATTGATGAGGACTCGAATCGCCCCATAAAAAGATTTGCGAAACTTGGGGCGACCCGAGTCCCCATCGCGGTCCCGAGCAGCTGCAAGTATAATGAACCTTCAAAACTGAAAACATTATGCCTCAAAATAAATCCCAAACCGTTCAACAGAAAATTCTTTTGTTTTGTTGCAAGACCAATCTCTGTGAGATAATAATCCACCGCATTTATCCCTAAATCATGATCTATGTTGGAATATAATGCGTTGACATCCATGGTGATAAAATAAAAATGTTTTTGCCATTCTATATTTTTGAGATCGTTAATTAATTGTGTGGAATCTTTTAGATATGACGATAAAGATTTAACTGGGTCCTGTAAAAAAAGGTCTATATAGTGAGATAAATTTGTAGTCAGGGAGCCAATTCCAGATATTATTGGTCTCCCTGGGGGGTTAACAGGATCTTTATGCATTTTTGGCAGATGGTAAAACAGTGCCATTGTTGGTGTAGGAATCATCAGAAAATTTTTTTCCTTTTTATTTAAAATATTTTCCATAAAAGCTTCATTGATAAGGGTCCTATATTCTTTAATATATATTTGTGTTGGATCATTCTGTAATCTCAACGACATTTTTTGTTGGAAGAAAAAAAGATACCAAATACTGATAACATTAAGCCTATGAGTGATATGGAATCTATTAAAACAAAAAATTGTAAAAGCATACATGGTTTTAAAAAAGGAAGAAGATTGAATAATATTTGTAAGCAGGAGAAAGAGGCTTTGGAGTCTTTAAAAAACAATTAAGCATTGTGATCCGCCAAGCAGATAAAGGGGAGGGGTGGTGATCCAAAATAGAAAAGATTATATAGAAGAAGCGCAAAAGATCCTGTCAGATGCTAAATATTATTTGAGATTACAGAATGATCCAACACAAATATATATTAAAGAATATAGGACCCTTATCAATGAAGCTTTTATGGAAAATATTTTAAATAAAAAGGAAAAAAATTTTCTGATGATTCCTACACCAACAATGGCACTGTTTTACCATCTGCCAAAAATGCATAAAGATCCTGTTAACCCCCAGGGAGACCAATAATATCTGGAATTGGCTCCCTGACTACAAATTTATCTCACTATATAGACCTTTTTTTACAGGACCCAGTTAAATCTTTATCGTCATATCTAAAAGATTCCACACAATTAATTAACGATCTCAAAAATATAGAATGGCAAAAACATTTTTATTTTATCACCATGGATGTCAACGCATTATATTCCAACATAGATCATGATTTAGGGATAAATGCGGTGGATTATTATCTCACAGAGATTGGTCTTGCAACAAAACAAAAGAATTTTCTGTTGAACGGTTTGGGATTTATTTTGAGGCATAATGTTTTCAGTTTTGAAGGTTCATTATACTTGCAGCTGCTCGGGACCGCGATGGGGACTCGGGTCGCCCCAAGTTTCGCAAATCTTTTTATGGGGCGATTCGAGTCCTCATCAATTTTACGGAAGCTGGAAATTGAAAAGAAAATAGTTTTTTATAGGCGTTTCATAGACGATCTAATAATTATTTGGAATGGTACAAAAGAAGAAGCAATGGAAATGATAAATACGTTGAATAAAAATGATTGGGGCATTTCATTTACCTCAGAAATAAGTAACGAAAAAATTGTGTATTTAGATCTAGAAATTAGCCACAAGGGGACATGTATCATCACAAAAACGCATTTTAAAAAAGTTGATTCCAACGGATTTTTGGATTTTAGAAGTGCCCATTACAAAAAGTGGAAAGAAAACATTCCATTCAGTCAGTTTTTTCGCATCAGGAAAAATTGTACTGAACAGAAAGACTATGAAACCCAGGCTGATATTTTAAAGAAAAGATTTGAGGAAAAGAAATATCCCAAAAAATTGGTTCATGCTGCATATGAAAAAAACAGGGCAAAAAAGCAGGAGGATTGTTTGAGTAAAAAGAATGGGGAAGGAAATGAGGTGATTTGTAAAAAAACAAAGGATAGAGAAGGAGGCAGGTGGAAATTTAATTTTATCACAACTTATAACAGGGGGAATAAAACGATACGCATGATTCTGAAAAAGTACTGGTATATTTTAAAACGTGATCCGATTTTGGGAAAATGTCTGCCTGAGGAACCAGGTATAACATTTAGAAGAGGGAAAACGATAAAAAGTCAAATAGCCCCAAGTAGGTTAAGAGACAATAAAAAAAGATCTGCAAAAAATGGAAAAAGTAAAGATCATGAGATTGGAGTTTTTAGATGCAGTTCCAGGAAATGTCATACATGTGGGATTCTGAACCATGGTGCGAAACAGATTGCAAGCAAAAGTACAGGTGAATTAATTGAAATAAAACAGAATCTGAGATGCGATAGCGATTATATTGTTTACGTTATTGATTGTAGCTGTGGGTTACAGTACGTGGGGCGTACAACGCAGACTTTACGTGCTCGCATGAATGGGCACAGAAATAGAGCAAAAAATGGGTTTTTAAAACATAGCCTGTCGAGACATTTATTACTCAAGCACAATAAGAATTTTAATATAATGGTGACACCTCTAGAACAAATACCTGTGGAAACAATCAATAGAAATTCTCTGCTTAATCGCAAAGAGACATATTGGATTTACCGCCTTCAAACATTGCATCCCAATGGTCTCAATGATATTGTGGAAAGAATCTAGTATTTAGTATTCAGTATATGAATATGATCCCTTTTAAAACAAAAAACAGAACAAAGAAGGAAAGAGGAAAAAAAAAAAAAAAAAAAAAGGCACTTTTTAAAAAACATTGCAATTTTAATTTTTTTTTTCTTGTTTTTTGTTAACTTTTATGCAATTTAAGATTTTTGTGACTAGTAATTTTATTGATAAATGTTCTTAGTGGTTTTTTAGCGTAGTGATTGCTGTTTGTGGGTGTTTGTTTTTACTATGTAATGAAGCACTATAGCTGAAGCGGACAATGAGACTGATTGGACAGGTGTGGTTATACCCACACCCTCATGTCATTACCTAGCAAGCTGTAATTATCTTTTACCTATAAAGCAAAGTGTCAGATGTATTTTTTATTTAGATACCAGAGGAAGGCGGTTGTCTCCGCCGAAACGCGTTGTATCCGTTTTTTATATTCTCGCATGTTTTGAGGAATAAAATTTTTTGTGGACAAGAAGTTCTTAAAATCATTACCACGGGGAGCGCGGCCACTATAGAATTGGATCACTTCCTATTGACTCCCAGAGCAGGGGAAGGGGAGGAAGATGCGGCCGGGGAGACACCTCGCTCAGGTGCTGCAGCAGGTGGCTGGATGGCACCCTCCTGTCTGCTGCTGTGCCCCACCAGCCCTCCCAGATACGTCCCTACCATGCCGTTCACCTTCCCTGCCACCACTGCTGCAGCCCACTTTACTCTCCTCTTCATCATTCTCTTTCCTCTCCTCCGCACCATCTTCTTTCCTCTCCTCCACATTATCTTTTTTCCTCACCTCCGCACCATCTTTTTTCTTCTCCTCCGCACGATCTTCTTTCCTCTCCTCCACACCATCTTCTTTCCTCTCCTCCGCACCATCTTCTTTCCTCTCCTCCGTATCATCTTCTTTCCTCTCCTCCACAACATCTTCTTTACTGTACTCAGCACCATCTTCTTTCCTCTCCTCTGCACCATCTTCTATTCTCTACTCTGCACCACTTTCTTTCTTCTCCTCCTGACCATCTTCTTTCCTCTCCTCTAAACCAATTTCATTCTTGTCCTCTACACCATTTTCTTTCCTCTCATTCACACCATCTTCTTTCCTCCCATTCCACACCATCTTCTTTCCTCTTATCTACACCATCTTTTTTCCTCTCATCCGCACCATCATCTTTCCTCTCATTCACACCATCTTCTTTCCTCTTATTGTGGAGCCCTGCTCACACAGGTAGCCACAGACTTCCCTAATGCGCAGTTGTGTTTACACAGCAGGTATCTACTACATGCAACATCTAAAGGGAGTAAAGGGAGCCCAACTTGCTGCCCTTAGGCAAGATCCCCTATAAATACTGCTGCTGGAGGAGGAGTTAATGAGAGTGTGCAGACGCTAGGAGAGCTGCGAAGACATCCTGGTAGTCGGTGCCGCGGTTAGGCCCGAACCAGTGACCCAGAGTGGCTCTTGTACGTCAAAGTGGCCCTAAAGTGGGGACAGAAGGCAAGGAGCAGATAGCCGAAAGGGAGCGAGGAACTTAGAGGAAAATTTCGCCCAAAGAAGTACCGAATATTGAGGATCCGCACCTGTGGGATACTTCAGGACCACAGAAAACCCCGTCACACCGTGGAGGCC
Organism: Allobates femoralis; assembly: GCA_033576535.1. Classification (NCBI taxonomy): domain Eukaryota; kingdom Metazoa; phylum Chordata; class Amphibia; order Anura; family Aromobatidae; genus Allobates; species Allobates femoralis. The sequence goes on from JARQOC010000005.1 coordinate 40,878,050, forward strand.
TCGGCCACCCGGTTAATTCCCTGTAAGTTAAGAGAGGGAGCCAGACACCGCAGTGAGACACAGAAGTGATCAGCGAGGGTAACCCGGAGACCGCACAGGAGGAGAGAGACCACAGTCCGGAAGAGAGAGGAGGCTGGTCTAGCTGCAAGCAGACTGCGCTCCATTCACTACACAGAAACAGAGGAGGCCTTATACCGACTTGCTGTGGGGATCCACTGTGCAACCTGTCTACCCGTCAGTGCCCTGGACGTCTATACCTGCTAAACGCCAATAAAAGGTAAAAGAGATTTCTTCTGTGTGCGTGCATCATTCCCTCCGTTCCCAGCGTCCCTCATAGACTGCTCCAACACCCCCCATCTCGGCCATAACTCCACACTCCAAGCTGCCCGGAGGTCCCAGTCCTACCTGTGGAGGACTTCACAATCCTAGCCGCGATACCATCTACCTCCAGCGGACTGTGGCGGCATTTGTGCAAATCACCAGAAACTACAGGTGGGGTCACGACGACAAACTTTGTATATAATCCCCTGTACATATCATCCCTCTTTTAAAGAATAGTCCCCCAGGACACGGGATCAGGTGCGGCCACTAGGGATGGGCGAATCTACTCGCTAGGACTCGTTACTCGGCGAGTAGTAAGGGACTCGCAGGACTCGGTACTCTGCGAGTTTCCCAGTGATTACTCGCACAGCAACGAGTCCAATGCAAATCAATATCAATCCTAGTTTTGTCACAGACTCTGACAAAACTAGGATTGCCATTGTCTTGCATTAGACTCGGCTACTGTGCCAGTGATAGCAGGGAAACTCGCAAAGTAACTGCTGTTACTTTGCGAGCGGAGTCCAGCTGTCTTCTCTGTGCAGGCTGTCGCAGCTCCAGGGTCCTAGAGCCCGCCTGCTCACAGAGATGATGTAGCAGAGCTGCGATTGTTCTCAGTCTGCTCATCCCTGTGCATAGACATCTATATCTATGCACAGGGGATGTAGCAGAGAGGACATCGTGTTTTGGACTACGTCGGACGGAAGAGGATTTTTTTAACTAAAGATGGAGTCCCTAATGGCTTTTTTTTTTTTATTTCTAATAAAAAATTTTCTCTGTGTTGTGTTTTTTTAACCCTTTATTGGAGATTCTTAGTGGCTGGGTCAAACGTGGCCTGACATTAAGAATCTCGGGCTTAATACCAGCTTGTATAACAAAGCTGGTATTAACCCCTTTATCACCCAGCGTGCCACCGCCACCAGGGCCGGAATTAAAAAAAAGGGCTCCCCTATATTCTTGTGTCCGGCCAGGTACAAATAGGCACCTGGGGGTTGGGGGCAGCCCGTCGCTGCCTGCTGGATCCGGCTGGTTCCAGAAATACGGCGAAGCCCACGCGAAATTTTTTTCTGACAAATCCATAAAACAATGTAAATAAAAGGGACTGCATCTTTATTAACCCCTGGACCATGGGCGAGGGGTTAATAAAGATGCAGTCCCTTTTTTAGGATTGTTTTATTGATTTTTCAGAAAAAAAATTACATGGGCTTCGCCATATTTCTGGAACCAGCCGGATCCAGCAGGCAGCGACGGCCTGCCCCCAACCCCCAGGTGCCTATTTGTACCTAGCCGGACACAAGAATATAGGGGAGCCCTTTTTTTTTATTATTTCATGAATTTCATGAAATAATTAAAAAGAAAAGGCGTGGGGCTCCGCGCAATTTCTATGTCTAGCCAGATACAGCTAAGCAGCTGGGGGCTGGAATCCGCAGCGCAGGGATGCCCAAGCTTTCTGGGCACCCCCCGCTGCAAATTGCAGCCCACAGCCGCCCCAGAAGATGGCGCGTTCATTGAAGCGCCATCCTCTGGCGCTGAACCCCGCTCTTCCAGCGGCCCTGGTGGCGGTGGCACGCTGGGTAATAAAGGGGTTAATACCAGCTTTGTTATACAAGCTGGTATTAAGCCCGAAATTCTTAATGTCAGGCCACGTTTGACCCAGCCACTAAGAATCTCCAATAAAGGGTTAAAAAAACGCAACACAGAGAAAAATTTTTATTAGAAATAAAAAAAAAAGCCATTAGGGACTCCATCTTTAATTAAAAAAAATCCTCTTCCGTCCGACACAGTCCAAAACGCGATGTCCTCTTTGCTACATCCCCTGTGCATAGATATAGATGTCTATGCACAGGGAATGAGCAGACTGAGAACAATCTCAGCTCTGCTACATCAGGCAGCAGGCGGGCTCTAGGACCCTGGAGATGCGGCAGCCAGCACACTGAGCAGACAGGACTCTTATCTGTGCGAGTTTCCCAGCGATTACTTGCACAGTAAACGAGTCCAATGCAAATCAATGGCAAAACTAGGATTGCTTCAGGCTGAAGCTTCCGAGACACATCTGTGATTTGTAAATCGCACACTACTCGCTATTACTCGCTTCCCCATTCATTAACATTGGACTCGCTAGACTCGCAACGAGTAGCGAGTCCCGGGCTCGGACTCGCTAGAGTCAAGCGATTCCGAGTAATTTAGGATTCGCCCATCACTAGCGGCCACCACTCCCCATGACAACAGGAGCGTTAACCCTTGCGGCCTGATACCTGAGTACCCTACAGCCTGGGGCTTGACATTATCCACACCATCTTCTTTTCTCTCATTTACACCTCTTTCCTATCCTCCGCACCATCTTCTTTCCTCTCCACCATCTTCTTCTCTCTTCTCGCACCATCTTCTTTCCTCTCATCTGCACCATCTTCTCCCTCTGCACCATCTTCTTTCCTCTCCTCTGCACCATCTTCTTTCCTCTCCTCTGCACCATGTTCTTTCCTCTCCTCTGCACCATGTTCTTTCTTCTCATCCACATTATCTTCTTTCCTCTCATCCGCACGATCTTCTTTCCTCTCATCTGCACGATCTTCTTTCCTCTCATCTGCACCATGTTTTTCCTGTCCTCCACACCATCTTCTTTCCTCCCATTCACACCATCTTCTTTACTCTTATCCACACCATCTTCTTTACTCTTATCCACACCATCTTCTTTACTCTTATCCACACCATCTTCTTTACTCTTATCCACACCATCTTCTTTACTCTTATCCACACCATCTTCTTTCCTCTCATCCACACTATCATCTTCCCTCCCATTCACACCATCTGCTTTACTCTTATCCACACCATCTTCTTTCCTTTCCTTCGCACCATCCTCTTTCCTATCCTCCACATCATCTTCTTTCCTCTCCACCATCTTCTTCTCTCTTCTCCTCACCATCTTCTTTCCTCTCATCTGCACAATCTTCTCTCCTCTGCACCATCTTCTTTCCTCTCCTCTGCACCATGTTCTTTCTTCTCATCCACATTATCTTCTTTCCTCTCATCCGCACCATTTTCTTTCCTCTCATCCGCACCATCTTTTTTCTGTCCTCCACACCATCTTCTTTCCTCTCCTCCGCAATATCTTCTTTCCTCTACTAAGCACCATCTTCTTTCCTGTCCTCCACTACTCATCTTTTTTCCCCTCCTCTGCACCATCTTCTTTCCTCCGATAGTGACTCTATTCCTCTTTGGACCACTCTACTCCTTGCTGGGACGTCTGGTGCAAAGTACACCTCTAAAATCACAATCCATGGCGATTAATTTGTGCTTATTCAAGATGCTGACTGCTCAGCCCCAGAAGTATTAAAAGGATTGAAGAACAACCAGAGGGAAGAGGATGGATGGAGCAGATGTTCGGATGATGAATACCACTGCAGTGATGGAAAGCTGAGTGATGAAGTGAGTAGAACATTTTGTTTCACCTCTTTCCTGGCCCTGTACAATTCACACTCTAGAAAATGAATGGCACAAAACTGAGAAAAAAATGTTTGGGGAACTTTGGCTCATTTTCTAAAAAAAAACCTGAAGTAAAATTCATGGGAAGAGATAATGGTATCATACAATTACCTTTTTTCCTGCTCTGACTTGCAAATCACCTACTCTTTTCACAAAAGAGAAGACTAAGAGGAGACTTAATAGCTGTTTACAAATATCTCAAGGGCTGTCACACTGTAGAGGGACCAGCTCTATTCTCCTTTGCACAAGGAAAGTCTAGACGCGATGGAATTAGACTGAATGGGAGGAGACACAGATTAGATATTGGAAAAAACGTTTTGACAGCGAGGTTGATCAATGGTGCTGCCGCCAGATGTGGTGAGTCCATACAGATTTTCTTCTCTGGTGGATTGTTCTAGACCTTTATTATTGCAAAAATGTTTAAATAGCTGAATTTTCTCATGGCCTTTCTGAGGTAGCGACTGACTATATTGAAAGTGGCCCGATATGCGTCATACAGGCAGAGGTCTGCCACGATCTAAATCCAGGTGTTTTCCAGGAACTGTTCCTTCCTCCAGTCTTTATACTGTTAAGGGCTGGATTTAAGGCTTAGCAAGAAAGTGATGAATGGGTCAGGCTAACCACATAGCTCGTATGGGTGTATCTCATCTGTTATAATGAGTCTTCTCCCTCGTCACATGTCTCTGATGTCAGCCAGGTCCTATAAGTCCAGTCTTTGTGGATGCGCACATGATGTCTGTGTGTCTGCAAGATGCTGCAAGTGAGGTCTCTCGGTGCCTGCAAGTAACCAGCTTGGTGGAGGAACAAAGTGAGGAGACCAGGTATGAAGCATGATGTAGACTTCTTGGAGACACACTAGAACGAACCATGTATTTTGGAATCTGATGTAACTTCTGGAGTCATACCCTGTCTGGAGACAGACCTGATGCGACCCCTCGAAATTTCCAAACAGCGGATGGACTGCAGAGCCTTAAAGGTGCAGCTCTGACAGAGCAGAGCTAAACCACAATCCTAAAGCAGGCAGACCCAGCAAAGGCAACGGACTATGTTTTATGTGGACAGCTATGTTATTACCTGGCTGAGGAAAGCCTCCTGTTTAAGCTATGTTGGGAGGTTTATGGTGTATTAAACCGAACAGATTTTACCTTACAGAAAAAACGTGCCTCTGTGCCTTAATATTGCTGGCAAGTAAGTGTTCCCTAATACATTCAGCAAGAGCTGCCTCACACCTTAAACAGATTGACCGTAAAGTCCTCCAAATCAAACTTCCCCGGTACACAAAAAAGTAAACCTTTTCTTATCACTAACACCATATTCTTATAAAGAATCTGATTCCATTGCCGGGGTCTCTAGTCCCTCCAGGAGACTTGTTTGCATTTTATTTCTGCCCCCTTGTCTGGACTTCCACTTTCCCCACCTAATGTGCTTCCCAAAGGGGTCCCAGATTGTGGGGGTGTAGCACCCCAAGGTATGGGAACTCAGATGTCTGGGCCCTCTGCTTCGGTCGGGGATGTCACTGGTGGCCTGCACAGATTCATGGCCCCGGGAGACAGCCCAAAAGAAGGGGTTGTTTTTAATATTTACAAAGGGATTAGAGTCTTTGTCTCGTGACGCCACCTGTAGTACCTGGTGACTAAACACCAGTGCCGCCAAAGTCCTCCTGAGGGTGGTGGTATTGCGGCTAGGGTAGAGCAGCTCCCTACAGGTAGAGCTAAGCCTCCGGGGCAGCATTACCTGTTGTCAGGACGGTGCCGACCGTTGAGGAAAGTCAATAAATGCAGGACAGAAACACAGAGGCACTTCACTCTTCCAGGTACTTTACATGTAAAAGAAAAACTGAGCAAGATGGTGGTACAGCTCACAGAACTTCCCGCAGGACGGCCGGCCGGGTGGTCGCAGCAGAATGCAGAATCTGTGGAAGTCTCTGGCGGTACTTTCTTGGATCTACCCTTGTCCTGTCCTTTCCCTCTCTTTTCGTGGTCTGCTTCTTGAGCAGTAATACGTCCCAGGGAGTGAACACCCTGAGAACGTCTTCGGAGCCGGGATGAGCATGGTCAGAGGGTGAACTCTCCAGGCCGCGATGTCAGACCCGTGTACTCTGGGTGAACAAGTCAGGACCTTTCTGTCTGGGCTACTTCTTTCTCTAGCCCTCTTTTGAAGCCCCCTTTCTCTTTTGGGTGAACTTCCGTTCTCCGTCTTTCCTTGGGGAAGAGACTCCTGAAGACTCCCTGTGCGTTCTACCTGCTCCTCTCACACTTTCCACTCTCCAACTCTCTTTTTGGGACCTCCCCCGGTTGCATCGGTGGGTGTGTGTTGGGTTCAAATCCTTCCACAGTGTTCTGCATTCTACTTGTGACAGGGGTAACCACACGCTCATCTTTGGGTGCAGTACCCCCCTTGTGACACCTGACCAGTGGGGTGCCACAGAGGTGCATCTTTAGTCTCCTCCGATTTTTTTGTGGGGGTCTCATCTGAGCCACTTGAATCGGAATCTGTGGTCTGACACCCCTTCCTTTGTTTATTGGGGTTTTAAGGGCTCCTCCTATTCGGGACTTCTTTTTTCTTTTTTTTTGGCCAACATTTATTTTAACTGTATTTCATTGAAAGATCTGACCTGACTCATACTCCTTTTTGTCCCTTACTTAGGAAGTTCTTCCATTGATCTCAAGTAAATCTTGATTCCAATTTCTTTAATTTTTTCAATTCCAACGTTACAGATTCATGTTCTGTCTCATTTTGCTTTCAAATTAATTTAAGAAATCGTTGTGAACTCTCAAACTGAATTCTCTCCCATTCTAGCACAACATCATGAACGTCCTGAAAATGGGATATGATTTTAGAAACTCTGAAGCCTTGGTCCAACATTACATTCGTCAGATTCGTATGATCTGAGGGATTGTCTTGTCTAAAAATGATTCGGCTAGAGATTCTGTATATTCTTTTGTATTACAAATCGGTAAAGAACGTCTCCACGTCCTCCCGTCCTGCCAAAAGACCAAACTCAGGGATAACGCTGATCCCCGTGGAAGCTACCTCTGTATTCATGGTCACCAATTAATAAACGGGAGTAAGTCCTCAAGTCAAGTGTATGCAACGGTTAACAAGACAGAGTCCAGCACGACACTTGATGAAAGCTAGTCAGGCACAAACTATCTATGGTCCATTCCTACTTGAAAAGGAAGCCGCTCCATGTCACCTGCTCACTTGGACCTGTTAAAGTGCCATTAAGGTGCGAAACATCTCCTCACTCCCCCTTCTGCCTGTCTGTACAGCACAGATGAAATAAAATACTGCTGGAGGCTACTCACTAATGAGTGGCATCATTTTTCTTCCTGTCTTTGTAGCCATCTATCTAATTATTATCTGTCTATCTATATCTTCTCTCTATCCATCTATAGGGGCCGTCACACACTACGTTTTTGTGAGCGATCTCACCTACGATGTCAGTGGTGCGGCTCGTGGACACATCATTAGTGAGGTGTCACATGTATAGATAACGATGTCAGGGGTGCGGCTCGTGGACACATCATTAGTGCGGTGTCACATGTATAGATAACGATGTCAGGGGTGCGGCTCGTGGACACATCATTAGTGAGGTGTCACATGTATAGATAACGATGTCAGGGGTGCGGCTCGTGGACACATCGTTAGTGAGGTGTCACATGTATAGATAACGATGTCAGGGGTGCGGCTCGTGGACACATCGTTAGTGAGGTGTCACATGTATAGATAACGATGTCAGGGGTGCGGCTCGTAGACACATCGTTAGTGTGGTGTCACATGTATAGATAACGATGTCAGGGGTGCGGCTCGTGGACACATCATTAGTGCGGTGTCACATGTATAGATAACGATGTCAGGGGTGCGGCTCGTGGACACATCATTAGTGAGGTGTCACATGTATAGATAACGATGTCAGGGGTGCGGCTCGTGGACACATCGTTAGTGTGGTGTCACATGTATAGATAACGATGTCAGGGGTGCGGCTCGTGGACACATCATTAGTGCGGTGTCACATGTATAGATAACGATGTCAGGGGTGCGGCTCGTGGACACATCATTAGTGAGGTGTCACATGTATAGATAACGATGTCAGGGGTGCGGCTCGTGGACACATCGTTAGTGAGGTGTCACATGTATAGATAACGATGTCAGGGGTGCGGCTCGTGGACACATCGTTAGTGAGGTGTCACATGTATAGATAACGATGTCAGGGGTGCGGCTCGTAGACACATCGTTAGTGAGGTGTCACATGTATAGATAACGATGTCAGTGGTGCGGCTCGTGGACACATCATTAGTGAGGTGTCACATGTATAGATAACGATGTCAGGGGTGCGGCTCGTGGACACATCGTTAGTGAGGTGTCACATGTATAGATAACGATGTCAGGGGTGCAGCTCGTGGACACATGGTTAGTGAGGTGTCACATGTATAGATAACGATGTCAGGGGTGCGGCTCGTGGACACATCGTTAGTGAGGTGTCACATGTATAGATAACGATGTCAGGGGTGCGGCTCGTGGACACATCGTTAGTGAGGTGTCACATGTATAGATAACGTTCAGGACGCAGCAGCGATGTTACGTGCAGGTATCGCTCACACAACCAGCGATTGATGCTTGTCAATGATGTGAATAGGAGAAATCGGTCAGGAAATCGGTTATGGAGGTGTCACACAGAACAATGCAGCAGATTGGATGATCGACATCGTCTGATATGGGGTCCGGTTCCCATATCTGAATATAACGATCTGACCACTTAGCGCTTGTAAGATCCACGTGTCACACGCAACGACGTCGGTAGAGCGACTGAAAATCTGTGATGTTTCAGCGATATCTTTACAGATATTGTAGCGTGCGGCGGCCCTTTATCATCTATCTATCTATCTATCTATCTATCTATCTATCTATATGTATCTATAGGGGCCGTCACATGCTACCATATTATTAAAGATATTGTTGAAACATCACAGGTTTTCAGTCGCTCTAACGATGTAGTTACATGTGACAGGTCGATCTTACAAGCGATAAGTGGTCAGATCGTTATATACAGATATGGGAACCGGACCCCACGTCAGAAGATGTCAATCATACAATCTGCTGCATTGTTCTGTGTGACACCTCCATAACCGATCTCCTGACCGATTTCTCCTATTCACATCATTGACAAGCATCAATCGCTGGTTGTGTGAGCGATCCCTGCACGTAACATCGCTGCTGCGTCCTGAACGTTATCTATACATGTGACACCGCACTAACGATGTGTCCACGAGCCACACCCCTGACATCGTTATCTATACATGTGACACCTCACTAACGATGTGTCCACGAGCCACACCCCTGACATCGTTATCTATACATGTGACACCTCACTAACGATGTGTCCACGAGCCGCACCACTGACATCGTTATCTATACATGTGACACCTCACTAACGATGTGTCCACGAGCCACACCCCTGACATCGTTATCTATACATGTGACACCTCACTAACGATGTGTCCACGAGCCGCACCACTGACATCGTTATCTATACATGTGACACCTCACTAACGATGTGTCCACGAGCCGCACCACTGACATCGTTATCTATACATGTGACACCTCACTAATGATGTGTCCACGAGCCGCACCCTGACATCGTTATCTATACATGTGACACCTCACTAACCATGTGTCCACGAGCCGCACCCCTGACATCGTTATCTATACATGTGACACCTCACTAACGATGTGTCCACGAGCCGCACCCCTGACATCGTTATCTATACATGTGACACCTCACTAACGATGTGTCCACGAGCCGCACCCCTGACATCGTTATCTATACATGTGACACCTCACTAACGATGTGTCCACGAGCCGCACCCCTGACATCGTTATCTATACATGTGACACCTCACTAATGATGTGTCCACGAGCCGCACCACTGACATCGTTATCTATACATGTGACACCTCACTAACGATGTGTCCACGAGCCGCACCCCTGACATCATTATCTATACATGTGACACCTCACTAACGATGTGTCCACGAGCCGCACCCCTGACATCGTTATCTATACATGTGACACCTCACTAACGATGTGTCCACGAGCCGCACCCCTGACATCGTTATCTATACATGTGACACCTCACTAACGATGTGTCCACGAGCCGCACCCCTGACATCGTTATCTATACATGTGACACCTCACTAACGATGTGTCCACGAGCCGCACCCCTGACATCGTTATCTATACATGTGACACCTCACTAACGATGTGTCCATGAGCCGCACCACTGACATCGTTATCTATACATGTGACACCTCACTAACCATGTGTCCACGAGCCGCACCACTGACATCGTTATCTATACATGTGACACCTCACTAACGATGTGTCCACGAGCCGCACCCCTGACATCGTTATCTATACATGTGACACCTCACTAACGATGTGTCCACGAGCCGCACCCCTGACATCGTTATCTATACATGTGACACCTCACTAACGATGTGTCCACGAGCCGCACCCCTGACATCGTTATCTATACATGTGACACCTCACTAACCATGTGTCCACGAGCCACACCCCTGACATCGGTATCTATACATGTGACACCTCACTAACGATGTGTCCACGAGCCGCACCACTGAGATCGTAGGAGTGATCGCTCACAAAATCATAGTGTGTGACGGCCCCCTTATCATCTATCTATCTATCTATCTATCTATCTATCTATCTATCTATCTATCATGCCAGTTTAAGATCATACCAAGAAAAAAACCCTTTCAGCTGAGGAGTCGGAGGAATTTCCATCTGTTTTCACTGATGAATCAAACGTGAATAAAGTACAATGTGTTTTATTGGGTGAAGTGTCTATCTCTGGTCATTGCAGTCAGTGGGAGGTTTCTGCTATTCATGGATCTTTTTTATAGATAAATAGGACCATAACGTTTTATGTTCACATTTAATATTCCTTCCTGAGCTGCTGTGTTCCAGCACTACTTATAAAAAAAAATCAATATTACACAAGCGGCCTCCTGATCCCCCTTGCAAAGCTCGTACATGCCAAAAATGACATGAAATCAGATGTCAATGGTATCGTGAAGATTCGGAGGCGCCTGCGCAGTGCCAGCCTGCGAGCCGGGCTGAGGGCAGAGGACATGGTTCCCGGGGATGTGTGGTGGTGCAGGATAGGTGAACTAGAAAGCAGGGTCATTATTTTACTATATACCAAAAGTTAACCCTTCTCTTGTTTCTGTGGAGTCAACGTGATCCCATTCAGATTGCACATGCATTTCATGATACCAGACAAGGGATTAATGTAAAGTATTACATAGGGACAATGACAAAAATAGTGCTGACCGGATAATATTATATAACATTATGATGAAAAGGGGACTGGGAATACTCTGTTCACCATTCACCCATCCATTCCCAGGGATGAGACTGATTGCTCTCAGTACGAGAAACACAGTAATAATCTTATAGTTGTGAGACCTTTTCATGGCTAACAAACATAAAATAATTGAAGTTACAAATTAGCTAGCTTTCGAGACTCCTTACCTCTCCATCAGGCATGGTATCTGATGAAGAGAGGTAAGGAGTCTAGAGAGCTCGCTTTGTAACATCAATTATTTATTTTCATTAGCCATCGTATGGTATCACAACTACAATATATTCATCTGCAGGTAAAAATATAATAGGAAAAAATCTGTATAAATTTGATAAAATGATAATGAAAAGTGACAAATCACTTATTTCATAACCAAAACAGACCAAACTTCTACGGCTTTGTTCACACTGGACGTTTTTGATCTGTTCTCTGTAAAGAACTGCTTTTGATCCTGCAAATTTCATTACCTTGGAAGTTGGGATTGTGGAGGATTTGGGTCTATTTTGGTATTTTTGGTGATTTTTGTGACATAAGTGACATGTTTGACCTTAGTTGTCAGGGAATGAAGCCATCACTCCCCGACAACTGTGGTCATTTCATCGTATGTGCAGCACGGATACAGGAAACACTGTCCTTTATTTTGATCTCATCTTCGGCACCACTGCTACCTAGTGGAGTGTGGATCCTGCGGCAGCCATATCATGCCTTCATAGCCGTTGTGGGCCACCCAACCGCCCCAGGTGAGCAGTGACAAACATTGCACGACATAAGTGTTAGACTAGGGTCACACTAGCGCTAGTAATGCGTTTGGGGGGTCCGTTAAAAAGACAGAATCTGGCAGCATTAATGCACCGTAACCGTAATGGATCGATGCGTTAATGCTGCCAATGCAATCCTATGGATAACAGGTTCCTGAACGCTGTCAAACACCAGCATCTAAGCGCCAGGGTTTGAGACGTCGCGCTTTTTCCAAGCACATCACATGGAAGTGCGCATCATGTGATGTGCTTGTATTGGCAGGACCTGCTCATGTCACTCAACGTGAGAGTCACTTGGGGCCAGGTGCTGTCAGTACTCATAATCCTGCTGGTGCCTGGAAGGAAGACATCGCCAGGGATCACCATGGGATCATGGGGTGGGTAAGAAAGTGTATGAGTGTGACTCCTCCCAGTGGGTGCCGTGGCCACCCGGTTGGGCGGTCAGTAAAAAGCGGGGGATAGAAAAAAGGGGGTAAAAAGCTAAAAGAAAATGTAAAAATGTAAGAGTTAGTTGTGACGCAACTCATGGAAGGCGGTCGATAGTGCCGCTACTGCAGTCCGGGACTTCTGGGGATGATGCAGTTGCAGCTGTGATGGTTTATCTCCCCACAGGAGGAGCAGGTCCTCAGGGCAACTGTTAAAGTCTAATGTGATGGTAGGCCGTTGGGGGTGCAGGACTTGGCGTATCAGACACAAGGTTGCAGTTTCCTTTATCTTTACTGGTGGATGTAGCAGGTTTGTCCAGGGCACTTTCCATAAAAGATGTCAAGGGTCCGGAGCCTAGAAGCAAGCTGGAGTCCTTCACACCTGGTGAGTTCTGAGGCCTCCCTGTTGCGCTGTTCTTGGCGGGTCCTGGCTGCCTGTAGCTATGCTGTGACCCTCTCCCCTTTGGTGTGCTGTCTCCGGCCTGTATGACAGGCGGCTCGAGTCCTTTCTGAGCTACTCTCCTCTGGCTGCTCTCCCTGGGCTCTCTTTTGCGGCTGTGTCTCCTGGGCGTCATGGTGGACGAAGGACCTGGAATCTTTCGCCCTCCAAGTTGGCTGCTGGGCATAGAGCCTCTCACAACCTCGAACTCCGGTGTCCGCTCCTGCACTCTGTACTTGGGTGAGCCTGGCACTGTCTCCACTCCCCAGACCTCCTGCGTCACTTCCTCAGACCCCCACCTATGAGTCCCTTACGATGGCTAGTCTCTGTCCCGGGACGAGCCTTACGCTGCTCCAGTCCAGTCCACAGGACCATGTCACAGTCCTTCTAGGAACCCCCCAGGCAAGAATTTATAGCAGGGGACCTCCACTTGGACTCGGGTTTCAGAGCTCCCCTTTCTGGCCTGGCGTTAGGTAGGTGTTGTGTGCGCGGTTCACCTGGTGCAGGTAACTTCCCTTGATCCCAAACACAGCATGGCCCCCCGGAGGAGACAATGCTATTGCGGCAACCGGACCCTTGGGTGCCACATGTGTCTGTCTGCGTATCTGTCTGTTTTCCCCAAAATCGAAGCAAAAAAGCAACACAATCAGATAATGCATTAGTCATGCTTTTTTGCAAAAAAGAGGATGGGCTGTTTCACATCTGTGTGCCGGTGCATTTGGCAGCATTGCGTTAGCGCAGGTGATAAAACAGTGCATGCGCTGCCAAGCACATCGGAGCTCAACTGAAGTGCATTGCTCTAGTGCTGCCATTACCTTGTATGGGCGAGTGCACCGCACCGCATCCCAGAAGTGCAAGTGTGTAAGGGCCTGTGCCACAGCGTATCTGCTGGTCCAGATGCACCGGAAACGCATAATGCAACGTTCCCGATGCGTCCGGACTAGCTCATGCGCTGTGACACCAGCATTCACACTTGTGTTTCTGGGTTCCATCTGCCTGTGCTCGCCCATACAAGCTAATGGTGGTGTTAGCGCAATGTGCTTAATTTGCGCTCTCATGCGCTTGGCAGCGCATGCACTGCGCTACCACCTGCACTAGCGCAATGCTGCCAAACGCACAGGAGCTTAGATGTGAACTGGGCTGATCTGTTTTTGGTGCAGAAACTGGACTAAAAATGGATCAACAAAAAACAGAGCACAAACACTCTGTGTGAATGAAACCTTACACACCTGCTATCTATGAGGGTAATAGGATGACAATGGCAGACTTTCCAACATAAAATAACATAGAAAAGTACTAAGAAGAACAGAACGTACTTGTACAATGATATTCTGTAAGGAGTCATGTTGAAGGAGCAGTTCCCCTAAAGGGTCGAGTCAAGGGAAAAGTCCTTCTATTGGCTTGATTTATCTTCCAGAAGGTGCATTCCTCATTCTCTACCACAGAGGTCCCCAATGTCAGTCCTCGAGGGCCGAACCAGTGCAGGTTTTCAGGATTTCCTTACTATTGCACAGGGATTGGAATCATTGCCTGCTGTGCAATACTAAGGAGATCCTGAAAACCTGCACTGGTTCGGACCTCGAGGACTGACATTGGGGACCTCTGCTCTACCACCTCTGTCAGCCCCCAACACACGTGCCAGGATCAGACTTGAGTTTCCCTCAGCTTTATGTACACTCTGCACATGCGCCAAATGAATGGTGCATCAAACAAGGAGAAAAAAAGGAAAAGACAGGCTGCTGGCGCTCTTTATGGCACATGCTTAAGCTCATTCAAATCAACTGGGAAGCCAATAATGTTCCAGAACATACAGTCATGGCCAAAAGTTTTGAGAATGACACCAAAATGATATTTTCCCATGATCTGCTGCCCTCTGGTTTTTATTTGTGTTTGTCTGATGTTTATATCACATACAGAAATATAATTGCAATCATATTATGATGCCAAAAGGTTATATTGACAGAATGAGTTATTGCAGCAAGTCAATATTTGCAGTGTTGACCCTTCTTCTTCAGGACCTCTGCAATTCTCCCTGGCTGCTCTCAATCAACTTCTGGACCAAATCCTGACTGATAGCCTCCATTCTTCCATTCTTCCATAATCAATGCTTGCATTTTGGCAGAATTTGTTGGTTTTTGTTTGTCCACCCGTCTCTTGATGATTGACCACAAGTTCTCAATGGGATTAAGATCTGGGGAGTTTCCAGGCCATGGACCCAAAATCTCTATGTTTTGTTCCCTGAGCCACTTAGTTATCACCTTTGCTTTATGGCAAGCAGGGGCTGGCTGGAGCCTCCATCCCTGGGTGGCAGATTTGCCCTGCCGGCCCTGACTTGAGAAGCGGGGGGGGGGGGGTAGGGGTGCTGTCAGGTCTGACTTGAGAAGCGGGGGGGGGGGGGGATGGGGTGCTGTCAGGTCTGACTTGAGAAGCGGGGGGGGGGGGGGGTGCTGTCAGGTCTGACTTGAGAAGCGCTTACCTGATCAGAGACTTCCAGCGTCCCGCGGCCGGGCCGTCTCGCGTCATGTGCCGGCCGCAAAGCGACGCCCGCGGCCGGCCCGTTTCTGTAGGGGGCGGCCCTAGATGTGGACTATACCACCAGCCCAGGGGGCACTTGCCCCCCTGCCACCTGGGCCAGCCCGCCCCTGATGGCAAGGTGCTCCATCATGCTGGAAAAGGCATTGTTGGGCGCCAAACTGCTCTTGGACGGTTGGGAGAAGTTGCTCTGGTACCATTCTTTATTCATGGCTGTGTTTTTAGGCAAGACTGTGAGTGAGCCGATTCCCTTGGCTGAGAAGCAACCCCACACATGAATGGTTTCAGGATGCTTTACAGTTGGCATGAGACAAGACTGGTGGTAGCGCTCACCTCTTCTCCGAATAAGCTGCTTTCCAGATGTCCCAAACAATGGAAAAGGGGATTCATCAGAGAAAATGACTTTCCCCCAGTCCTCAGCAGTCCACTCCCTGTACCTTTCCCCCAGTCCTCAGCAGTCCACTCCCTGTACCTTTCCCCCAGTCCTCAGCAGTCCACTGCCTGTACCTTTCCCCAGTCCTCAGCAGTCCACTCCCTGTACCTTTCCCCCAGTCCTCAGCAGTCCACTCCCTGTACCTTTTGCAGAATATCAGTTGGTCCCTGATGTTTTTTCTGGAGAGAAGTGGCTTCTTTGCTGCCCTCCTTGAAACCAGGCCTTGCTCAAAGAGTCTCCGCAGTCTCACAGTGCGTGCAGAAGCACTCACACCAGCCTGCTGCCATTCCTGAGCAAGCTCGGCACTGCTGGTAGTCCCATCCCGCAGCTGAAACAGTTTTAAGATACGGTCCTGGTGCTTGCTGGTCTTTCTTGGGCGCCATGGAGCCTTTTTGACAACAATGGAAGCTCTCTCCTTGAAGTTCTTGATGATGCGATAGATTGTTGACTGAGGTGCAATCTTTCTAGCTGCGATACTCTTCCCTGTTAGGCCATTTTTGTGCAGTGCAATGATGGCTGCACATGTTTCTTTAGAGATAACCATGGTTAACTGAAGAGAAACAATGATACCAAGCACCAGTCTCCTTTTATAGTGTCCAGTGGTGTCATTCTTACTTAATCATGACTGATTGTTCGTCAGCCCTGTCCTCATCAACACCCACACCTGTGTTAATGGAACAATTACTAAAACGATGTTAGCTGCTCCTTTAAGGCAGGACTGCAATGATGTTGAAATGTGTTTTCGGGGTTAAAGTTCATTTACTAGGCAAATATTGACTTTGCAAGTAATTGCTGTTAAGCTGATCACTCTTTATGACATTCTGGAGTATATGCAAATTGCCATTAGAAAAACTGAAACAGTAGACTTTGTTAAAATTAATATTTGTATCATTCTCAAAACTTTTGGCCATGACTGTAGAAGGTCGCACAGATCTGTGCAACTTCATTCTCTGGATTGGGGGAGATCACAAAGATCAAACCTCCAGTGACAGAAATGTGTATCAGAAAATAGACTATTGATCAAATCAGGTTTTAATGTTAAATGTATAAGAAACATGATAAAATGTATTATGGCAACCACTGCCCTAGAATATATTGCAAATTGGAAGACTTAGCTTCAGCAGTGGCCACTGCGGAGTGCCCGGTGACCAACGACAAGGTGCTTCCATCTCACCGGGTCCTAACACTATGACTAACAGAGTTGTGCAATGTGAATGGGTTTATATGCCAACGACCTTGTCATGGGTCACCGGGCACTCCGCAGTGGCCACTGCTGAAGCTAAGTCTTCCAATTTGCAATATATTCTAGGGCAGTGTTTGCCATAATACATTTTATCATGTTTCTTATACATTTAACATTAAAACCTGATTTGATCAATAGTCTATTTTCTGATACACATTTCTGTCACTGGAGGTTTGATCTTTGTGATCTCTATATACAGTAGATAACACAGGATCCACCATTCACAATAGGTGATATCACAGCTCACCTCCTCCTCCTGTACAGTGTTATTAAACAAACTCAGTCTCTATTTGTATAGATAAATGATCTGGGCATGCTATAATCTGGGTTATAGTCACTATGCTGCACTATGCCCAGATCATTTATCTATACAAATAGAGACTGAGTTTGTTTAATAACATTGTACAGGAGGAGGAGGTTAGCTGTGATATCACCTATTGTGAATGGTGGATCCTGTGTTATCTACTGTATATAGAGGTGTTATCAGTCATTGTACAGGACGAGGAGGTGAGCTGTGATATCACCTATTGTGAATGGAGGATCCTGTGTTATCTCTTGTATATAGAGGTGTTATCAGTCATTGTACAGGAGGAGGTGAGCTGTGACATCACCTATTGTGAATGGTGGATCCTGTGTTATCTACTGTATATAGAGGTATTATCAGTCATTCTACAGGAGGAGGAGGTGAGCTGTGATATCACCTATTGTGAATGGTGGATCCTGTGTTATCTACTGTATATAGAGGTGTTATCAGTCATTGTACAGGAGGAGGAGGTGAGCTGTGATATCACCTAATGTGAATGGTGGATCCTGTGTTATCTACTGTATATAGAGGTGTTATCAGTCATTGTACAGGAGGAGGAGGTGAGCTGTGATATCACCTATTGTGAATGGAGGATCCTGTGTTATCTCTTGTATATAGAGGTGTTATCAGTCATTGTACAGGAGGAGGTGAGCTGTGATATCACCTATTGTGAATGGTGGATCCTGTGTTATCTACTGTATATAGAGTTGTTATTATTTATTGTACAGGAGGAGGGTGAGCTGTGATATCACCTATTGTGAATGGTGGATCCTGTGTTATCTACTGTATATAGAGGTGTTATCAGTCATTGTACAGGAGGAGAGGTGAGCTGTGATATCACCTAATGTGAATGGTGGATCCTGTGTTATCTACTGTATATAGAGTGTTATCAGTCATTGTACAGGAGGAGGAGGTGAGCTGTGATATCACCTATTGTGAATGGTGGATCCTGTGTTATCTATTGTATATAGAGGTGTTATCAGTCATTGTACAGGAGGAGGAGGTGAGCTGTGATATCACCTATTGTGAATGGTGGATCCTGTGTTATCTACTGTATATAGAGGTGTTATCAGTCATTGTACAGGAGGAGGTGAGCTGTGATATCACCTATTGTGGATGGTGGATCCTGTGTTATCTACTGTATATAGAGGTGTTATCCGTCATTGTACAGGAGGAGAGGTGAGCTGTGATATCACCTATTGTGAATGGTGGATCCTGTGTTATCTACTGTTTATAGAGGTGTTATCATCATTGAACAGGAGGAGGAGGTGAGCTGTGACATCACCTATTGTGAATGGTGGATCCTGTGTTATCTACTGTATATAGAGGTGTTATCAGTCATTGTACAGGAGGAGGTGAGCTGTGATATCATCTATTGTGAATGGTGGATCCT
The DNA here is from genome assembly GCA_033576535.1 of Allobates femoralis. Taxonomy (NCBI): domain Eukaryota; kingdom Metazoa; phylum Chordata; class Amphibia; order Anura; family Aromobatidae; genus Allobates; species Allobates femoralis. Next base: position 40,896,762 of record JARQOC010000005.1, read on the forward strand.
GTGTTATCTACTGTATATAGAGGTGTTATTATTCATTGTACAGGAGGAGGAGGTGAGCTGTGATATCACCTATTGTGAATGGTGGATCCTGTGTTATCTACTGTATATAGAGGTGTTATCAGTCATTGTACAGGAGGAGGAGGTGAGCTGTGATATCACCTATTGTGAATGGTGGATCCTGTGTTATCTACTGTATATAGAGGTGTTATCAGTCATTGTACAGGAGGAGGAGGTGAGCTGTGATATCACCTATTGTGAATGGTGGATCCTGTGTTATCTCCTGTATATAGAGGTGTTATCAGTCATTGTACAGGAGGAGGTGAGCTGTGACATCACCTATTGTGAATGGTGGATCCTATGTTATCTACTGTATATAGAGGTGTTATCAGTCATTTTACAGGAGGAGGTGAGCTGTGATATCACCTATAGTGAATGGTGGATCCTGTGTTATCTACTGTATATAGAGTGTTATTATTTATTGTACAGGAGGAGGGTGAGCTGTGATATCACCTATTGTGAATGGTGGATCCTGTGTTATCTATTGTATATAGAGGTGTTATCAGTCATTGTACAGGAGGAGGAGGTGAGCTGTGATATCACCTATTGTGAATGGTGGATCCTGTGTTATCTACTGTATATAGAGGTGTTATCAGTCATTGTACAGGAGAGGAGTGAGCTGTGATATCACCTATTGTGAATGGTGGATCCTGTGTTATCTATTGTATATAGAGGTGTTATCAGTCATTGTACAGGAGGAGGAGGTGAGCTGTGATATCACCTATTGTGAATGGTGAATCCTGTGTTATCTACTGTATATAGAGGTGTTATCAGTCATTGTACAGGAGGAGGTGAGCTGTAATATCACCTATTGTGAATGGTGGATCCTGTGTTATCTATGTATATAGAGGTATTATCAGTCATTCTACAGGAGGAAGTGAGCTGTGATATCACCTATTGTGAATGGTGATCTACTGTATATAGAGTTGTTATTATTCATTGTACAGGAGGAGGAGGTGAGCTGTGATATCACCTATTGTGAATGGTGGATCCTGTGTTATCTACTGTATATAGAGTATTATCAGTCATTCTACAGAGGAAGTGAGCTGTGATATCACCTATTGTGAATGGTGGATCCTGTGTTATCTACTGTATATAGAGTTATAATTATTCATTGTACAGGAGGAGGAGGTGAGCTGTGATATCACCTATTGTGAATGTTGATCCTGTGTTATCTACTGTATATAGAGAAGTTATCAGTCATTGTACAGGAGGAGGAGGTGAGCTGTGATATCACCTATTGTGAATGGTGGATCCTGTGTTATCTACTGTATATAGAGGTGTTATCAGTCATTGTACAGGAGGAGGAGGTGAGCTGTGATATCACCCATTGTGAATGGTGGATCCTGTGTTATCTACTGTATATAGAGGTGTTATCAGTCATTGTACAGGAGGAGGTGAGCTGTGACATCACCTATTGTGAATGGTGGATCCTGTGTTATCTACTGTATATAGAGGTATTATCAGTCATTCTACAGGAGGAAGTGACCTGTGATATCACCTATTGTGAATGGTGGATCCTGTGTTTTCTACTGTATATAGAGTTGTTATTATTCATTGTACAGGAGGAGGAGTGAGCTGTGATATCACCTATTGTGAATGGTGGATCCTGTGTTATCTACTGTACATAGAGGTGTTATCATCATTGTACGGAGGAGGAGGTGAGCTGTGATATCACCTATTGTGAATGGTGGATCCTGTGTTATCTACTGTATATAGAGGTGTTATCAGTCATTGTACAGGAGGAGGTGAGCTGTGACATCACCTATTGTGAATGGTGGATCCTGTGTTATCTACTGTATATAGAGGTATTATCAGTCATTCTACAGGAGGAAGTGAGCTGTGATATCACCTATTGTGAATGGTGGATCCTGTGTTATCTACTGTATATAGAGTTGTTATTATTCATTGTACAGGAGGAGGAGGTGAGCTGTGATATCACCTATTGTGAATGGTGGATCCTGTGTATCTACTGTATATAGAGGTATTATCAGTCATTCTACAGGAGGAAGTGAGCTGTGATATCACCTATTGTGAATGGTAGATCCTGTGTTATCTACTGTATATAGAGTTGTTATTATTCATTGTACAGGAGGAGGAGGTGAGCTGTGATATCACCTATTGTGAATGGTGGATCCTGTGTTATCTACTGTATATAGAGGTGTTATCAGTCATTGTACAGGAGGAGGTGAGCTGTGATATCACCTATTGTGAATGGTGGATCCTGTGTTATCTACTGTGTATAGAGTTGTTATCAGTCATTGTACAGGAGGAGGAGGTGAGCTGTGATATCACCTATTGTGAATGGTGGATCCTGTGTTATCTATTGTATATAGAGGTGTTATCAGTCATTGTACAGGAGGAGGAGGTGAGCTGTGATATCACCTATTGTGAATGGTGGATCCTGTGTTATCTACTGTATATAGAGGTGTTATCAGTCATTGTACAGGAGGAGGTGAGCTGTGATATCACCTATTGTGGATGGTGGATCCTGTGTTATCTAATGTATATAGAGGTGTTATCCGTCATTGTACAGGAGGAGGAGGTGAGCTGTGATATCACCTATTGTGAATGGTGGATCCTGTGTTATCTACTGTTTATAGAGGTGTTATCAGTCATTGAACAGGAGGAGGAGGTGAGCTGTGACATCACCTATTGTGAATGGTGGATCCTGTGTTATCTACTGTATATAGAGGTGTTATCAGTCATTGTACAGGAGGAGGTGAGCTGTGATATCATCTATTGTGAATGGTGGATCCTGTGTTATCTACTGTATATAGAGGTGTTATTATTCATTGTACAGGAGGAGGAGGTGAGCTGTGATATCACCTATTGTGAATGGTGGATCCTGTGTTATCTACTGTATATAGAGGTGTTATCAGTCATTGTACAGGAGGAGAGGTGAGCTGTGATATCACCTATTGTGAATGGTGCATCCTGTGTTATCTATTGTATATAGAGGTGTTATCAGTCATTGTACAGGAGGAGGAGGTGAGCTGTGATATCACCTGTTGTGAATGGTGGATCAGGTGTTATCTACTGTATATAGAGGTGTTATCAGTCATTGTACAGGAGGAGGAGGTGAGCTGTGACATCACCTATTGTGAATGGTGGATCCTGTGTTATCTACTGTATTAGAGGTGTTATCAGTCATTGTACAGGAGGAGGAGGTGAGCTGTGACATCACCTATTGTGAATGGTGGATCTGTGTTATCTACTGAATATAGAGGCGTTATCAGTCATTGTACAGGAGATAGAGGTGAGCTATGATATCACCTATTGTGAATGGTGGATCCTGTGTTATCTATTGCATATAGAGGTGTTATCAGTCATTGTACAGGAGGAGGAGGTGAGCTGTAACATCACCTATTGTGAATGGTGGATCCTGTTTTATCTACTGTATATAGAGTTGTTATCAGTCATTGTAGAGGAGGAGGTGAGCTGTGATATCACCTATTGTGAATGGTGCATCCTGTGTTATCTACTGTATATAGAGGTGTTATCAGTCATTGTACAGGAGGAGGAGGTGAGCTGTGATATCACCTGTTGTGAATGGTGGATCAGGTGTTATCTACTGTATATAGAGGTGTTATCAGTCATTGTACAGGAGGAGGAGGTGAGCTGTGACATCACCAATTGTGAATGGTGGATCCTGTGTTATCTACTGTATATAGAGGTGTTATTATTCATTGTACAGGAGGAGGAAGTGAGCTGTGATATCACCTATGTGAATGGTGGATCCTGTGTTATCTACTGTATATAGAGGTGTTATCAGTCATTGTACAGGAGATAGAGGTGAGCTATGATATCACCTATTGTGAATGGTGGATCCTGTGTTATCTACTGCATATAGAGGTGTTATCAGTCATTGTACAGGAGGAGGAGGTGAGCTGTAACATCACCTATTGTGAATGGTGGATCCTGTTTTATCTACTGTATATAGAGGTGTTATCAGTCATTGTACAGGAGGAGGTGAGCTGTGACATCACCTATTGTGAATGGTGGATCCTGTGTTATCTACTGTATATAGAGCTGTTATCAGTCATTGTACAGGAGGAGGAGGTGAGCTGTGATATCACCTATTGTGAATGGTGGATCCTGTGTTATCTATTGTATATAGAGGTGTTTATCAGTCATTGTACAGGAGGAGGAGGTGAGCTGTGATATCACCTATTGTGAATGGTGGATCCTGTGTTATCTACTGTATATAGAGGTGTTATCAGTCATTGTACAGGAGGAGGTGAGCTGTGATATCACCTATTGTGGATGGTGGATCCTGTGTTATCTACTGTATATAGAGGTGTTATCCGTCATTGTACAGGAGGAGGAGGTGAGCTGTGATATCACCTATTGTGAATGGTGGATCCTGTGTTATCTACTGTTTATAGAGGTGTTATCAGTCATTGAACAGGAGGAGGAGGTGAGCTGTGACATCACCTATTGTGAATGGTGGATCCTGTGTTATCTACTGTATATAGAGGTGTTATCAGTCATTGTACAGGAGGAGGTGAGCTGTGATATCATCTATTGTGAATGGTGGATCCTGTGTTATCTACTGTATATAGAGGTGTTATTATTCATTGTACAGGAGGAGGAGGTGAGCTGTGATATCACCTATTGTGAATGGTGGATCCTGTGTTATCTACTGTATATAGAGGTGTTATCAGTCATTGTACAGGAGGAGGAGGTGAGCTGTGATATCACCTATTGTGAATGGTGGATCCTGTGTTATCTACTGTATATAGAGGTGTTATCAGTCATTGTACAGGAGGAGGAGGTGAGCTGTGATATCACCTATGTGTGAATGGTGGATCCTGTGTTATCTCCTGTTATAGAGGTGTTATCAGTCATTGTACAGGAGGAGGTGAGCTGTGACATCACCTATTTTGAATGGTGGATCCTATGTTATCTACTGTATATAGAGGTGTTATCAGTCATTTTACAGGAGGAGGTGAGCTGTGATATCACCTATAGTGAATGGTGGATCCTGTGTTATCTACTGATATATAGAGTTGTTATTATTTATTGTACAGGAGGAGGAGGTGAGCTGTGATATCACCTATTGTGAATGGTGGATCCTGTGTTATCTATTGTATATAGAGGTGTTATCAGTCATTGTACAGGAGGAGGAGGTGAGCTGTGATATCACCTATTGTGAATGGTGGATCCTGTGTTATCTACTGTATATAGAGGTGTTATCAGTCATTGTACAGGAGGAGGAGGTGAGCTGTGATATCACCTATTGTGAATGGTGGATCCTGTGTTATCTATTGTATATAGAGGTGTTATCAGTCATTGTACAGGAGGAGGAGGTGAGCTGTGATATCACCTATTGTGAATGGTGAATCCTGTGTTATCTACTGTATATAGAGGTGTTATCAGTCATTGTACAGGAGGAGGTGAGCTGTAATATCACCTATTGTGAATGGTGGATCCTGTGTTATCTACTGTATATAGAGGTATTATCAGTCATTCTACAGGAGGAAGTGAGCTGTGATATCACCTATTGTGAATGGTGGATCTACTGTATATAGAGTTGTTATTATTCATTGTACAGGAGGAGGAGGTGAGCTGTGATATCACCTATTGTGAATGGTGGATCCTGTGTTATCTACTGTATATAGAGGTATTATCAGTCATTCTACAGGAGGAAGTGAGCTGTGATATCACCTATTGTGAATGGTGGATCCTGTGTTATCTACTGTATATAGAGTTATAATTATTCATTGTACAGGAGGAGGAGGTGAGCTGTGATATCACCTATTGTGAATGTTGGATCCTGTGTTATCTACTGTATATAGAGAAGTTATCAGTCATTGTACAGGAGGAGGAGGTGAGCTGTGATATCACCTATTGTGAATGGTGGATCCTGTGTTATCTACTGTATATAGAGGTGTTATCAGTCATTGTACAGGAGGAGGAGGTGAGCTGTGATATCACCCATTGTGAATGGTGGATCCTGTGTTATCTACTGTATATAGAGGTGTTATCAGTCATTGTACAGGAGGAGGTGAGCTGTGACATCACCTATTGTGAATGGTGGATCCTGTGTTATCTACTGTATATAGAGGTATTATCAGTCATTCTACAGAGGAAGTGACCTGTGATATCACCTATTGTGAATGGTGGATCCTGTGTTTTCTACTGTATATAGAGTTGTTATTATTCATTGTACAGGAGGAGAGGTGAGCTGTGATATCACCTATTGTGAATGGTGGATCCTGTGTTATCTACTGTACATAGAGGTGTTATCAGTCATTGTAACGGAGGAGGAGGTGAGCTGTGATATCACCTATTGTGAATGGTGGATCCTGTGTTATCTACTGTATATAGAGGTTATCAGTCATTGTACAGGAGGAGGTGAGCTGTGACATCACCTATTGTGAATGGTGGATCCTGTGTTATCTACTGTATATAGAGGTATTATCAGTCATTCTACAGGAGGAAGTGAGCTGTGATATCACCTATTGTGAATGGTGGATCCTGTGTTATCTACTGTATATAGAGTTGTTATTATTCATTGTACAGGAGGAGGAGGTGAGCTGTGATATCACCTATTGTGAATGGTGGATCCTGTGTTATCTACTGTATATAGAGGTATTATCAGTCATTCTACAGGAGGAAGTGAGCTGTGATATCACCTATTGTGAATGGTAGATCCTGTGTTATCTACTGTATATAGAGTTGTTATTATTCATTGTACAGGAGGAGGAGGTGAGCTGTGATATCACCTATTGTGAATGGTGGATCCTGTGTTATCTACTGTATATAGAGGTGTTATCAGTCATTGTACAGGAGGAGGAGGTGAGCTGTGATATCACCTATTGTGAATGGTGGATCCTGTGTTATCTACTGTGTATAGAGTTGTTATCAGTCATTGTACAGGAGGAGGAGGTGAGCTGTGATATCACCTATTGTGAATGGTGGATCCTGTGTTATCTATTGTATATAGAGGTGTTATCAGTCATTGTACAGGAGGAGGAGGTGAGCTGTGATATCACCTATTGTGAATGGTGGATCCTGTGTTATCTACTGTATATAGAGGTGTTATCAGTCATTGTACAGGAGGAGGTGAGACTGTGATATCACCTATTGTGAATGGTGCATCCTGTGTTATCTATTGTATATAGAGGTGTTATCAGTCATTGTACAGGAGGAGGAGGTGAGCTGTGATATCACCTGTTGTGAATGGTGGATCAGGTGTTATCTACTGTATATAGAGGTGTTATCAGTCATTGTACAGGAGGAGGAGGTGAGCTGTGACATCACCTATTGTGAATGGTGGATCCTGTGTTATCTACTGTATATAGAGGTGTTATCAGTCATTGTACAGGAGGAGGAGGTGAGCTGTGACATCACCTATTGTGAATGGTGGATCCTGTGTTATCTACTGAATATAGAGGCGTTATCAGTCATTGTACAGGAGATAGAGGTGAGCTATGATATCACCTATTGTGAATGGTGGATCCTGTGTTATCTATTGCATATAGAGGTGTTATCAGTCATTGTACAGGAGGAGGAGGTGAGCTGTAACATCACCTATTGTGAATGGTGGATCCTGTTTTATCTACTGTATATAGAGTTGTTATCAGTCATTGTAGAGGAGGAGGTGAGCTGTGATATCACCTATTGTGAATGGTGGATCCTGTAATATCTACTGTATATAGAGGTGTTATCCGTCATTGTACAGGAGGAGGAGGTGAGCTGTGATATCACCTGTTGTGAATGGTGGATCCTGTGTTATCTACTGTATATAGAGGTGTTATCAGTCATTGAACAGGAGGAGGAGGTGAGCTGTGACATCACCTATTGTGAATGGTGGATCCTGTGTTATCTACTGTATATAGAGGTGTTATCAGTCATTGTACAGGAGGAGGTGAGCTGTGATATCATCTATTGTGAATGGTGGATCCTGTGTTATCTACTGTATATAGAGGTGTTATTATTCATTGTACAGGAAGAGGAGGTGAGCTGTGATATCACCTATTGTGAATGGTGCATCCTGTGTTATCTACTGTATATAGAGGTGTTATCAGTCATTGTACAGGAGGAGGAGGTGAGCTGTGATATCACCTGTTGTGAATGGTGGATCAGGTGTTATCTACTGTATATAGAGGTGTTATCAGTCATTGTACAGGAGGAGGAGGTGAGCTGTGACATCACCAATTGTGAATGGTGGATCCTGTGTTATCTACTGTATATAGAGGTGTTATTATTCATTGTACAGGAGGAGGAAGTGAGCTGTGATATCACCTATTGTGAATGGTGGATCCTGTGTTATCTACTGTATATAGAGGTGTTATCAGTCATTGTACAGGAGATAGAGGTGAGCTATGATATCACCTATTGTGAATGGTGGATCCTGTGTTATCTACTGCATATAGAGGTGTTATCAGTCATTGTACAGGAGGAGGAGGTGAGCTGTAACATCACCTATTGTGAATGGTGGATCCTGTTTTATCTACTGTATATAGAGGTGTTATCAGTCATTGTACAGGAGGAGGTGAGCTGTAACATCACCTATTGTGAATGGTGGATCCTGTGTTATCTACTGTATATAGAGTTGTTATCACTCATTGTAGAGGAGAGGTGAGCTGTGATATCACCTATTGTGAATGGTGGATCCTGTAATATCTACTGTATATAGAGGTGTTATCCGTCATTGTACAGGAGGAGGAGGTGAGCTGTGATATCACCTGTTGTGAATGGTGGATCCTGTTTATCTACTGTTTATAGAGGTGTTATCAGTCATTGAACAGGAGGAGGAGGTGAGCTGTGACATCACCTATTGTGAATGGTGGATCCTGTGTTATCTACTGTATATAGAGGTGTTATCAGTCATTGTACAGGAGGAGGTGAGCTGTGATATCATCTATTGTGAATGGTGGATCCTGTGTTATCTACTGTATATAGAGGTGTTATTATTCATTGTACAGGAGGAGGAGGTGAGCTGTGATATCACCTATTGTGAATGGTGCATCCTGTGTTATCTACTGTATATAGAGGTGTTATCAGTCATTGTACAGGAGGAGGAGGTGAGCTGTGATATCACCTGTTGTGAATGGTGGATCAGGTGTTATCCACTGTATATAGAGGTGTTATCAGTCATTGTACAGGAGGAGGAGGTGAGCTGTGACATCACCTATTGTGAATGGTGGATCCTGTGTTATCTACTGTATATAGAGGTGTTATTATTCATTGTACAGGAGGAGGAAGTGAGCTGTGATATCACCTATTGTGAATGGTGGATCCTGTGTTATCTACTGTATATAGAGGTGTTATCAGTCATTGTACAGGAGATAGAGGTGAGCTATGATATCACCTATTGTGAATGGTGGATCCTGTGTTATCTACTGCATATAGAGGTGTTATCAGTCATTGTACAGGAGGAGGAGGTGAGCTGTAACATCACCTATTGTGAATGGTGGATCCTGTTTTATCTACTGTATATAGAGGTGTTATCAGTCATTGTACAGGAGGAGGTGAGCTGTAACATCACCTATTGTGAATGGTGGATCCTGTGTTATCTACTGTATATAGAGTTGTTATCAGTCATTGTAGAGGAGGAGGTGAGCTGTGATATCACCTATTGTGAATGGTGGATCCTGTAATATCTACTGTATATAGAGGTGTTATCAGTCATTGTACAGGAGGAGGTGAGCTGTGATATCACCTATTGTGAATGGTGAATCCTGTGTTATCATATGTATATAGGCGTGTTATCAGTCATTGTACAGGAGGAGGAGGTATGCTGTGATATCACCTATTGTGAATGGTGGATGCTGTGTTATCTACTGTATATAGAGATGTTATCAGTCATTGCACAGGTGAAGGAGGTGAGCTGTGATATCACCTATTGTGAATGGTGGATCCTGTGTTATCTACTGTATATAGAGATGTTATCAGTCATTGCACAGGAGAAGGAGGTGAGCTGTGATATCACCTATTGTGAATGGTGGATCCTGTGTTATCTACTGTATATAGAGGTGTTATCAGTCATTGTACAGGAGGAGGAGGTGAGCTGTGATATCACCTATTGTAAATGGTGGATGCTGTGTTATCTACTGTATATAGAGATGTTATCAGTCATTGCACAGGAGAAGGAGGTGAGTTTTGACATCATCTATTGATATCAGCCATTGCTGTGTACCTTGGCTTCCAGATAGGGCCAAGATTAGACTTGTCTAAAAGAGTGCCTCAAGATTCTCCTACATAAAAATATATATTCACTTATACAGCGCTTCACATACATCAACATCACTGCCCTCATTGAGGTTCACAATCTAAGGTCCCTATCAGTATATTTTTAGAGTGCAAAAGGAAACCGTAGACCACAGAGGAAACCCACACAAACACAGTAAGACAATACAACTTTGCAGATATTGTCCTTGGTGGGATTTGAACGTAGGATCCCAGCACTGTAAGACTGCAGTGCTAACCACTGACCCACCCCTCATCACTAGGGTTTACATCTTATTTGGTGAAACAGACATAATTAGAGTCAACCTTGGTCCATCAGCCACATCAGTTTTCTGCTGCTGTCAGACCAGAGCCCTGCAAACCTCCTCCTACTTGCCAGCATTTTGGGTGCATCACACTGCAATGAGGATTTTCCCCTGGACCCACTAATCAGAAGACGATCCAGGAATGCAAACCAGTAGGAGGAGGCTTGCAAGGATCTGGCCCAGTGGTTGAGAACTACTGACATAGACGATAGTGGTGTTGTTTGTGTGTCCAGTGACACGCCCCCCAGGGTCGTAGGATAACTGGAACTGTGCTACAGGCTGGGGAGTCACGGGGTCTAGACCCGGCTCTGTGACCTTGGCGGTGTCAATAAAAGTTTGGGCTTTATGGGTTTGGGATAAGGATCGTGACGCCACCCGTGATGCTCGGCTATTGAAGGCCGATGCTGCGGTGCGGGACCTCTGGGGATGATGGATTTGCAGCTAAGGTAGTATCGCTCTCCACGAGTAAAGTGATATCCAGGGCAACTGGTAAAGTCCACGGCGGTGGTAGTCCGCTGGATTACTCCGGCTGGAGAGCTAATGGGCGTGATGCTGCGTCAGGTCTTTTGTGGCCTGCCCGTCTGCTTGGCACAAAAAAAAACAGCCTTACACACAGCTTCTGAGTTCACTACCCGGTTTACTTAGTGGTTACTTCAGCAATGCTGCCGGGTGATGCTCTCTTTCAAGCCTCTGTCCAGATAGTTCCCAAGGAATCAGGATAGTTTCTATACAACTATGTACATTTCTAGTATTGTCTCTTTTATTGCTGAGTCTAGAACTTTACACATTCCGTGGAGGATTTCCCTTTTCGGGGAGTACCTGCAACACTCCTCTGGTGGCAGTTGTCCAGAATAATCCATGTTCGAATCCCTCCTGGTAAGGGAGCTCCTGCTTCACCTGGTCTCTCTCCCTTGGGCTGGTGTTTGTTGCTACCCATATGACTCCAGCTGGTGGTAGTGTCTCTACTCTTGGGGATGACACTTTGTACACCCTCAGGGTTGTACCACCCACTGTGTCCCAAGTACCGTACATAGCCGACTTTGTCCCCCGGGTACAAATGCCTTGGGAACGTACAATTCGACGTCCCATCTGTTAAAAAAAATCTGCCTGCTCATGCCAGGTTCTTGGATAAATTTCCAGCCATGCTGCAAGTTGAAAGTCACTACAGTTCGGTGTTTCCACTCAGCTGGGTCAGTTGCTGCAGTCTTTTGGGTACGGGTCTTGTCCTGAAAATTAGCTTTCTCTTAGGCCTTCCATCTCGCCTGCCTCTTCTGGCCCTCGGCCTCCTTGACAGCCTGTCTCTGCGGGTGATACTCCTCCTCGCTTATTATCTCGGCCACACTTCCCACTCGGGCCTCTCTAGACGGAACCGCATCAGGGAACCCCATCAAGTCATCCCCTCAATGCAACCAGCGAAACCTCACAGTCTCTGCTTTCATGGGGTTCTGCATTGGCGTTGTCTCTGGCTTTAACGGGGTTGTCTGGTCAGTCCTTTCCTCCACACTGTGGTCCCACCCCTGGATTCTCACTTCCCCGGCTGGCTTTGGGGATGGAGGGGCTGGTAGGGGACCTAGCAGAGTGTTTCCCTCCACCGGAGCAATTGCATTACCTTTGCTCTGCTGCACGTCTCCAGGGGATTCAACCAGCGGGGATGGTGGTCTTGATACTGTTGGCTACTGCGTGACCTTCCACAACAGGTCCTTCTTCCACCTGTTGAAGGTCCACACCTGGGTCTTTTGCAGCTGCTGGCTGAGTTATATCATCTCGGCTGCAAGGAACTTCAGTTTCAACGACAACAACAGGTCTGAGCTCTCTTTCTGGTCTCCGGGGAAGCCTGTCTCCCCACTCCCGTGCATCGGGAATTCATGACTTCTGCACGCCATGTTGCTTGCTTTGCACCACGCACTTCTCTCGCTCACCAAGACCTCACTCCCGCCTCTCGCTGGGCAGGTCCCTCTTTCTCCATTGTCAGCCCCTCCTCTGTCTGGAGTCGTCATTGCTCCAAGCAGGCCCCCTTTGCTTTCTGTCAGTACTCTGGGCAGGCCTGCTTTTTTGCGCCTTGTGCAAGCCTATCCCACGATGGAGGTCCTCCTGGGGATGCCCCAGGCCAGCACATGGCATCAGTTCTTTACGGTCACCATTTTGTAAATCCTTTTCAAGCAGTTCTTTTAACTTTTCAGTTATTGATGGTTGATGCTGCGGTGTGGGACCTCTGAAGATGATGAATTCGCAGCTAAGGTGGCATCACTCCCCATGGGTGGAGTGGTTCCCCAGGGCAACCGGTAAAGTCCATGGCAGTGGTTGTCCCCTGGATTACTCTGGCTGGAGAGCTAATGAGCGTGATGCTGCGACAGGTCTTTTGTGGCAGGCCCGTCTGCTTGGCACAGAAATAAAACAGTCTCACACACAGCTTCTGAGTTCTCTACCAGGTTTACTTAGTGGTTACTTCAGCAATGCCACCGGGTGCTGCTCTCTTCCAAGCCTCTGTTCAGATAGTTCCCCAGGAATCAGGATAGTTCGCCCAAGACACTCCCTTTATGTTCTGTTCTCTCCAGGTGGCTCTCCTAGCGCTAACTGTCCACCTCTCCTGCTCGCACCTCCGCACACAGAGCCCCAGTCAAGCAGCCATGGTGTTATGATCCTGTGACCTTGGAGCCACATGAATATGTTTCACAGGAGTAAGCGGTACCTATACTGACCGCAGTTCCTGACCTAACCCCGCAACTAGAAGTAGTCGTGGGATGTGACTTACCATACCCTAGACACCTCAACACGGCCGGAGAACTAGCTACCCCTAAAGATAGAAACAGGAATTCTATATTGCCTCAGAGCAGAACCCCCAAAGGATAGAAAGCCCCCTACAAATATTGACTGTGAGTAATAGAGGAAAAGGCACACTCAGGCAGAAAACAGAATCTAGCAAATGAGGCCACTCTAGCTAGATAGATGAAGACAGGACAGAAAACTATTGCAGTCAGTATAAAAATCCTTTAAAAAATAACCACAGCAGATAATACAAAAATACTCCTGAATCTACACAAGACTCAGCGCCTTCTAAATATGCGGAACTCCTGTGAATCCAACAATGCTGACACAATCAAAAGCTGTACAAGCCAACAACAAATGAATAGCACTTAAATCCTAGGAATAAAACTTCCTAACAGAGCGCACGTTAAGACTAGTGATGGGCGAGTCCTAAATTACTCGGAATCGCTTGACTCTAGCGAGTCCGAGCCCGGGACTCGCTACTCGTTGCGAGTCTAGCGAGTCCAATGTTGATGAATGGGGAAGCGAGTAATAGCGAGTAGTGTGCGATTTACAAATTGCAGATGTGTCTCGGAAGCTTCAGGCTCTATCTGCTACTCTGCGAATTTCCTAGTGTTTACTCTGACAAAACTAGGATTGCTATTGACTTGCATTGGACTCCCTACTGTGCCAGTGATAGCAGGGAAACTCGCAGAGTAAGAGCTGTCTGCTCTGTGCAGCTCCAGGGTCCTAGAGCCCGCCTGCTGCCTGATGTAGCAGAGCTGAGATTGTTCTCAGTCTGCTCATTCCCTGTGCATAGACATCTATATCTATGCACAGGGGATGTAGCAGAGAGGACATCACGTTTTGGACTACGTCGGACGGAAGAGGATTTTCTTAATTAAAGATGGAGTCCCTAATGGCTTTTTTATTTTATTTCTAATAAAAAAATTTCTCTGTGTTGTGTTTTTTTTAACCCTTTATTGGAGATTCTTAGTGGCCGGGTCAAACCTGGTCTGACATTAAGAATCTCGGGCTTAATACCAGCTTGTATAACAAAGCTGGTATTAACCCCTTTATTACCCAGCGTGCCACCGCCACCAGGGCCGCTGGAAGAGCGGAGTTCAGCGCCAGAGGATGGCGCTTCAATGAACGCGCCATCTTCTGGGGCGGCTGCGGGCTGCAATTTGCAGCGGGGGGTGCCCAGAAAGCTTGGGCCTCCCTGCGCTGCGGATTCCAGCCCCCAGCTGCTTAGCTGTACCTGGCTAGACAAAGAAATTGCGTGGAGCCCCACGCATTTTTTTTTATTATTTCAGAAGAAGCTTGGCGAAACGCGTCAGGGGGCCACTGCCACCAATAGGTAATAATTTGACCCATGAACTAAGTTGTTTATGTGTACCTTGTGATTTGTGAAATTGCTGTGCACCCATTGTGGGGCAAGTCATTGTATTACACTGGTTGCAATGTTATGCTGAATCTTTTGGATGTTAATCACATATGTTCATGTGGTCACCTATATGTGTGTGCAGTGTTGCATCACTTTTTAAATGCAGCTGATGCTGCTATTTTAATAAAGTGCACTTGCTTTTCAATTATGGCCTGACTCCTGGTTGTTTTATATGAATTATATGGGTAATAAAGGGGTTAATACCAGCTTTGTTATACAAGCTGGTATTAAGCCCGAGATTCTTAATGTCAGACCAGGTTTGACCCGGCCACTAAGAATCTCCAATAAAGGGTTAAAAAAAACACAACACAGAGAAAATGTTTTATTAGAAATAAAAAAAAAAAGCCATTAGGGACTCCATCTTTAATTAAAAAAATCCTCTTCCGTCCGACGTAGTCCAAAACGTGATGTCCTCTCTGCTACATCCCCTGTGCATAGATATAGATGTCTATGCACAGGGAATGAGCAGACTGAGAACAATCTCAGCTCTGCTACATCATCTCTGTGCACAGGGAGAGCAGGCGGGCTCTAGGACCCTGGAGCTGCGGCAGCCTGCACACAGAGCAGACAGCCGGACTCCTTACTGTGCGAGTTTCCCTGCTATCACTGGCACAGTAGCGAGTCCAATGCAAGTCAATGACTATCCTAGTTTTGTCAGAATCTCTGACAAAACTAAGATTGCCATTGATTTGCATTGGACTCGTTACTGTGCGAGTAAACGCTGGGAAACTCGCAGAGTACCGAGTCCTGCGAGTCCCTTACTACTTGCCGAGTAATAATCTCCACTGGGCCCCACATCTTACTCTACATTGAGTTGTTATTCCTTTCCTAAGATTAAAGTTGAGTATACTACTTAGGCTGCTTTCACATCTGCAATTCTACCTGTTCATGGCTGTGGCACCCCAGAGTCCAGATGCCACAATGTCACTATTGCCTCCGGGTGGTAGTGTCATACCTTAGAGCAACAGAGGGTATCTACACCAGGCAAAACAAAAGCACACTACACCTTTCAGCCTTCAAGCCTGAAGGAGGAGCTCTAAACCCAGGTTCAGGGTAGCTCCCCTATAAATTCTGGTCTGAGGCGGAGTTGGTTAGTTCAGTAAGGAGCAGTACTGAGAAAGACATCCTGTGGACTTGAGCAGTGCTAAGCTCGTCTCAGGATAGCTAAGCCTAGCTGAGGGACCTAAGGCAAGGGTCTGAGGAAGTCGAGGAGAGCCTGGGGAGCAGATCAGTGTCGAGGTCACCACAGAGGACAAAGCGCCAAGGAACGTTCCTCAGAGTCCGGGGCTGTGCAGAGCCTAATGACCTGGCAGCCAATACCGGAGGGTGGGGAATTCCAAGTTCCCCATCCACACCAAGTGCCTGGAGGCAAAGCAGTATTAAGAGCCCAGGAGCAGCCGCCCGTGAAGTGGGGCTAATAAAGGACTCGAGCTGCCTGTCATACTGACACATGCAGGAGAGAGGGAGAGAAAGGGCCGCAGCTCAACTTCAAGCAGCAGCAGGGACTCACAGGAGAAAGAGCAGCAGTGAGGCCTCAGAACTTGCTGGATGAGAAAAACCCCAAGTTGCTCCCGGGTTCCACGTACTCACAGCAACAGCATCTGTGGTTTAACTGGTATTGCCAGTAAAGGATTTGAGGAAGCAACAAAATGTGAGTCTATCTGTTAATTCTCACCCTCCATCCTGCACCCTACACCTTGCAACATCCACTGCCCTGGGGATCCGCTCTGCCAGTTGGGAGCCAATCCATCCTAGCTGCCTATCCATCATCCCCAGAGGTTCTGCAGCAGTGGTGGCCACTAATAGCCACAATCCATGTGTGGCATCACAAATAACTTTCATTTTAAACCAACCTATTCCCCAAAAACTCTTTAACAATGAACCCAGGGTCACGTAAGCAGGATGTCGACCCCTGTGACTCCCCAGAAGTGCTAAACAGCCTGGTTCCAAGTATCCCATGGCCCTGGGGTGCATCAATGCAGATCCACCAGCTTTGCTGCATCTGCGGCGTTTTTTTGCAGCAAGCTCTATTCATTCTCTATGGGACATGGGGTCAGGTGCAGCAAGTGCGGTTTTGCCGGATCTACCGCAAACAGGCAGAACAACAGATATGAAAGCAGCCTAAGAAATACATTTATAAAAACCATAATGAACCATATGTCTACTTGTACATATGTTCCGGTCTACAATTTCATTGCCTTAAGGCTCCACATATTTCAAGAAAAATTAGATCTCATAACAATTTCCTCCATACACCGTCTGTATGTAAGGAGCATGCAAGTATATCAACCAACTCCGAGCAGATACTGGGATAATCATAGGAGTGGTACAAGAAATCCTTCATAACTTTTCACCTAATTATTTTCTCTGGATGAATTTCATATGTAGAGGAAGAAAAAAATTTACTTGTACAAAAAAATTAGACCTAAGGCGAAAGGAGAATTAGGCTTTCCCTCCCTTTGCTTGACAATGTTTAGGTAGATTTTATCTGAATTTTAGCCTGCAAAGTACCGCCACGTAATGTTAAGATAATACTGCTGCATACATAATACCGCCAATATATCTTGTCATGTTCATCCTGTATTGGATGGGGTTGAGGTCAGAGCTCTGTGCAGCAGTTCATTATCTTCCAACCCAAACTCTCCCAACCATGTGGTTAAGGACCCTGTGCACCGGGCACAGTCATTGAGAACAGAAATGGACCTTCCCAAAGTGTTCTCACAATGCTGAAAGCTACAGTACTGCACAAAACTGTACAGTGGGTGACTAGCCCAGGGTATGGGGACTCGGGTATCTGGGCCCTCTGCTGCGGTAGGGATGTCACTGGTGGACTGCCCAGACCTGTGGCCCTGATGGTTAACTAAAAAGGGGTAGTTGGAATGGGAATAAAAGTTTAGAAGTTTATTGTGACGCCACCCGCAGATTCTGGTGATTAAGCTTCAGACCTCCGGAAGGCGATGGTACAGCAGCCGAGATGGTACAGCTCCCCACAGGTGGAGCTGGCCCTCCGGGGCAGGAATGTACCTGTAGTGATGGAAGAGCTGATGATGGAGATAAGTGAGTTGCAGTGTAGCAGTGAAATAAGCACACGGAGACTCAGTCACTCTACCCGGGTACTTTACTGGAACAATGCTGATGCTAATACAGTTTACAGAAGACAAGGTAAGGGTAGCAGTCCGGGTAGTCACAGTGGGCTGCAGGGTCTCATGGAGTCTCCCATCGTATGCCTTCCTTGTCTCTAACCCGTGTCCTGCTGCTTCTGCCTGTCCGGGAACAGCCCATTTAGTACCACCAATTGGGGTGCTTCCTGAGTATCCCAGCTTCCCGCTCACCTCTCTCCTGCACTGGATGTCGACCCCAGTGGGTTATCCTTGTGTGACTGGTTTCCTTTCTGACAGGGTGTCGGGGCCGGTAGACGGACTCGCAACCTCCGGTGTTACGGATCAGGGGTTGAACTCCCTGTGCCGCGTCTTCAGCACCGGCACTCCGGTAAATGGACCTGGGTTTCCTCCTGGAGTATGGACGCTCTGATCTGGGGGGTCCTCTCCTTCAGTCTGGGCTGCGTGTTCTCTCTCTCCAGGCCCCCTCTCTTGGAGTCCCCTTCTCTCTCTCAGGGCTCCCGTGCTCTGCCTTTCTTCAGTGCAAACTAAAACTCACTGTCTTTATACCTCCCTCCTCCCCTAACTTTCCCCCTAGGGTATGGGCCCTTTCCATCTGCCTAGGTGGGTGTGTGGGAGTGCTGGGATGGGATCCTCCTACAAACCCTACATTCCACTGGGACAGGGATAACCGCACACTCATTTATGGGTGCGGTACCCCAACTGTGACGCCTGACCAGTGGGGCGCCACATGGGACAATGCAGTCAGAGCTATTAATATTTTTTAAATAATTTTTTGATAAGTTGAAGTTGAAATATCTAGTATTTTTAATTATCTCACGCTGAGACACTCCTGATATTCTCATGATATTCACCAAACCCAGACTCATTCATCAGATAGAGCAGTGTGATCCGTCACTGCACAGAACACGTCTCCTCCAGAGTCCAGGGGTGGCAGCTTTGCACCACTCCATCTGACTATCTTCATTGTGCTTGGTGATGTTCAGCTTTACACCGCTCCATCCGATGCTCGGCTATGTTCTTGGTGATGTACGGCTGCAACTGTTTGGCCATGAAGCTCCCAGTGGGTGCAGTGTTTGTGCTGATGTTACCAGAGGACTTCTGGACTCTGCAATTATGGGGTCAGCAGAACGGTGGTGAATTTTCTTCCCTCTGATTCTCAGCACTCAGCCCCCCACTCTGTAATGTTATGGGGTCTCCACTTTGTGGCTGAGTTGCTGCAGTTTCTTCCACTTCTCAATAATATGACTCACAGGACATGGGGAAGATTTAGGAGGAAGAAATGTCATAGATGGACTTGTTACCCCGGTGGCTCCTATTACAGGACGTGCTGGTACCAGTGAGCTCTGCACCACCAGCCACTCTGTGATATGTTATATCATGGGGGGATTGAATGTTATACATTGGGGGGGGGGGGGGGGCAAGGGGCTAGATGTTGTACACTGGGGGAGAAGGGCCGGATGTGTTTTACACTGTGGATGAGGGACCGGAGATTTTATACTGGGGCAATGATTCAGATTGAAAAACTTGAATTCAATGATTTTACTACTGTATAACCCTTGCCTTATCACCTCTGGACTCCATATACAATAAAAACGGTGAATACTTACCTCTGGCAGCGGCACCGTTAGGCCACATGCACATATTGAGTTTATGATGAGTTTTTCACCTCAGAATTTGTAGCCAAAATTAGGAATGGAACAATCAGAGGAAAAGTATAATAGAAATACCAAGCCATATACAGGGGTTGGAAAAATAATAGAAACACCTGAAAAAATCAACAAAAGTTAGTTTAATATGGTGTAGGTCCAGCTTTTGCAGCGATTACAGCCTCAATTCTCCGAGGTATGGATTCATACAAGGTGATATCATTGGCCCGGCGGATCTCCATGAAATAGCACCCCAGATCATCCCAGACCATCCGCCATGTGAGTTACAATTGGGAGAAGGCAGTCTGGATTGAACGCTTCTCTCGGCTGTCTCCAAACGTACACTCGGCTGGAGGTCGGAAAATGGGGTAAACGGTGATTGGTCTGAGAACATCACATGTCTCCACTGCTCGAGGGACCAATTCTGGAGGCTCCTTCACCGCTCTAAACGCTTGGAAACATTTGTCATTGAGAGCAGCGGTTTTCTAATTGCAGATCTTCCGTGGAATCCAGATTTGTGCAGCTCCGATGAACAGTTTGGTGGACACTGGTTGTGTAGTGTCATTGAGTCAGTAGTGATTTGGTGGACACTGGGATCTGTAGGTGATCATGAGCTCAGTAGTGATTTGGTGGACACTGGGTTGTGTAGGTGTCATTGAGCCAGTAGTGATTTTGGTGGACACTGGGTTCTGTAGGTGTCATTGAGCTCAGCAGTGATTTTGGTGGACACTGGGTTCTGTAGGTGTCATTGAGCTCAGCAGTGATTTGGTGGACACTGGGTTCTGTAGGTGTCATTGAGCTCAGCAGTGATTCTGGTGGACACTGGGTTGTGTAGGTGTCATTGAGCTCAGCAGTGATTTTGGTGGACACTGGGTTCTGTAGGTGATCATTGAGCTCAGCAGTGATTTTGGTGGACACTGGGTTGTGTAGGTGATCATTGAGCTCAGCAGTGATTTTGGTGGACACTGGGTTGTGTAGGTGATCATTGAGCTCAGCAGTGATTTTGGTGGACACTGGGTTCTGTAGGTGATCATTGAGCTCAGCAGTGATTTTGGTGGACACTGGGTTCTGTAGGTGATCATTGAGCTCAGCAGTGATTTTGGTGGACACTGGGTCTGTAGGTGATCATTGAGCTCAGTAGTGATTTTGGTGGACACTGGGTTCTGTAGGTGTCATTGGCTCAGCAGTGATTTTGGTGGACACTGGGTTGTGTAGGTGATCATTGAGCTCAGTAGTGATTTTGGTGGACACTGGGTTCTGTAGGTGTCATTGAGCTCAGCAGTGATTTTGGTGGACACTGGGTTGTGTAGGTGATCATTGAGCTCAGCAGTGATTTTGGTGGACACTGGGTTGTGTAGGTGTCATTGAGCTCAGCAGTGATTTTGGTGGACACTGGGATTGTAGGTGTCATTGAGCTCAGCAGTGATTTTGGTGGACACTGGTTGTGTAGGTGTCATTGAGCTCAGCAGTGATTTTGGTGGACACTGGGATCTGTAGGTGTCATTGAGCTCAGCAGTGATTTTGGTGGACACTGGGTTCTGTAGGTGTCATTGAGCTCAGCAGTGATTTTGGTGGACACTGGGTTGTGTAGGTGTCATTGAGCTCAGCAGTGATTTTGGTGGACACTGGGATCTGTAGGTGATCATTGAGCTCAGCAGTGATTTTGGTGGACACTGGGTTCTGTAGGTGATCATTGAGCTCAGCAGTGATTTTGTGGACACTGGGTTCTGTAGGTGTCATTGAGCTCAGCAGTGATTTTGGTGGACACTGGGTTCTGTAGGTGTCATTGAGCTCAGCAGTGATTTTGGTGGACACTGGGTTCTGTAGGTGTCATTGAGCTCAGCAGTGATTTTGGTGACACTGGGTTTGTAGGTGATCATTGAGCTCAGCAGTGATTTTGGTGGACACTGGGTTTGGTGACACTGGTTGTGTAGGTGTCATTGAGCTCAGCAGTGATTTTGGTGACACTGGTTGTGTAGGTGTCATTGAGCTCAGCAGTGATTTTGGTGGACACTGGGTCTGTAGTGATCATTGAGCTCAGCAGTGATTTGTGGTTTGTATGCATTGACATATTGTGGACATGGTTAGTGTTACTCAGATATTTTGGACACTGGTTGAGTGTATTGGCTCATGTTTGAACGGTTTGGTATTATGCTCCAGTTTTGATTATCACACTATTGGCCTGGTTTAGTGTATTGACTCAGCATATTGGTGACAGGTTGTACTGACTCACATATTGTGACACTGTTGTATTCATTGGCAGCGTGTTGGACCGTTTGTAGTGTCATTGACTCAGCAGTGATTGGGGGGGGGGGGGGGGGGGGGGGGGGGGGGGGGGGGGGGGGGGGGGGGGGGGGGGTGAGTGGACACTGGTTGTGTAGGTTCATTAGCTCAGCAGTGATTTTGGGGACACTGGGTTTAGTGTCATTGAGCTCAGCATGATTTTGGTGACACTGTCTGTAGTGTCATTGAGCTCAGAGTGATTTGGTGGACACTGGTTGTAGGTGTCATTGACTCAGGTGATTTGGTACATGGTTTGTAGGCATTGACTCAGTGATTTGGTGAACTGGGTTCTGTAGTGTCATTGAGCTCAGCAGTGATTTGGTGACACTGGGTTTGTAGTGTCATTGAGCTCAGCAGTGATTTTGGTGGACACTGGGTTGTAGGTGCATGGCTCAATGATTTTGGTGAACTGGGTTTGTAGGTGATCTTGGCTAAGTGATTTTGTGGAATGGGTGTTGGTGATCATTGAGCTCAGAGTGATTTGTGGACACTTGGGTTGTAGGTGTATTGAGCCCACAGTGATTTTGGTGACACTGGTTTGTAGGTCTTGCTAGTGTATTTTGTGACATGGTTTGTAGGTGTCATTGAGCTCAGCAGTGATTTGGTGGACACTGGGTTTGTAGGTGTCATTGAGCTCAGCAGTGATTTGGTGGACACTGGTTGTAGGTGTCATTGAGCTCAGCAGTGATTTTGGTGGACACTGGGATCTGTAGGTGTCATTGAGCTCAGCAGTGATTTTGGTGGACACTGGGATCTGTAGGTGATCATTGAGCTCAGCAGTGATTTTGGTGGACACTGGGTTGTGTAGGTGATCATTGAGCTCAGTAGTGATTTTGGTGGACACTGGGTTCTGTAGGTGTCATTGAGCTCAGCAGTGATTTTGGTGGACACTGGGTTGTGTAGGAGATCATTGAGCTCAGCAGTGATTTTGGTGGACACTGGGTTCTGTAGGTGTCATTGGGCTCAGCAGTTATTTTGGTGGACACTGGGTTCTGTAGGTGATCATTGAGCTCAGCAGTGATTTTGGGGACACTGGGTTGTGTAGGTGATCATTGAGCTCAGTAGTGATTTTGGTGGACACTGGGTTCTGTAGGTGTCATTGAGCTCAGCAGTGATTTTGGTGGACACTGGGTTGTGTAGGTGTCATTGAGCTCAGCAGTGATTTTGGTGGACACTGGGTTGTGTAGGTGATCATTGAGCTCAGTAGTGATTTTGGTGGACACTGGGTTCTGTAGGTGTCATTGAGCTCAGCAGTGATTTTGGTGGACACTGGGTTGTGTAGGAGATCATTGAGCTCAGCAGTGATTTTGGTGGACACTGGGTTGTGTAGGTGTCATTGAGCTCAGCAGTGATTTTGGTGGACACTAGGATCTGTAGGTGTCATTGAGCTCAGCAGTGATTTTGGTGGACACTGGGTTCTGTAGGTGTCATTGAGCTCAGCAGTGATTTTGGTGGACACTGGGTTGTGTAGGTGTCATTGAGCTCAGCAGTGATTTTGGTTGACACTGGGATCTGTAGGTGATCATTGAGCTCAGCAGTGATTTTGGTGGACACTGGGTTCTGTAGGTGATCATTGAACTCAGCAGTGATTTTGGTGGACACTGGGTTGTGTAGGTGTCATTGAGCTCAGCAGTGATTTTGGTGGACACTGGGTTGTGTAGGTGTCATTGAGCTCAGTAGTGATTTTGGTGGACACTGGGTTCTGAAGGTGATCATTGAGCTCAGCAGTGATTTTGGTGGACACTGGGTTCTGTAGGTGTCATTGAGCTCAGCAGTAGTGATGGGCGAATCCTAAATTACTCGGAATCGCTTGACTCTAGCGAGTCCGAGCACAGGACTCGCTACTCGTTGCGAGTCTAGCGAGTCCAATGTTAATGAATGGGGAAGCGAGTAATAGCGAGTAATGTGCGATTTACAAATCGCAGATGTGTCTTGGAAGCTTCAGCCTGAAGCAATCCTAGTTTTGTCATTTATTTGCATTGGACTCGTTTACTTTGTAACTGTAATCGCTGGGAAACTCGCACAGATAAGAGTCCTGTCTGCTCAGTGTGCTGGCTGCCGCAGCTCCAGGGTCCTAGAGCCCGCCTGCTGCCTGATGTAGCAGAGCTGAGATTGTTCTCAGTCTGCTCATTCCCTGTGTACAGACATGAATGTCTGTGCACAGAAATGATGTAGCAGAGCTGAGATTGTTCTCAGTCTGCTCATTCCCTGTGCATAGACATCTATATCTATGCACAGGGAATGTAACAGAGAGGACATCGCGTTTTGGACTGCGTCGGACGGAAGAGGATTTTTTTAATTAAAGATGGAGTCCCTAATGGCTTTTTTTTTTATTTCTAATAAAAAATTTTCTTTGTGTTGTGTTTTTTTTAAAACAATTTAATAGAAATTCATGGCGGTCATGTCTAATATTGGCGTGACCGCCATAAATTTCGGGCTTAGGGCCAGCTGATAATACAAAGCTGGCCCTAACCTCTTTATTACCCAGCGTGCCATCACTACCAGGGCCGCTGGAAGAGCGGGGTTCAGCGCCAGAGGATGGCGCTTCAATGAACGCGCCATCTTCTGGGGCGGCTGCGGGCTGCAATTTGCAGCGGGGGGTGCCCAGAAAGCTTGGGCATCCCTGCGCTGCGGATTCCAGCCCCCAGCTGCTTAGCTGTACCTGGCTAGATATAGAAATTGCGCGGAGCCCCACGCATTTTTTTTAAATTATTTCATGAAATTCTGAGATTCTGACTCTGACTCTGACTCTGAGACTCTGACTCTGAGACTCTGACTCTGAAATTCATGAAATAATAAAAAAAAATGCGTGGGGCTCCGCGCAATTTCTATGTCTAGCCAGGTACAGCTAAGCAGCTGGGGGCTGGAATCCGCAGCGCAGGGATGCCCAAGCTTTCTGGGCACCCCCCGCTGCAAATTGCAGCCCGCAGCCATCCCAGAAGATGGCGCGTTCATTGAAGCGCCATCCTCTGGCACTGAACCGCGCTCTTCCAGCGGCCCTGGTGGCGGTAGCACGCTGGGTAATAAAGGGGTTAATACCAGCTTTGTTATACAAGCTGGTATTAAGCCCGAGATTCTTAATGTCAGGCCACGTTTGACCCAGCCACTAAGAATCTCCAATAAAGGGATAAAAAAACACAACACGGAGAAAATTTTTTATTTGAAATAAAAAAAAAAGCCATTAGGGACTCCATCTTTAATTAAAAAAATCCTCTTCCGTCCGACGTAGTCCAAAACGCGATGTCCTCTCTGCTACATCCCCTGTGCATAGATATAGATGTCTATGCACAGGGAATGAGCAGACTGAGAACAATCTCAGCACTGCTACATCATCTCTGTGAGCAGGCGGGCTCTAGGACCCTGGAGCTGGCAGCCTGCACACAGAGAAGACAGCTGGACTCGGCTCGCAAAGAAACAGCAGTTACTTTGCGAGTTTCCCTGCTATCACTGGCACAGTAGCCGAGTCTAATGCAAACAATGGCAATCCTAGTTTTGTCAGCGTTTCTGACAAAACTAGGATTGATATTGATTTACATTGGAGTCGTGCGAGTAATCACTGGGAAACTCGCAGAGTACCGAGTCCTGCGAGTCCCTTACTACTCGCCGAGTAACGAGTCCTAGCGAGTAGATTCGCCCATCCCTACTCAGCAGTGATGTTGGTGGACACTGGGTTGTGTAGGTGATCATTGAGCTCAGTAGTGATTTTGGTGGACACTGGGTTGTGTAGGTGTCATTGAGCTCAGCAGTGAGTTTGGTGGACACTGGGTTGTGTAGGTGTCATTGAGCTCAGCAGTGATTTTTGGTGGACACTGGGTTGTGTAGGTGTCATTGAGCTCAGCAGTGATTTTCATGGTCTTGCGATCCTCTCTCACAATTCACTTTAGAGTCTGACGTTCTCTCTCAGTCTCTTTGCCTTTTGGCCGGACCTGTGCTTTGCTGCAGATGTTTTTCCTTCTCATTACTTTGGAGACAGCACCTCTTGACACAACAAGCATCCGGGCACTTTCTGTTACACTAGCGCCTGCCGAAAGCTCTGCCATTGGTATCAGGTTCTCATCAATGTCCTTACAATTCGCCAAAACAGTTAATTTACATACACATATCACTTACCACAAATAATCAACTACAAAACATTAACATATGTCACGGTTTACATGTTTATAACATGTTCGAAGATTATGATGCCAAAACGTTAGGTGTTTCCATTATTTTGTCCAACCCCTGTATTTGACGACTGGGGAGCAATCACCACCACCACTGGGCATCAAACTGCACAACGAATATAACACCAAACAAAACACCGCACGACAGAATATATCTACAGACCTTCAAAAAGAGTATACCCAAGAAAAAAACTGAAAATTCACACACTTGAAAACAAACACCAACAACCAATAAGAAAAAGATTAAGGCTAGGGTCACACATGCCAATCCGTTTTTCTAAGGGTTTTCCATGACCAATCCGTTTTTCCTAGTCTGCGCCTCCTGTGTCCCTGGACGTTTTTTGGACTTAGTCATTTTTTATTAAAAACGCATATGCATTAACACATGCGTTTTCCATAGGGTGCAACGCATGCATTTCTTTACTGCACCTAAAAACGTTGCTAGCAGCGTTTCTTGGATGCTGAACAAAAACCGCACGCGTTTTTGAAAAACGCAGTGACACTTAAGTGCACCATCCGTTAACAGATATGCGTTTTTAGACAAAAACTGATTCCAAAATCAGATCCAGGGCAAAACGGACGGCATGTGTGACCCTAGCCTAAGATACGATACCATTAGAGACTCACCCCTCCTCTTTCTTTATATTATCAGAGAACAAAACAGATAACAAGTGGAATATAGCAGCACAACAATCTGAAACCACGTCCACCGGCACGAAGGTAACCAGAACCCAAAAAGGTAGACTAGAATGAAAAATATAGGGTCACACAACTTAATCAAGAATTCATTCAATTTTTAGCACAACATATGTGGACGAACCCAACATCGCAGGGACATCACTAAACCTGAAACCCCAGAATACGCCAAAAGACGTAACAAGTAAGTAATACAGCAACATACCATTAACAAGTGAACAGTTTAATACAATCCCTAACAAGAGCACACCAAATTCAATCAATAGGCTCCCACCAACAAACAAGCCTTAAGGAGGACACGGAAGAAGCTACTAATACAGCCCAGAGAGGTAGAAAGCATACAATACCACCAGAAGGTAATAAGTTAGAAACCTTACTAAAGAACCAAACACTACTCTACTAAGAAAAGTATATTAATTAATGCTTTTCTGTTCTAGATGAACTACATATTTATTCATCTAAGACCAGGAACAAACAGAACAATAACCACTTAAGAAACAACTAAGGGCGGCTTCAGACTGCAGTCAGGTCCGGTCTGGGGCTGTCAGGGATGAACCTGACAGCCCCAGACTGGATCAGTACATAGAACTGGTGGGCTAATTTGCCCTCTGGTCCGGTGTGCTGCCGCACGCAGCTACCGCCGCTGATAGGTCAGACCCACGGCTAGCTCGTGAGCCGCGGTCCTGACCTATCAGTGGCGGCAGCTGCTTGCGTCAGCACACCGGACCGGAGGGCAAATTAGCCCACCAGTTCTATGTACTGATCCAGTCCAGGTTGTCAGGTTACCATATAGTACTGACCCGACACCAACACATCTGTGCTACCATATAGTACTGACCCGAGGCATCATACAGACATGTCAGTGTTACCATATAGTACTGACCCCAGACATCTTACCGACATGTCAGTGTTACCATATAGTACTGACCCCAGACATCATACCGACACGTCAGTGTTACTATATAGTACTGACCCGAGGCATCATACCGACATGTCAGTGTTACCATATAGTACTGACCCGAGGCATCATACCGACATGTCAGTGTTACCATATAGTACTGACCCCAGACATCATACCGACACCTCAGTGTTACCATATAGTAATGACCGAGGCATCATACCAACACGTCAGTGTCACCATATAGTACTGACCCCAGACATCATACCGACATGTCAGTGTTACCATATAGTGCTGACCCAAGACATCATACTGACACCTCAGTGTTACCATATAGTACTGACCCCAGACACCATACCGACACGTCAGTGTTACCATATAGTACTGACCCCAGACATCATACCGACACGTCAGTGTTACCATATAGTACTGACCCCAGACATCATACTGACATGTCAGTGTTATCATATAGTACTGACCCCAGACATCACACCGACACGTCAGTGTTACCATATAGTACTGATTCCAGACATCATACCGGCACGTCAGTGTTACCATGTAGTACTGACCCCAGACATCATACCGACACGTCAATGTTACCATATAGTACTGACCCGAGGCATCATACCGACATGTCAGTGTTACCATATAGTACTGACCCCAGACATCATACCGACATGTCAGTGTTACCATATAGTACTG
Organism: Allobates femoralis; assembly: GCA_033576535.1. Classification (NCBI taxonomy): domain Eukaryota; kingdom Metazoa; phylum Chordata; class Amphibia; order Anura; family Aromobatidae; genus Allobates; species Allobates femoralis. The sequence goes on from JARQOC010000005.1 coordinate 40,925,026, forward strand.
ACCCGAGGCATCATACCGACATGTCAGTGTTACCATATAGTACTGACCCCAGACATCATACCGACATGTCAGTGTTACCATATAGTGCTGACCCCAGACATCATACCGACATGTCAGTGTTACCATATAGTACTGACCCGAGGCATCATACCGACACGTCAGTGTTACCATATAGTACTGACCCGAGGCATCATACCGACATGTCAGTGTTACCATATAGTACTGACCACAGACATCATACCGACATGTCAGTGTTACCATATAGTACTGACCCCAGACATCATACCGACATGTCAGTGTTACCATATAGTACTGACCCCAGACATCATACCGACATGTCAGTGTTACCATATAGTACTGACCCCAGACATCATACCGACACATCAGTGTTACCATATAGTACTGACCCGAGGCATCATACCGACACGTCAGTGTTACCATATAGTACTGACCCCAGACATCATACCGACATGTCAGTGTTACCATATAGTACTGACCCCAGACATCATACCGACATGTCAGTGTTACCATATAGTACTGACCCCAGACATTATACCGACATGTCAGTGTTACCATATAGTACTGACCCCAGACATCATACCGACACGTCAGTGTTACCATATAGTACTGACCCGAGGCATCATACCGACACGTCAGTGTTACCATATAGTACTGACCCCAGACATCATACCGACATGTCAGTGTTACCATATAGTACTGACCCCAGACATCATACCGACACGTCAGTGTTACCATATAGTACTGACCGAGGCATCATACCGACATGTCAGTGTTACCATATAGTACTGACCCCAGACATCATACCGACATGTCAGTGTTACCATATAGTGCTGACCCCAGACATCATACCGACATGTCACTGTTACCATATAGTACTGACCCGAGGTATCATACCGACATGTCAGTGTTACCATATAGTACTGACCCCAGACATCATACCGACATGTCAGAGTTACCATATAGTAAACATGGTGAATAAAAAAAAAAAAAACAAATGAATAATTGCTGTTTTTTTGCACTTTCACCGCATTTGGAATTTGTTTCCCATTTTCCTTACACTTTATGGTAAAATAAATAGTTTCTTCTGAAAGTACAACTCGTCCTGGGGGTAATAGGGTTCAAAGGAATCTGTCAGCAGGTTTTTGCCACCTAATCTGAGAGTAGCATAATATAGAAATATGTTGGGTTGTGTATGGTAAAGCAGGCAAGGGAACCCATAGGGTGGACAGGCCCCCATGACAGAAGGGGAGGCAGGGAGTGAATGGGGATTTATGGATTGGATGGTTTGTAGGTGTAGAATGGGATTGGTGGTCAGAGCAGGAAGGGGGGGAGTCGCTGGGGGGACATGAGACGTTGAAGGGGAAGCACTTGCCACTTGGCTTCCGGTGCTGACAAGAGTTTCTTGTCAGTGTGTATCCTGCTGGGAAAATGGCGGACTTGGCTGCCTTGAGGGAGCTTTTAGCTGCGGCCACTGCGGTGCATGGGGTTCAGGCAGTGCAGGCTTTCGTTCAGGCTGCCTGCACACCCCCATCGGCACCGGCCCCCTCCACACCTGAGGGGCGCGCGGTCGGCGTTCCCGGCCGCCGGAGCGCTACTCACCGGAGGCAGGTGGCGGGAGGTGGGTCCTTTCTGGGAGCCCCGGTGGGGACCCTCGACGGCAGAGTGCGGGTCCTCCTGGCTTGAGGCCGCCTCCGGCCGTTAGGAGGAATCCGCGGCGGGTGAGCGCCGGACCGGAAGTGGGCGGTTCCGGCCTGACGCGGACTTCCGGCCAGCAGCTCAGGACCGGAGGAGCAGTGATGGAGGCGGCTCCCGGCTGGGACAGGCCGGAGGGCGGCGCTGGGCGGCCGTCGGAGACACCGGGGGCCTCACGCAGTCGGCGGGGGGCGGAACGGCCTTCCAGGAGGAAGGGGCCGAGGTCAGCGAGTCACAGTGATGGGTGCGTGCCGGCGGATGGGGGCCCTTCAGATGCAGGAGGGAGGCGACTTGGTTCCGGTTCCCTGGAGGGGGTGGTGAGAAGAATCCGGCAGGAGACGGTGGCCCCGGGTGGTGGAAGGGGTGGCACCCGGGATGGAGCGGCTAAGGACACGAGGCCCAGGAGGGAGGGAGCGGATCCTTCCTATGCAACGGGAAGGGGATCCCGGCACGAGCAGGAGGTGCACCCATCTGGCACTTGGCTGAGTGGGTCTGAGGATGGTGGCTCTTCCAGCCGGAAGAGACAACGAGAGAACTCAGTGGCCGGGCACGGTCAGGGTTCCCAGGATAGAGCGTCCGACAAGAGACAGCGGCCTGTCGGGGCAGCTGTGTCCCAGGAGGTTGTGGGGGGTGGCAACGTGAGGCGTCGGGATGATGACATGGCCTCCCTGACCGGCGTGGACGAAGTGTGCTGCCGGGAAGATGGCGAAGCTTCCGATGGATCTTCCGTGGATGAAGGCTCAGCCGAGGACATCGTTACGGCTGCTCCGCAGCAGCCTGGTGAGACCTTGGGGAATGTTGTTTTACCTGTGCTGGGGGAGGTTGCTGGGGGGGTTTCGCAGCCCTTGGGGGGGGTCTTACGTGGGGATATTGGGGACGGGCAAGTGTTTGGGCAATTGGTGAGGTTTTTGCGCACTTTGTTGTCTGCTATGAGTCCAGGTGCGTTTACGGGGTCGCCGGTCGCGACATGGGTGGGGCCGACTGGGGGGTGCTCGGGCGGGACGGCAGTGGTGCCGGCTGTGGGGAGTACTGAGCCTGCAGTGCCGGAGGCGGCAGGTGGGGAGGTTGGGTTGGTGGCTGAGAAGGAGATTGCTAAAGAGACTGAGAAGGAACAGGAAGCGGGGAAGGAGAAGGAGAAGGAGAAGGAGGACGAGGTAGTCAGAATCGGCGATAAGGCTAAGAGCGAGGTTTATGTATGTTTTGAGGGTCTTTTGGGGGTGCACCTTAAGAACGAGGTTCGGGAAAAGATATGGAATAAGGAATATGTTGAGATTTTCTCGTTGCTCCCTCTTGCTAAATTTAATTTGGATAAGGTGCGGCCGAGTACTTCCAAGAATGAGAAGGACGATGAGGAGAAACGGCGTTATCGGCTAATCCCGCGGACGTTTACAAATTGGCTGCAGGCGTTCGCAATTTTGGCCAGCGTGGTGGGGGAAAAGGAGCCGGAACATTGTTCCGCTTTGTTTGGATATATGGACTCTATTGGTGAGGCCTACAGGGAACATGGCGGCTCGGCATGGTTACGATATGACGAGGAGTTCAGGCAGAGGATGGCGGTGCGGCCGGATATACAGTGGGGCCATAAGGATATTTCGATGTGGCTTCGGCTTATGACGGCACCGGCTCAGCCCTTTCGCGGGACGGCCGGGGGTTTGGGTTTCGGTTCGGGTTCCCGGCAAACGCTCGAGGGGGGAGGCGTTGTTGGCAGTTCAATGAGGGCCAGTGTAGATTCGGGTCCTCTTGTAGGTTTAAACACGAGTGTTCGGGCTGTGGAGGGAGCCATAGCCGATCCCGATGCTTCAAAAAAGGGGGAGGAAAAGGGGGTGACAGTGTTGCTCAGAGGGAGGACCCCGGTGAGGGTCGACGTGATGGAGCCGTTCCTAAGTAGATACCCCGATGTTGCGGCAGCAGAGTTACTGCGTTCAGGGTTTCGTTTTGGTTTTCACATCCCGTCTGATGCGACGGGTAGTGGGGTGTTTCCAGGCAACTTGCGTTCGGCCAAGGAGCATTCGGGGGTAATCGGGGAAAAGTTGCGGACGGAAGTGGGGTTGGGGCGTATGGCAGGTCCTTTTTCGGAGCCGCCTTGCGATAAACTGATTGTTTCCCGCTGGGGGTGGTCCCGAAGAAGGAGCCCGGTAGGTTTCGCTTGATTCACCATTTGTCCTTCCCGGCTGGGAAATCAGTTAATGATGGCTTTGCTCCGCAGTTGTCTTTGGTTTGTTACGTTTCATTTAATAAGGCGGTGGATTTGGTGCAAAAAGCGGGCCCGGGTGCGTTGATGGCGAAGTCGGATGTGGAGGAGGCGTTTCGTTTGTTGCCGGTACACCCGGAGAATCAGCGTTTGTTGGGTTGTATGTGGGATGGGTGTTTCTATGTGGACCGTTGTTTACCCATGGGGTGCTCGATTTCCTGTTCTTATTTTGAAGTTTTCAGTTCGTTTGTGGAATGGGTTGTGAGGGATGTGTCAGGTATGGATTCCATAATCCATTACCTCGATGATTTTTTCTGTGTGGGACCTGCCGGTTCACCGATTTTTGCAGGCCTTTTGTATGCTTTGCAGGCGGTGGCTAATCGTTTCGGGATCCCGTTGGCTCCGGATAAAACGGAGGGCCCGGCGTCAGTGATGCGTTTCTTGGGGATCGAATTGGATTCGGTGGCCGGTGAATGTAGGTTACCCGAGGAAAAGGTTTTGGATTTGCGGCGGTCTGTGGCAGAGTTGGGCCGTGCGAGGAAGGTGCGGCTGAAAGTCGTCCAGTCTGTGCTGGGCAAGCTGAACTTTGCGTGTAGGATTTTACCGATGGGTCGGGTGTTTGCACGACGGTTGGCGGCTGCCACATCTGGCACTACCTGCCCAACACATTTTGTCAGGATTACGAGGGAGATTAAGGAAGATTTGAAGGTCTGGGATGCGTTCTTTCAGTCGAATAACGGGCGTAATTTTTGGTTGAAGGAGATGGTCCCCAATGGCGAGTTGCAGCTCTTCACGGATGCGTCGGGCTCATTGGGTTTCGGTGCCTTTTTTCAGGGCAGTTGGTGTGCGGGCGCGTGGCCTCAGCAGTGGCATGATGTGGGCCTGGTAAGGAACTTGCCGTTATTGGAACTTTTCCCCATCGTGATGGCGGTGGATTTGTGGGGGACTGTATTGGCAGGAAGAAAGGTGTGTTTTCATTGTGACAATATGGCGGTAGTACACGCGATCAATTTATTGTCCGCAAAATCTCCGCCAGTGGTGGCGTACTTGAGGCATTTGGTGTTATTGTGTTTGCAGAGGAACATTCAGATTGTGGCTAAACATGTTCCTGGAGTTTCTAATTCTGTGGCTGATGCACTTTCTCGCTTTCAGCTCCGCAGGTTTCGGGAGTTGGTGCCGTGGGCGGAAGAAGAGGGTCTACGGTGTCCGGATGGCTTAAGGACCCTGGTAATGTGATTGTGGGTGGTTTGATTAGCCGGTCGGTAGCTGAATCGACGTGGAGACGGTATAACGTGGTGTGGCGCGAATGGGAGGCTTTCGTGGGAGAGTTTGGATCTGATAATGACGGGGCATGGCTGCAATCGCTCTTGGCTTTTGTCAGCAATGACTTCGTGTTGGGAAAATCTGCCTCTGCTGTATCAATGCGGATGGCGGCTATAGCATTTTGGTTTCGGTTATTGGGAAAACCGGATGTGACGAAAGATTTTAGGGTTCGGCAGGCGTTGAAGGGCTTTAAGCGGGGGGCTCGGCTGAGAGACAGCCGGCGCCCGGTCTCGGTTGAATTGCTAGATAGGCTGGTAGGGTGTTTGGAAGGGGTTTGTGTGTCGGAGTATGAGAAGGTTATGTTTTCAGCAGCGTTCGTGCTGGCGTTTTTTGGGGCCTTCCGTTTGGGGGAGTTGGTTAGCCCTTCTAAGGTCAGGGCAGGAGGTTTGATGATGGGGGATGTGGTTGTGTGGCCTGACAGGGTGGAATGTTGGCTGCGACGTTCCAAGACTGATCAGGTGGGCAAGGGAAGGCTGGTTGTGTTATACTACCTGGAAGGTAGTCGGCTGTGTCCGGTGAGCATCGTGAGGGAGTTTTTGTCGGTGAGGGGTGGACGAATGGGTCCTTTTTTGCAGCATGATGACGGCTCGTTTTTGTCTCGATTCCAGTTTCGGGCAGTATTGAGAACCTGTTTAAGCGCAGTGGGTGAACAACCTAATGAATATGGTACTCATTCATTTCGTATCGGGGCGGCTACGGAGGCGTCTCGGTGGGGTTTAGGAGATGAGTTGGTGCGGCGCATTGGTCGATGGGAATCTTCCCGTTTTCGCCTGTACGTTCGGCCCCATTTGCTCACCCGGTAACGGCTGGTAGGTTTGGAACCCAGGTTGCCAAAGGGGGAGGTAATAGGGGGGATCGGCTGGTGGTTGGGATAGGTTTATCGGAGATTGTGGTTGGTTTTCAGTAAAAAAGTTTGCCCTTACTTGTTTTGTTTGTTTACACAGGTCCCTGCTTGATATGGATTCTGGGTCACTCTTACGTGTATTGGGGGGCCCGGAGAGCGGATGTTCGTCCGGATGGCCGTCAGCTGGGGCTGGACCGTTCAGCAGCGGAAGTAAAATGGTTGGGGTTTAAGGGCATGACGTGGGGGAGAGTTACCGGAGTTTGAGTATTTTTGTGGTGTGAATCGACCTCCGGATGTGTTGGTGCTGCATGTTGGGGGAAATGACTTGGGTGTGCGAGCGTCCCAAGAGTTAATTAGGGACATTAGGTGTGATTTATTGCGGTTATGGTGTGCACATCCTGGTTTGATTGTGGTGTGGTCGGATATCGTGCCGCATGGCAGTTGGCGGTTTGCGAGATCGGTGGATAAGATCAATAAGGCACGTGTGAAGGTGAATAAGGTAGTGGGAGCGTTTGTGGCAAGGAATGGTGGCGTGGTGGTACAACACAAGGATTTGCAGTCATCATCACGGCAATATCTGAAGTCGGATTTGGTTCATTTGACCGACATAGGGATGGACATGTGGATGTTGGGTTTGCGTGATGGAGTAGAACAAGCAGTCGGTGTGTGGCGGGTCCAGGCCAAGTAAGGGGTCACTTGGCCTGTCCTGTGGCGGGGGTAGGTCTGGTCCAGAGGCAAGGAAGGTACATTTGAAAAGGAGGAGGAGTCACTTGGAGGTTACAGTGGCTACGGTCAATGGTACTTGGCAAGCACGGGGTCCAAAACTGGGGGTATTTGGTTATTGGTAACCAGTACCTCGTCCCTGGGGCCGGTGGGTGTAGCGGCCAGGGATAAGTAATAATAATGCCAGTGCCAGGGGAAAAGAACCAGTACAGTGTCCCTGGGGCCGGTGGGGGTAGCGGCCAGGGATAATCATTTGGAGGCTTCTGGACCGGGCCTATCCAGGAATGATTGAGGAGTGCCTATTGTTTAAAGTTGGGACACCCGTTGGAAGCCGAACCAGTTGAGTTTATTAGTATGTAAACAATAGGCATAAAAAGGCTGCTGTGGCCAATTTATCAACCATGTCACGGCAGTATTTGTGTCATTTATTTGGGTACGAAGGAAAAAGGGGGTTGCGGGTGGTTATAAAGGTTGTGTGAGGAACGACCGAAAATCCTCCCTCAACTGTCATGGGTTTTTGGCAATCACTTACAGGGAATCTGTTACCAGCTTTTTACCATCCCATCTGATAGCAGGATAATATAGAGATTGAGATCCTGATACTAGTGATGTGTCACTTACTGAATACTCGGTGTAGATTTGATAAAATCACTGCTTAATCAGCAGCAGATTATCATTAGAAGGCTAATTGGCTGCCAGGTAGTCCAACATATTTATGAACTGCTAAATCTGCAGCACAGAAAACAGTGATTTTATCAAAATGACAGCAAGCAGCTCAGTAAGTGACACATCGCTAAAATCAGGGTCTGTATCTCTACATTATCCTGCTCTCAGATGGGATGGTAAAAACCTGGTGACAGATTCCCTTTAAGTGATGGCCAAAAACCCATTACCATATAGAGCCCAAGTAATAGTACTATATGCTGAACATATAATATCACCATAAAATACCACAAAAATACAAAACATAACATATCTGTTGTCCTCGCATATGGACGCTGTTTCCCTGTAATAATTTACTACAGGTAGAGAAAGAATCAACCAAATCCATGATTCTCCTGAATCAAACATATGGCATGAAGTAGATGTGGTATAATGAATATACTATGTGCTGGTAGGAGGCGAACCCTGTGGGGGCCCCGTGCCCTCTTATTGTGGGGGGCCGGGGGTGACAGGATAAGAAGAATGACTCAGGTATGAAGATGTGCTGACATCTATGAATGAAGAACGTTCCTCCTCTGGCTCTTGCTACATTAGGTCCAAATGCGTAGAAAGATTAGTCAGCTTGGCTGCCAGGGGCCCGAAACAGCAGCCACTTCCCAAAAAATGGTGAGACGCTCCTGGAAATGATTAGAGAACTATAATCAAGGAGGTCTTTCAGTCACTCCTTCTCAATAAGGGAAATGCTTTGTACTTTGCCTGCTCCAGATCTTAAGATGTGCTTACTTTCCTAAGGTTTGGTAGATTCCAATAATAATTACTAGAACATCACCATTATATTCCCTACGACACACATGGACGATGATATAGGTCCTCTGAAAATCACAAGCTGTAATATGGGAGAAAACCTGCATCAGGAGTTCAATTTCCCTGCAGTGCCTTCACAGGTGGGATGATGTATTGCAAAGTTCATCTTTTCGGCAGAGTTTGCTAAGAGAAGTATAAAACCGGCTCGGGAGCTGTGCCTGCATCATATCATAAACATTGTAGTTAAGCCATTAAAATGATTATATAAAATGGCATCCCTGATATAGTTCAAACCACAGCCCATCCTTGTTATGTGTCAGTATGGGATGGAGACTGAAGATATACCGCTCCTGAGTCTTGCATCTCAAATGCTAAAAGCTGTATCACACATACCTCATATCACACATACCCCAGTCAGCAGACGGGAGCACAGGTAGAGAAAAATGCAATTTCCTCGCTGAGCCCGATGAGGTTATCTCTGGGATGACTAGCTTCTCCTCCTCAATGTTGTTTTTTATATTCCAGTGAGGCCCAATCAGTCGCTGTACGCTGCTATAAGCCTGTCAGATTGACGAAGCAGGACAAAGCTGGAGATCTCCTCATCCAGCGCAACGTGAGTTAAAATATATTTCTTCACTCATCTAAGATGTGCTCCTGGCCACTGACTGAGGTATGTGTGATACAGCCCGTCAATTGACACAGTTCTCAGGAGCTGTGTGTCTTCAGTCTGAAACCTGTACTGACATGTGACTAGGACGGGCTGCAGTTTGAATTATATCAGGGACTCCATTTTATCTCGTTCTCAAAAAACCCCTTTAAGTGTTGATGTTAGTCTCTAATAAGTGATTCCAATGACGTCATTGTGGGTGAGCACTTACTGAGATCCATCATCCACTATGATGACATTGCAGGGAACAGAATGGTTGCAATTGTTCCCTGGGTCCAGTGAAGGCCACCACCATATCTGAAATAAGATTCCTCCAGTGAAATGTAGCCAGAGCTTGGGCTTCCTAGAAAAAGTACTATGATTACACTGTAAGAGGGTCAGAAGTGTTGTCACCCAAGGGATACCTTTATGTTTTGCATCTGTTTTGAGAAACTGTATGTTCCATAATGTGTACGTGGCCCTCTACTGATGATAGGTGAAGGCTGCTCCCAGAACCCCATTAGTCAAACAATGTTATTAATAGTGAGTGTTCCATGTGGGTGGGGCATAGTCATTAAATGGGGTTGTAGCAGGGAAGATGGGAGGAGAGTCCCCCAGTAGTAAACTTTATCAAGAACCAAAGCCCCCTCTAAATGGTTAGGATCTTAGGGTTAATCTGGGAGTCAGCTTAGCATTTGGCCCATGGAACAGAACCTCAGCCAAGAATGATCCCTCCAGTGTTGATACTTGAGTTATGCCCCTGGCAGATGCCGAGACATTGCTGTCCGCTCCGGTATCAGTGCCGTGGGCCCTGAGCAAAGGTTCAAAGATGGAAGGATCTCCATTGTGAGCGCAGTGAAGAAATACTGTGTGGCAGTTCCCTGGTTGTCCAATGGATGTGTCCCCCCTGTGGCTGTCTCTTCGCTCTTTGGCTGTCTGTCCCCTATGTGTCTGTTTCTCCCATCTATGGCTGTCTCCTCTTTGTGGCTGTCTCTTTCATCTGTGGCTGTCTGTTTTCTCTGTGGCTGTCTCTTGCCTCTGTGTCTGTCTTTCCCCTCTCTTTGCTCTCTGGTAGTCTGTGCTCTCTGTGGCTGTATGTCTCCTCTGTGGCAGTCTCTACCCTCTGTGGCTGTCTGTTCTCTCTGTGGCTGTCTATCACCTCTGTGAATGTCTCTCCCCTCTGTGGCTGTGTGTCCTCTCTTTGGCTGACTTCTCATGGCTGTCTGCCCCCTCTGTGGTTGTCTATCCTCTCTGTGGTGGTCTCTTCTCTCTGTGGCTGTCTCTCCACTCTGTGGCAGTCTGTCCCCTCTGTGGCAGTCTGTCCCCTCTGTGGCAGTCTCTTCCCCTCTGTTGCTGTCTCTTCGCATCTGTGGCCGTCTCTTCCCCTCTGTGTCTGTCTCTTCCCCTCTATGGTCATCTCTTTCCTCTGTGGCATTCTGTCCTTCTGCTGCTGTCTCTCCCCTTTTGTGGCTGTGTGTCCTCTCTATGGCTGTGTCTCCCCTCTGTGGCTGTCCCTTCTTCTCTGTGGCCATCTCTTTCCCTCTGTGGCTGTCTCTTCCTCTCTGTGGTCATCTCTTCCCCTCTGTTTCATTCTGTCCCCTCTGTGGCTGTTTCTCTCCTCTGTGGCTGTCTCTCCCCTCTGTGGCTGTGTCTCCCCTCTGTGGCTGTCCCTTCCTCTCTGTGGTCATCTCTTCCCCTCTGTTTCATTCTGTCCCCTCTGTGGCTGTCTCTCTCCTCTGTGGCTGTCTCTCCCCTCTGTGGCTGTGTGTCCTCTCTGTGGCTGTCACTCCCCTCTGTGGCTGTCTCTTCCTCTTTGTCACCATCTCTTCCCCTCTGTGGCTGTCTGCCCCCTCTGTGACAGTCTCTCCCTCTTCTGTGGCTGTCTCTCCCTTCTGTGGTAGTTTGTCCCCTCTGTCCCTACTCCACACTGATGAGGGGCAACACCCCGAAACAGCTGTATGTGGATGGATACCTGGCCTTGGTATTCCCTTGTCATATCTGTAAACTTGTAAAAGAGTTGGATATTGACTTAAAGGGCCACTTCATTTGGTGGTTATGGTGTTCTCCGCAAGGAGCCACCCCTTGGCTGGGTCCTTCCCCGGAGGGATATATGGCTAGTCCTGTGTTTGAGACTCCTAACCGAGGCTCCACAGACCCTCTGTGGCTGTCTCTCCATTCTGTGGCTTTGTCCCATCTGTGGCAGTCTCTCTCCCTTCTGTGGCAGTCTGTCCCCTCTGTGACTTTCTCTCTCCCTTCTGCGGCTGTCTCTATCCCCTCTGTGGCTGTCCTCTCTGTGGCTGTCTCGCCCCCTTTCACTGTTTGTCTCCTCTGTGACTGTCTCTGTCCCCTCTGAGGCTGTTTGTTCCCTCAATGGCAGTCTGTTCCCTCTGTGGCTGCCTGTCCTCTCTGTGGCTGTCTCTGTCCCCTCTGTGGCAGTCTGTCCCCTATGTGACAGTCTCTCTCCCCACTTTGGCTGTCTCTCCCCTGTGTGGCAGTCTATCCCCTCTGTGACTGTCTGTTCCCTCTGTGTCTGTCTGTCCCCTCTGTGGCAGTCTCTCTCCCCTCTGTGGCTGTCTGTCCCCTCTGTGGCTGTTTCTCCCCTCTGTGGCAGTCTCACTGCCTTCTGTGGCATTCTGTCCCCTCTGCGACTTTTTCTCTCCCTTCTGCAGCTGTCTCTATCCCCTCTGTGGCTGTCTGTCCTCTCTGTGGCTGTCTCTCCCCCTTTCGCTGTTTGTCTCCTCTGTGGCTGTCTCTGTCCCCTCTGTGGCTGCTTGTTCCCTCTATGGCAGTCTGTTCCCTCTGTGGCTGCCTGTCCTCTCTGTGGCTGTCTCTGTCCCCTCTGTGGCAGTCTGTCCTCTATGTGACAGTCTCTCTCCCCGCTTTGGCTGTCTCTCCCCTATGTGGCAGTCTATCCCCTCGGTGGCTGTCTTTTCCCTCTGTGACTGTCACTGTCCCCTCTGTGGCAGTCTCTCTCCCCTCTTGGCTGTTTCTCTCCTCTTTGCTGTCTCTCTGCCCTCTGTGGCTATCTCTCCCCTCTGTAACTGCCTCTCCCCTCTGTGGCTGTCTCTCTCCTCTGGTGCTGTCTGCCCCTTCTGTGGCTGTCTTTCCCTTCTGTGGGTGGGTGTATGTCCCCTCTATGGCTGTCTCTCTCCTCTGTGGCTGCCTGTCCCCTCTGTGGCTGTTTATCCCCTCTTGGCTGTCTCTCTGCCCTGTGTGGCTGTCTCTCTGCCCTCTGTACCAATATAAAATAGGAAGGGGGAACAAGAGGCGCAATAGTGCCCTATCACTCAGACACTAAGAGATGAGAGGTATATTGTCAAAACCACTCACCTATTCCAGTTGTGATGACCCACAACTGGCTTGAAGGCATATAATCAATACCGGCTGCTGCAGGACCTCCACCAACCACTCGCACGTGGGAAGACTCTCAGGAAGCTGGGAAAAGGTGTGTGACAGTCCGCGCCACCGGGTACCAAAGAAATCACCTGGGATGCAGGAAGTTATTTCAAGCTTTGTCTTTATTCTCCAACATGTTTCAGCACTCCACCTGGCGCCTTCCTCAGGGATATCCCTGAGGAAGGCGCCAGGTGGAGCGCTGAAACATGTTGGAGAATAAAGACAAAGCTTGAAATAACTTCCTGCATCCCAGGTGATTTCTTTGGTACCCGGTGGCGCGGACTGTCACACACCTTTTCCCAGCTTCCTGAGTCTCTGCCCTCTGTGGCTGTCTCTCCCCTCTGTGGCTGTCTCTCCCCTGTGGTGTTGTCTGCATCTTCTGTGGCTGTCTTTCCCCTCTGTGGGTGGGTGTATATCCCCTCTATGGCTGTATGGCTGTCTCTCTCCTCTGTGGCTGTCTCTTCCCCCTGCTCCCCCTCCTACACTGTGCCGTGTTGAGTGCAGTGTGGGATTCTCACAGTCCTATGGTGATGTCACAGTCATGTGATCAGTCATGTGACTGTGACATCACCAAAGGTCCTGTAGGCAATGAGAGGCAGAGAGGTGAGTTAGAGGCTTGCGGGAGAGGGTGGCAGAGGCCGGGCAACGTGGGAGACTGGGCAGGGGAAGGAGACTGGGCATACTCCTGGGAGTGGGTGGGGGGAAGTATGTAGCGGCACCATTAGTGGGCGCCATATTTAGGTGTGCAAATATGTCTGCGCACCGGAAGTTGGATGGTGAATGAGGGACATCTGGATGGAAGTTGGGAACAGAAGGGACAGCGCGATAATATAGATACATATATCTTTTATAAAAGCTGTAAACCAATGTAAAAATAAAATACCCTTATTGTAGATATTAAAAAATTTTCAAAAATTTGCCAAGCCTCAAAACCCAAACTAGGAGAATGTGGTCGTCTTATCACTAATATGAAAATATAAAACTCATCTAGGAAGGACAGAGCAATCACACATGGCATTGACCCATCTGGGCTCCGTGCCAGGCCGCTTCACCTGAGAGCTATTAAAGACAACTGGCAGCGCTCCAGCTTACCCAGCATCTGCTAAGTCAATGACAAGCATGATAATCTGTTAAAGATTTTCATTTTGGGGTCTTCACTGTTATTAAAGCTTTGAAGCAAAATGTAAAAGTTTGGAAAGGGGCAAATAGTTCTTAAACAAAGATACGCTTAGTAATTCATCCTGAAAGCAGTTTATGTGCTTGTACAAGGATTGCCCCCCAGAGCTGTAGCATATGCTATGAGTAGTCAGCATGGACAGAAAGCAATACCAGCCCCATTGTTCTATAGGAAAAGGCAGATTCCACTCCTTGCCTCAGTTAGGGTGGGTTCACACTAGTGTTTTTCTGCCGTCCGGCAAAATCTGGCAGAAGCTGGACTCAACTGGATCCAGTTTGTCCCCATTGGCTTTCCATGGAGCTCTGGAACATGCGGTGGCATATGATTTCTGCCAGATTCAGTTTTTACTTCTTTGCTGACGGAAAATGTTGCTATTTTGTAACTTGTTAAAAATCCGGAAAAGCCGGATCCAGCTCATTGCGGCACTAAATATAATGGTATTCAATGGGTGCCAGATCCAGACAAGGACGCATCCGCCACGTCAGATATTATTTGCACACTGAGCATGCCCAGACAACATTTTTACCCCACCCACTAGGTGTGAAGAATACCAACTTACCGACAGATCCGTCAAAATAAATCAGATGCAATCACACCGAAATTAAGCCGGAGCCTAGAATTGGATCCGCCATAATGCCGGTGCAGTTGCATCTGGTTTCACAAGAAAAACAGATGCGGTCGAATGCTGATTGCATTAAAAGAGTTGTCTCATGAAAGCTATTAATTCTGCTCTTCTGGGAAGGCTGTTCCTGAGATTTTGGAGACGTCTGTGGGGATTTTTTGCTTCTTCATCCAGAAGAACATTTGTGAGTTCAGGCCCTGAAGGTTGGGTTCACAATCTCGTTCATCTAGCCAAAAGGTGTTGGGTTGGACTGAAGTCCGGGATCTGTGTGGCCGGTCATGTTCTTCCTCCGAACTCCCCCCTGATCATGTTTGTATGAACCTTGTGCACTGGGCACAGTCATGGGGAACAGAAAAGAGTCTTCCCCAAACAGTTCACCAAGCTTGAAAGAACACTTGTCCACAATGTCTTGTGCAGGGGTTGTAACCGCATCCAGGCTCTGGAGCCTACAGGACCCTAAAATTCCTTTTGATTCTAGTAAAACACTGATGCTATTAAACATTTCCAATAATTGGGGGCCTTGTTGGAGCTTTCGCATAGAGACCCTTGAGCTTCAAGTTACGCCACTGCTTGTGCTGAAGTATAAGGATTTACCTTCAGTGAAACTAAGGGGCAGAGGCCAACCCTTGAAAAACATCCCTCCTCCTTCACACTGTATAGCGGTCACAATGGGTAATGCTCTCCTGACATTCACCAAACCCAGACTTGTGCATCAGACTACCAACAAAACACAGCAGGGTCATGGGTGCAAAGACTATCCCTTCTCCTGTGATCCCATAGAAGATCTACTGTAGCACAATTTGCTGAAAAAGTTATAGCCAACAATGTGTGAGAGTGTACAGTTAACAAAATGTGAGGTGTCTCCTCCCGGCCACCAGAGGGCTCCTTTGTGGGCTCGATAAAAAGCTCTGTCCGGGCATGCCCAAGGCAGAGAGCTCAGACAGCCATTAACATGTGGACCTGTGGCGGACGGCTTTCTTTTCATTGGTCATCATTGGCAGGGCTAATAGAGACTGTGTGTGGAAGTACTGGGCTGTGATGGAGCCCTCCCGAGAAGAAGCAGGTAATGTGCTACCAGAGGGAGGAGCACACAGAGAAGGACACTCCTCTGTACTTATGTCGCCTCAGCAGCAGCCCCCCAGTCCTCCGTTCCAGTCTTCAGTTCTTTTGGCGCTGACGCCAGCGATTTGTTTTAAGTAGGGATGAGCGAGCATGCTTGCCGGTACTCGGTACTCGCCTGAGCATTTCAGTGCTCAGGATGCTCGGAACTCGACGAGTACTAGCGAGATGCTCTGGCTCACGCTGGGGTCCTCGAGACGTTAATATAGCCAGCCCACATGCAGGGATTGGCTGCAACACACTGTAATTCGACAGCCATGTTGGTTGTGGCATTACAGTGAATGCCTGGCCACACAGTGCCATCACGTCTATGTCAGACCTGACCGCGCTGTGCTCCAGCCGGCGGCGCACCGCTGATCTGACAGCTGTTCGGTGTCAGCGCGGGAAATGTAAACAGCTGTCAGATCAGCTGTGTTTAAAGGGATCCTGTCATCCCCAAAACGCCTATAAAGCTATCCAAACATGTCCCTGGAGCATATTATCAATAATCCCGCTCTCCTTTTTGCTCAGAAAAGCTCCCAGTAAAACTGTAGAAAAACGTTATAATACTTACTCATTATGGATGATAATGAGCGGTGGCTATATGCATTAGTCACCCAGGCGGGCCATCTGTGTCCTAATAGCACGCCTTAATGATAATATGCTCCAGGGACATGTTTGCATAGCTTAATAGGCGTTTTGGGGGTGACAGGATCCCTTTAAAGCTCCTGCGCTGACACTGTCGGGAGATCAGCAGCGCCCGCCGCTAATCTCCCGGCAATGGGCGCCGCTGATCTCCCGGCAGCTAGCGCAGCTCATCTTCCGGCGGTGCTTTAAACACAGCTGATCTGACAGCTGTTTACATTTCTGGCGCCAACACTGAACAGCTGATGTCAGCGCGGGAAATTTAAACAGCTGTCAGAGCAGCGGTGCTTAAAGCTCCGGTGCCGACACCACCGGAAGAATGCTCGGGTTACCCATAGATTAACATTGGGCTTGGGTCGAGCACCCGAGCATCTCGATATGCTCAACCCGAGCCTCAAGCACCCGAGCATTTTAGTGCTGGCTCATCACTAGTTTTAAGTGGTCACATGGGGGGTGATGCCCTTCATTGATGACAATGACAGATGTTTTTATCCTACGTGAACATGAGAGACCAATCGCCGGAAGAACCAAAGACTGGCACAGGTGACTGAAGGGCTGTGGCGGAAGGGACATAAGTACAGGTGAGTAATGTCTTATCATTTTTTACCGATTCCCTCAATTTATTATTTGTTGGGCTCTGGTAAGATTTCAGAGTATATTATAAGTCTTTTCACAATAATCGAGGAACTTTTGATTTGGACCAATTTTATTCTTCGGGGATTGAATCAAGTTTTTTGAATATTGTGAGATTCTCTCATCTGTAGTGGTAAAGTATCATCCTGAAAATCATCACTACAGCAATGTACAGTGTTGGCCAAAAGTATTGACACCCCTGCAATTCTGTCAGATAATACTCAGTTTCTTCCTGAAAATGATTGCAATCACAAATTCTTTGGTATTATTATCTTCATTTAATTTGTCTTCAATGAAAAAACACAAAAGAGAATGAAGCAAAAAGCAAAACATTGATCATTTCACACAAAACTCCAAAAATGGGCCGGACAAAAGTATTGGCACCCTCAGCCTAATACTTGGTTGCACAACCTTTAGCCAAAATAACTGCGATCAACCGCTTCCGGTAACCATCAATGAGTTTCTTACAATGCTCTGCTGGAATTTTAGACCATTCTTCTTTGGCAAACTGCTCCAGGTCCCTGATATTTGAAGGGTGCCTTCTCCAAACTGCCATTTTTAGATCTCTCCACAGGTGTTCTATGGGATTCAGGTCTGGACTCATTGCTGGCCACCTTAGAAGTCTCCAGTGCTTTCTCTCAAACCATTTTCTAGAGCTTTTTGAAGTGTGTTTTGGGTCATTGTTCTGCTGGAAGACCCATGACCTCTGAGGGAGACCCAGCTTTCTCACACTGGGCCCTACATTATGCTGCAAAATTTGTTGGTAGTCTTCAGCCTTCATAATGCCATGCACACGGTCAAGCAGTCCAGTGCCTGAGGCAGCAAAGCAATCCCAAAACATCAAGGAACCTCCGCCATGTTTGACTGTAGGGACCGTGTTCTTTTCTTTGAATGCCTCTGTTTTTCTCCTGTAAACTATGTTGATACCTTTGCCCAAAAACAGAGAACATTCTTCCAAAACATTTTAGGCTTTCTCAGGTAAGTTTTGGCAAACTCCAGCCTGGCTTTTTTATGTCTCGGGGTAAGAAGTGGGGTCTTCCTGGGTCTCCTACCATACAGTCCCTTTTTATTCAGATGCCGACAGATAGTACGGGTTGACACTGCTGCACCCTCGGACTGCAGGGCAGCTTGAACTTGTTTGGATGTTAGTCGAGGTTCTTTATCCACCATCCGCACAATCTTGCATTGAAATCTCTCGTCAATTTTTTTTTTTTCCGTCCACATCTAGGGAGGTTAGTCACAGTGCCATGGGCTTTAAACTTCTTGATGACACTGCGCACGGTACACACAGGAACATTCAGGTCTTTGGAGATGGACTTGTAGCCTTGAGATTGCTCATGCTTCCTCACAATTTGGTTTCTCAAGTCCTCAGACAGTTCTTTGGTCTTCTTTCTTTTCTCCATGCTCAATGTGGTACACACAAGGACACAGGACACAGGTTGAGTCAACTTTAATCCATGTCAACTGGCTGCAAGTGTGATTTAGTTATTGCCAACACCTGTTAGGTGCCACAGGTAAGTTACAGGTGTTGTTAATTACACAAATTAGAGAAGCATCACATGATTTTTCTAACAGTGTCAATACTTTTGTCCACCCCCTTTTTTATGTTTGGTGTGGAATTAGATCCAATTTGGCTTTAGGACAATTCTTTTTGTGTTTTTTTGATTGAAGACAAATTAAATGAAGATAATAATACCAAAGAATTTGTGATTGCAATCATTTTCAGGAAGAAACTGAGTATTATCTGACAGAATTGCAGGGGTGTCAATACTTTTGGCCAACACTGTATGTTACAAGCTTATTGATGTTGTACCCTATAGTCCCTGAAGATCATGCGGTGGAAACATATGATATTCATCTTCAGCTAGAAGTCATGCAAAACACTTTAAACATCAATTTATAATTGCACTTTCCAAATCATTTCACTAATGAGAATAATTTGTAGCATTAGAGAGAATACAGATCTGTTGTAGCGTGATATCTTATTACCTAGCATGCTGAATATTGCTGTAATTGATCGAGGGGCTCTGAGCTCTTTAGAGCAGTTGTCCCATCATTGACCTTCACTAGTTTCATCTGTTGAATCTGGCAAAATTAAATTTTTGCAATTGGAGTTTTTGTGAAAAAATAAATTGCAGTTACGCATCTGATTTGGTGCCATCTCCTGTTCTTTTGTTTCCGCTGCTTAAAAGCCCCAGGTATTAGAGAAAGGAAACCGCTGAATCTGTCATGCCGTGGGCTTGGGGGCGTCCAGACATGCTGCGTGACAGTGGCACACAACCCAATGATGTCCAGTGCACTACATACAACAGACTGTGTGAATATGAATACAACAGGGGTCCTGCTCGTAGGGAATGGGGGAAAGGACACATCCTGCGCTCACCAGCAATTGTGCCCTGAACTCCCTACCATCACTATACGGGTTCTTTTACCCCGTCGCTGAGCATGATACCTATGCTCTCGCTAGCCCTAATGTAACCCCTCAATAGATGACCAGCAGGAGTACTAGTCCTAACCACTGCAATAAGCAAGGCAAGAGGGGAAGGGGAGACAGACAGGGGAACAAGTTAACTTCACGCCTGCTGCCACAATCCAAGGCAGCCGACGGTTTGGCAAAGATCAGCTCTCCAGACTACTACCCACACCTCAGGTAGCCAGGCCAGGAATGAGTTCAATTACCAGCAAGGAATGCTGGCCCATGTGACCATGTAAAGAAGATGAGAGTGATCACAAAGTAGCCACACCTGGAAAGAGAACTAAGTTTCTGTTGCTAGCAAGCTCCTGACATTGATTCCAACACTGCCAAAGGAAAGAAACACCTTCAATATGAAGCCCCAATGCAGAAAAGAGACAAAGGTCCCAAACCTGTCACAAAGCTCCAAAGTAAGAGTGACTATTGTGACAGAGTATTTCTCATTTTGGGTGGAGATGAAATGTTCTCCCCATTCATGACTTTTTTCAGCTTTCTCCCAAAAATATACTATCATGACCTTGCACACCTGCATAAACCCCCCCAGGCCCCATACATGAGAGGATGACCAATATCAGTGTACCAGACTTGTGACGGTAAGAAGCAGAGGGACCAGAGAGGTGAGCGGGGAGGTAAGTATAAGGACGTTTTTCATGTTTTACATCGCACATTTAATATGCTTTGGAGTCAGTTGAGAACCAGAATCTAGTAAGAGACATTAATGGAAACCAACCAGCAGATTAGATTATTGACCTATAAAGTGGATGCAGGGTCATCATGGCGCTAGGATGCTGATTAAAATGACACCTTTAGTGCAAGAAGACAAGAACTCTAGTGCCACCTATTGGTTGTAGCATTCCTAAAAGTCAACATTAACCCTTTAATGACTTTATCATCACCAAGGATATAAGCCAAATCATATTCTCAATTAGCAGACTCTGTGTTTCGGAGTGTTTGCTGTAGTCAATGCAAAGTATGAGATATGATCTGGCTAGGTAAGAGGCTAAGTCTGTAGTTTTCACAGCTTATAGGTGCCTGACATTATTATGGCAAGAGTTGGAATAAGGTCGAACACGTCTAGTAAAAATGTATCATACATAGAAAATTGAATAAAGGATAAATAAAAATAAATATCACAAATAATGTGCGATTGTGATTAATTTAGTGCAGCTTCTGCACGCATGGAAAATGATAAGTAAAAATCATTTGACCAGTCTATATGATAAACCAGATCCATGACTTACTGCTCGACACAGTGGTGTAGCTTGAAGCTCATGGGCCCCGGTGCAAAAGCTCCAGTGGAGCCCCCAATTATTGCAAATCTTTAATAGCAAAAGTCTTTTTCTATAGGTCAAAGGGACTTTTGGGGCCACATAGGCTGCAGGGCCCAGGTGCAGTCGCAACCCCTGCACGTGTTGTAGTTACACCCCTGTCGGGAAGCAAGAGACCAGTATCCCCAGCATTGGCAGTTGACAAAAAAAGGAATAAAGGAGAAAATATGTGCTACCAAAAAATTAGAATATGAAATTTATTGGCTAATCATAAAATCACAAAAAAGAAAAGAATAAAAAAAAGAAAACACAACAATTGAAAAGCGTACGCATTTCAGACAAACATTAGAGATGAGCGAGTATGCGTGTCACTACTCGGTACTCGCACGAATATCTCGGTACTCGGGGTACTTGGGGTACCGAGTAATCTCGCGATACTCTTGCTATGCTCGGGGTCCACCTCCCTGCATGTTGGCGCTCTTTTCAGAGCCAGCCCGCATGCAGGGATTGGCTGACAGACACTGTAATGCCACAGCCATGTTGGTTGTGGCATTACAGTGATTGGCTGGCCGCACAGCGTCATAAGATCTTTATAAGACCTGACCGTGCTGTGCTCGTCACTCTGCGCCATTAGACAGTCAGTGTAGGGAGAGCTGCTGCTGATTGAGGGACAGATTTGTGGCCTTTCAGCTAGTGTAGGCGCAGGGCTGCCAGTCTATTTACCACAACAGTCCTTCTGAGGACTAATAGAGCTGTATACAGGGAGGTATCTACCGAACTTCGCTGTGCCAGTATACCAGCCTGCATCGCATCTGGGGCTGGTTTCCAGGCTCATCAATCCTAAAAACCTTGCTTTTAGGGATTTATTTAGCTCACTATAGGCAGGAGTGGGTTTTAGCTCAAATTAGGGTACCCCAAAAGCCTTGTGCTAAAAAAAACCTGTTCTCTGCACTAATTTAGCATCTAATTGCTGCTACTGTCTGTTGCAGCGTCAATTAGGATACGCCAAAAGACATGCTATTGTAGTCAGCGTTTGTGTCTGACTAGTCCACCTGCAGGGCCTTCATTTCAAAACTTAGGGTCTTGCTAAAAACCTACTCTTGTCTGCATTCATTTAAAATTTGTGTGCGGCAGCAGTTTTTTGTAGCCCCAAGTTGTGTACGCCAAAACACGATATATGCGTCTGCGTTTGTTTCTGACCGTTCAAACTGCCGGGATTAAAACACTCTAATCTGTAATCTCACTGTCCAGCTACAAAAAAACTCTTGTGTACATTCATTTACCATTTTTGTGTGGCAGGAGGGGGTTGTAGCTACAATTTGTATCGGCAAAAACACTCAGTATACTTGTGTCAGCGTTTGTGTCTGACCAGTATAGCTGCTGTAATTTAATCTTCAATCTCAGTATCCAGGTCAAAAACAACTGGTCAGCATTTTCAGTTGACATGCGGGTGCGTTTATCTGTAATGATTCAACCTGCGGCAATAAAAACACGCTCTGACAAAACGCTAACGGCAGGGCAGGACTTCCAAGGCGTAGAGGGACAATTCCTGCCACGTGTCCAGTTTGGATACCCAATAATTAGAAGGCACAGAGGAATCTAGGAGCACTTTTGTACGATCGGCAAGGTACTCCTTCAGCATCTTTACAAACTTTGCAGTCCTTGTGACAGTACCCTGCACCTGAGGGCCTGTGCAATGGGAGGGGCTAAGAAAACTGTCCCAGATCTTTGAGAGTTTTTCCCTACCTCTGCTGGATTTGATTTGTGCCTCCTCGGCCGGACACCTTGGTTGTCCACCAAACCGCAACCTCTGCCGCCAGCGTGAATTTTTTGACTAATTCTGCAACTAGGGCCTTCTGGTACTGCAGCATTTTTGTAGACCTCTCCGCCTCGGGAATTATTATTATTATCATTATTATTCATTTATATAGCGCTTTTAATTCCATAGCACTTTGCATACATGAGTAACGCTGTCTCTCTTGGAGCTCACAATTTAACATCCTATCAGTATGTCTTTCCAATGTGGGAGGAAATCGGAGTACCCGCAGGAAACCCACGCAAACACGGGGAGAACATACAAACTACTTGCAGATGTTGTCCTTTCTGTCCTTGGTGGGAATTGAACCCAGGACCTCAAGCCAAAGTGCTCCAAAGGCTGCAGTGCTAACCACATGAGCCACCGTATAAGAGAAATAAAGTTCTCCTTGTAGTGTTGATCTAAAAGTGTCACCAACCAGTAATGAGTGTCCGCCTAGATGTTGATAACACGAGGGTCACAAGACAGGCAGCATCACTTAAAGTCAGCCATGTGCGTCAGACTGTTAACAGGCTCAAGACTTCAGGTCCTCAACAACAGGATGATTGACCATGCTGTCTTCATCCTCCTCCTCCTCTCCCCTGTCCTCTCGCCATGCGACGGTAAGATGGTTGTGCATGTGTTACCGTCAATTTCGCATTAAAGTAGCTGCATTTCTTTATCCGCCTCCGCTGAATAGTCCTCCAATGCATGTTGGGATGAGATGAGGCTGTGTGTAATCACCCTGTACGGTTTATTGCTCCAACTCATCATGCTCCGCCTGCAATGCATCGTTTTTGATTTTGAGCAGACAGCATTTTAGAAGACAGAGAAGCGGGATGGTGAAGCTAATTATGGCATCATCGCCTCTCACCATCTTGGTGAAGTCCTCAAAGTTTTGGAGTACGGTACATATGTTGGACATCCATGTCCACTCCTGAGGTCTTATATGTGGAGTTTGAACCATATACCGACGGCCTAGTTGATGCTGGTACTCATCAACTGCCCTCTTCTGCTCTCAAATCCTGACCAACATGTGCAGTGTGGAATTCCAATGCGTGGGGACATCACAGACCTGTCTGTGATACGGAATGTGCAAACGCTGCTGAAAGCTGGCAAGGGCGGCTGAAGCAGTAGGAGACGTTCTAAAATTGGGCACACAGGCGGCGTACTTTAACGAGCAGATCAGACAGCTCCGGGTAGTATTTAAGAAACCGCTGAACCACGAGGTTGACCACATGGTTGACCACTCCCTTCTTCTCCAGATCCTGGAATCCCTCGGCATCACCCACCTTGCCCTCTCTTGGATCTCCTCATACCTAGCTGAACGGACCTTCAGCGTCTTCCACTCCCACACCTCCTCCTCACCCTATCCCCTTTCTGTCGGAGTCCCCAAGGTTCAGTCCTGGGACCCCTACCTTTCTCCATATACACTCTCGGCCTAGGGCAACTCAGTGAGTCCCACGGCATCCAGTACCACCTCTACGCCCACGACAACCATTTTCGACCTGTCCAGCCCTGACATCACCTCCCTACTCTCCAAAATCCCACAATGCCTTTCCGCCATCTCATCCTTCTTCTCTGCTCGCTTCCTTAGACTCAACATGGACAAAACTGAATTCATAGTCTTGCCCCCAAGAAATTCTTCCTCACTTCCCAACCTATCCATCTGCGTCAACGGTTGCGCCCTCTCCCCAGTCCTCCAAGCCAAGTGCTTCAGGGTAATCCTTGACTCCTCCCTATCCTTCAAGCCCCACATCGAAGCCCTCACCACATCCCTCCGGCTCCAGCTCAAGAAAATCTCACGGATCCGGTCCTTCTTCACCCACGACACTGCTAAAACACTCATTCATGCTCTTATCATCTCCCTCCTTCTCAATGGCCTCACGGCTAACTCCCTCACAGCTCTCCAGTGTATCCTCAATTACGCTGCCCAACTAATGTACTTGTCCTTCCGCTACTCCCCTGTCTCCCCCTCTCCCAAGCCCTTCACTGGCTCCCCACCTCCAAGAGATCCCAATTCAAAACACTAACCATGGCGTACAAAGCCATACACAACCTGGCCCCACCATACATCTCCGACCTGGTCTCCCGATACCTACCCTCACGCAACCTCCGCTCCTCCCAAGAACTCCTCCTCTGCTCCCCCCTCATCATCTCTTCACACAACCGAGTCCAGGACTTCTCCCGGGCATCTGCCTTACTCTGGAACTCCCTGCCCGAACACGTCAGACAGTCTCCTACCCTGACAAGTATAAAGTGTCACCTGAAGACTCACCTATTCCGTCAAGCCTACAGCATGCCATGAGACACAGGCGACCGCCCCATACCTGACATTCCCCCATCCTACTGTATCCCAAACCGCCCCTCGTAGACTGTGAGCCCTCGTGGACAGGGTCCCTGCCCCTCCTGTACCTGTATGTCCTGATCGCCTATATTTTCTGTACTTGTTCTTGTCTCCCTTATCCTAATATAAAGCGCCATAGAACCTAATGGCGCTATATAAATAAATAATAATAATAAAATGGGCCACGCATGGAACATGTGTCAGCTCGCCTCGCCACAGAGCCGCCACCAGGTTCCGGCCATTGTCAAACACGACCATGTCTAGCTGTAGGTTCAGTGGTGTGAGCCAGTGATCTGCCTGCTGTTTCAGTGCTTTCCACAACTCTTCAGGATTGTGGGCTTTGTCACCTACGCATATTAGCTTCAGCACAGCCTGTTGCCGCTTAGCCAAGGTAGTGCTGCAGTGCTTCCAGCTTTGGACTGGTGTAGAGGGTGAAGTGAAGGAGGAGGAGGAGGGTGAGGATCATGAAGTTCCGGAGCTGTACACTGTGGGTGAAACCCTGACAGAGTTAGGGCCTGCAATCCTTGGTGTTGGAAGGACGTGTTCCGTCCCAAGCTCAGACTGGGTCCCGGCTTCCAGAGTATTAACCCAGTGTGCCGTCAGAGACATGTACCGGCCCTGCCCGCAAGCACTTGTTCACGTGTCCGTGGTTAGTTGAACTTTGCCTGAAACTGCGTTGTTCAGGGCACGTATGATGTTTTGCAACACGTGCTTATGTAATGCGGGGACGGCACCCCAGGAAAAATAGTGTCGGCTAGGGACCGAGTAACGTGGGACAGCCCCCGCCATCAGGTTGTGGAATGCTTCCGTCTCCACCAGCCTAAAAGGCAACATTTCCAGCGCAAGCAGTCGCGAAATGTTAGCATTTAGAACTGTGGCATGTGCGGCGTTGGCAGCGTATTTGCGCCTGCGTCCCAAAGATTGGGGTATGGATAACTGAACGCTGCGCTGGGTCAAGGACGTGGCTGATGATGGTGCTACTTCTGCTTGTGCAAATACAGGTGAAGGACAGGAGGCATCTTCACCAGCAGTATGGACAGGGGATTGGCTTGCACGCACAACAGTGGAAGACGCAGCGGTGTCACCCGCAGACAATGCTCCTGTACTCTGCTGTACATCCCACAAAATCGGGTGCTTTGCTGCCATGTGCCTGATCATGTTGGTGGTGGTCAGGCTGCTAGTTTTGCTACCCCTGCTGATGCTGGCATGGCAGGTGGTGCAAATGGCCTTTTTCAAATTATCTGCAGACTCCTTAAAAAACAGCCAGACTCGGGGAGACCTAGCAGTTGTACTGGCAACATCACTCGTGTTGTTGTTCCGGGGAACGGTTGCCTGCCTTCTGGCTGCAGACACCACCCTGCTTCTTCCGGCCTGTTGTGATGCTACGCCTAACTCCCCCTGTGCACTGCTGTCCTCGCTCTGCATGTCCTCCTGCCAGGTTGGGTCAGTTACTGGATCATCCACCACGTCGTCTTCCACTTCCACACCCTGGTCCTATTCCTGACTTTGTGGCAATTGTGTCTCATCATCGGCCACCTCTTGTTGAGTCACGTTCCCACCTTTGCCTTCGTGAGACCGTGACTGCTCAAATATTTGGGCATCAGTACATACAATCTCCTCATGACCCACTTCAACTGGAGCTGGCGAGAGGCCAGAATCTATGAATGGATAGTGAACAGCTCTTCAGAGTGTCCAAGTGTGTGATCAGTTATGTCCGGGTCCGGGCACTCGACATGGTGGGAGGAAGTAGGATCAGGGTGGGGAATGTGCAGTCCAGTCTCACGGCTATTCACACTTGACCGTGTGGAAGACAGGGTGCTTGTGGTGGTGCAAAACTGATTGAAAGCATTATCCGCTATCCAACTACCAACCTGTTTTCACTGGTCTTGGTTTAATAGTGGTGTACTGCTGCGGTCCCCTACAAATTGGGACAAGAAAGGTTGAGCGAGATAATGTTGGCGTTTGTCGTGGCGCAATTCCAGCTTGCACATGGCCTCAGCCTCTGTATGCACCACCATCACGTCCAGTACCACCGGCCTTGCGCATTTTCAATGTTGTGCTGCCTGTATACAGGTAAATGCTGAGATGGGTATACTGATTGTTTTGGCGTATACAAATTGGAGCTACAACCCCTCCTGTCTCAGAAAAGGGTAAATGAAGGCGGACAGGCTGACTCTGATCAAGATGAACAAGGGTTGTATTGGGCCCGACTTCACCACACCACCACCAAATGATAGTATAATGTAAAATTTGTGCCGGTAAATTGCCATGCACCTCTGCACACCCACACATGGGTACACACTTCATTACTTTGGCTACTTGCTGTTTTGCTCCTCCTTCCCCTCATCCGCCACCATCATATGATCAGTGCGACCGTAGTTCATGATGCCACGAAAACATAATTTTTTTTACATCATATTTATGATGATGATGACCCTCACCGTTCAAATGATAGGCAGTACTTTCATGTACACACCCCCAGGGATAAATGTTTAGGTCCATGAAAACAGAATGGGCATTACAAGTACAGTAGACCCGCTCCTTTTTAATGGGAACAATATTTAGAGGCTCTCCTCCATTTCAAGGGGCATTGAAGGGCCTCACAATTTTGGCTTCACTGCCTAGGGCAATAGTAAAAAAGACCCACTGGCTTACAATGGCCACATTTTTGAAAAAGGGCCTCATGCACGCCTCTATGCAGGGGCATCTTGGTGCCTCCAAACCTTTGGCTTCCCTGCCTAGGGCAATACTAAAAAAGACACACTTGCTTCCAATGGTCACATTTTTAAAAAAGGCCCTCATGCACGCCTCTATGCAGGGGCATATTGTTGCCTCCCAATTTTTGGCTTCCCTGCCCTAGGGCAATGCTACAAAACACACACTTCCTTACAATGGGCACATTATTTAAAGAGGCCTTCATGTACGTCTTTTCCCAGGGGCATGGGAGTGCCACACAATTTTTAAAAATAAAATCTTTGATATAATCCAAAAAACTAACATACACCAACTCTGTCTCACAAGTGGGTATGAGCCCTTAATATTTTTTCCATGACAATCCATTTTGGTTTCATTTTGTAACGTTTTCTTGACAGTCCGTAAAGGTGGCGTAATGGTCTGACAACATTGTTGACATCAGTGACCTTGGGGTCTGAAATGCTTCCAGGGGTCTTCCCCATGATGTTCCCATGTCATTTGAGCACTGTTCTGATACTTTTGTGACATTTTTAGGCTTTTTCCATGCTGCCGGGGGTCATGTCAGAAAAATACTCGGGTCTCCCATAGGATAACATTGGGCTCGGTGCTCGGGCCGAACTTCGAGCACCCAAGCATTTTAGTACTCGCTCATCACTAACAAACAACTTTTTAGTTATAGGAACATACCTATATACCTAGGACTAAGGACATGTTGGTCTGAAATGCGTAAGATTTTCAATGATTGTGTTTTCTTTTTTTTATTCTTTTCTTTCTTGTGATTTTATGATTAGCCAATAAATTTCATATTCTAATTTTTTGGTGCCAGATTTTTTTCCTCTTTATTCTTCATGTATGGGCTATTCTATTTTCTGGATTGTAAAACCAAGTTCACATAAATGCATTTTTGTGCTGTCCTTTAAAAAGGACATCAAAAAGACATTGATCAGAAAAATGCCCAAAAGAAAAATGCCCATAGGCTTAGGGTTATGTGTTAGGTTAGGTGTTGGGTTAGGGATTAGCTTAGGTGTTAGGGGTTAGGTTAGGTGTTAGATTCGGTGTTAGGGTTAGGTGTTGGGTTAGGGGTTAGGGTTATGCATTAGGATTAGGTGTTAGGTTAGGTGTTGTGTTAGGGGTTAGGTATTAGGAGTTAGGGGCTAGGTGTTAGGTTTAGGTGTCAGGTGTTAGGGTTAGGTGTTAGGGTTAGGGGTTAGGTTAGGTGTTAGGTGTTTGGGTTAGGGGTTAGGTTAGGTGTTAGGTGTTTGGGTTAGGTGTTAGGGTTCTGTGCTAGGGTTATGTGCTAGGGTTATGTGCTAGGGTTAGATGTTAGGGTTAGGTTAGGTGTTGTGTTAGGGGTTAGGTTAGGTGTTGGGATAGGTGTTAGGGGTTAGGTTTGGTGTTAGGGGTTAAAGGTTAGGTGTTAGGTTTAGGTGTTAGGTTAGGTGTTGTGTTAGGGGTTAGGTATTAGGGGTTAGGTGGTAAATATTAGAGCTATGTGTTAGGATTGTGTGTTAGGGTTATGTGTTAGGCTTAGGTGTTAGGATTAGGTGTTGTGTTAGGGTTAGGGGTTAGGTGTTAGGGGGTTAAGTGTTTAGGTTATGTGTTAGGGTTATGCATTCGGATTAGGTGTTAGGTTAGGAGTTGTGTTAGGGTTAGAGATTAGATGTTAGGGTTATGTGTTAATGTCAGGTGTTACGTTAGGTGTTGTGTTAGGTGTTAGAGTTAGGTGTGAGGGTTAGGATTTTGGGTTAGGGTTAGGGGTTAGGTGTTAGGGTTAGGATTTTAGGTTAGGGGTTAGGTGTTAGATGTTAGGTGTTAGATGTTAGGTTTGGCGTTAGGGTTAGAGTTAGGGTTGCCTATTGGCAGTTTTCAGAGAATGCAGACAGACACTCAAACCAATGTTATTCAACTAGGCTGTTCAGATTAACTTTTATTTTGATGGACATAATCTGTTCATGAAAAAAAATCTCAGCATGCACGAGTGTCTTCCATATGTTTGTGGACACTCACCCATGTAAGTATATGGGGCACAAAAAAAATGGATCTGATATGGATCAACCATATAACATCCAATTTTTACCCATACATTGCCATTTTTTAATATAGGGAACCATGTTTGGTCTTGTAAATTTTAATAGTTGCTGAAGTATAAAATTGTATGCCATATGGATGAAAATGAAGAGGAATTTTTTTCCGGATGAAACATGGATATTTTATACATATGTGAACAGAGCCTAATAATAATAATAATAATAATTATTATTATATTATTATTATAACACCATTTATTCCATAGTGCTTTACATGTGAAGAGGGGCAAACCTAGACAGGTACAATATATGTGAACAATACAAGGTACACATGAGGGCTCAAAGTGTACAAGGGATGAGTGGGGATACATTGTAAATATGACTGCTTTCCTGGTGTACTTTGAAGTGAGGGAAGGTTAAATAGTACACCCACTAGGGGTGGCGTTTAAGAAGCTAGAAAACAGGATGCAGCCATTTTAGTTACAGTCAGTATGAGATTGTGAAAGCAAGAAAAATCAAGTTTCATTTGTAGGAGGTGTGGCAGAGATAGAGACACCCATAACATATCTATTCAGTTGGATCCTATGGGCCAAACTTGGGCCCTTGACATGGTGGTGGTTGGGAAACAGAAAAACCGGGCTGAGTACCAGATATTCACATCAGGTTAGAGTCCATGGGAAACATCCCAAGTAGTGTCTTCCTTCCTCTGACTGGACTTTGTGAATGCCTACACAGCTGATGGCTTCTTGGCTCCTGTAAGACGGCCTTTGTCAGAATTGCGGAGGAGTGCTATTTTACTGGCTAATCCAACTGCATAGCCATGCTAAACCCTGTAGGTGGGATGGAGCAGGCTCATAAGACGTTTGGTTACACGGATGAGAATATGATGATAATGGGGAGGAGGAGAGGCTTGAAGATGATGTTAGAAGCCCGACGCCAGGGACGCAGTCAGCTGTAAAATTAAGTACAAAAATATAAACAGTGGCACATTACCATGCTGAAAAATGCTAAACTTGAATAAAGGAAATTTTGGCATTGCATTACTGTCATAGGAATACTTGAAAAACAAGAAATACTTAGTGTATGTATTGGCCAATCCATGTAACCTCGATAACCACAACGAGGATTATCTCATTTATCAGGAGCCTAATATGAATATGCCTCTAGCTGAGTTATAAATTTACACATCATAGGCAGTGGGTCCCAAATTTTGCTGGATTTTTTTTAGAAATGAATTGCAAAAAAATTCATATTTTGCCTTAAAGGGAACCTGTCACCTGAAATTAAGTCCCTACACTATCACTACCTGCCCCTACACCTTCCTACCTGCTCCCTATCGATCCCTATCTGTGCCAAAGTGGCCCTATAAAAGATTAGAAAAATGAATTGTAACTTACTGTGAGTCCGTGCATTATGAGGCCGATCACATGATCGGCCCGACTCTGCGCATGCGCAATGCGCTTATTGAAGCCGGGCTGATCACATGATTGGCCCCATAATGCACTGAGGCTGATCACATGATCGGCCCCATAATGCACCGGGCCGGAAGTGACGTAGCGCCCAGTGCATGACAAGCTTCCACAGGGTGGGAGATTCCAAATAGAGGGGCAAAGAGGATGAAACAATAACGCCGCCTAGCGGGGCGTGCACAGCCGCATAGAGGAGTGCTACATGGAGCCTGGCACCTCCTTCTCAGTCCCCTTACTCACGGACTTATGTAAGTTACAATTCATTTTTCTAATCTTGTATAGGGTCATTTTAGCATAGATAGGGATCGATAGGAAGCAGCAAGGAAGGTGTAGGGGCAGGTAGTGATAGTGTAGGGACTTAATTCCAGGTGACAGGTTCCCTTTAAAGTGTACCTGTCAAATAAAATATTGCTATTAACATGCAGATATAGGGTTTACCTGTAAGTTAATACCATTTGGGACCTGTCTGGCACCTGAACTTGGAACCCAATTGCCGGCAGGAAAAGAACTTAAATCCTCCTGACAGTGTTCTGGTTTCAGTCATGGGGGCGGCACTAGTTCTGTGTATGGAGAATGGCAACTGTAACCGCCCCCCGCACTGACTGACAGCCCCTCAGCATTAAAACCAGCTGTTAGCCAGTGTGGGGACCTGGTTACAGACACCACTCTCCATACACAGAGCAGTGACTGAGCCTCCATCAGTGCCACCCCCATGTCTGAAACCAAAACACTGCGTCACACGTTTTGCGCAAAACTTGCAGTGTTATGGCGGCATCTGGTCCTGTTCACACTACAGATTTTGACACTCCTCTCTGTAGTTTCTCTGATGCTTCTGAGTTCCACAGGCAGCTCGAGCGTTGACCAGTTGTGTTCTCAGTAGTGATCAGTCTAGTATGAGTTAATCTCTGACTACCTTTTTAAGATGGTGGGAGCTGGTCTCTGATTCCAACTGTAGCTTCTGCTTTGCTCAGCAATACCGGTCCTTATCTTGGTAATCTGGTATCAGTAGCTGCTTGGTAGGTTTTTGGTTAATACTTTCTTGTTGCATCATTAACTCCAACTTGTTTTTGTGTTCTCCCTTATTACTTATTGTATTCTCTTTGTGTGTGTGAGCGGAGTACTGTGAGTTTGTGTTTTCGTACTCTCCTGTCTGTCTTTGTCAGTGGGTTCCATCACTTCCCAGCTCCGGGGGAATAGGGAGTAGAAATCAGCTCAGGTCTTTACAGGAGCAGGGTCAGGTTGGAGACTCAGGCCTCTCCACCATCAGGAATACCCCTGAGTTAGGGAAAGTTCAGGGCTCCCTAGCTTTAGGGGCAGATCAGGCACCCCTGTTTCCCTTTTCCCCACAGCCTCCAAGACACACTGCCAGAAGAATTAAAGTTCATTTCCTCCCAGCAGTGGGGTTTAATGTACAGGCATATATCTGCAGATTTATAGATTTTTTCCATGTGATGTAAAATGATTCACTCATCTCTAGTAACATGACTGTGTATAAATAAATGTGTTATGTGATGCATGCATTACTTTATCATTTTCTATTGGTAAGATGCTCCTTGCATTGGCCGGTGTGTACATTGTCCTTTTACTATACGTCACTGTATTCGGCATCTCCTGTTACCATGTTCAGATTTTGGTCTCATACAGTTGTTATCATGAAACATCTGTGCTCTGTGCAAAAACATCTGTTTCAACAAATTTTTTCCTGGCTTTGAGTCATTTCTCCATTTCTTCGATCTCGTAAGCCAAGATTTTATTTAAAAATAAAGAAAAAAGTTTTGTTTTTGTTTTAATTAGGCTCAGTTGCAATATACATGAGTAAGTATATAAGAAGATGTTGTGGGCACCGGACTGTTAACACAATTTCTCTTTCAAGAGAATGAGGATTTGGCAGTTTTACACACAACCACTCCGCAGCCAAATGGGAAGTTGTGAGCTCAAAACATGACTATTCTTATCATTTTTACCATAAATCAATAATACGTGTGAATATAGGGAACAGTCACGCCAAGGCAGGTGGAGCGGGGTTAGTGGACCCACTAGACCACAGAGGACTCTGTGGTAGCCGAAACGGAGGAACCAGCCGGACTAGGACGTGTGATTAGGGATGAGCGAGTAGTATAATATTCGGACTCGCTATACTCATAACAAGTAGGTCTTAATACTCTGGTACTCATTACGAGTAGCGAGTCCAATGTAAGTCAATGGGGAATGCGAGTACTTACACAGTGTATCCATATACACTGCGAAAGTGAAATAAAAGTTAATAAAAAGTGTTAAAAATAAAAAAATAACATACTCACCTATCCGACGGGTGTTTCGGGACCCGAAAAGAACACATCCGATGGGCTACCAGGACCTTATTTATGATGGCCAATCAGATGGCCGGTAGTGGTCAGGTGGTGTGTAACATCACACACCACCTGATCGCTACCGGCCATCTGATAGGCCATCAGACGTAAGATCCTGGCAGCCCAGCCGATGTGTTCTTTTCAGGTCCCGGGACAGTCGTCGTATAGGTGAGTATGTTATTTTTTTTATTTTTAACACCTTTTATTAACTTTTATTTCACTTTTGCAGTGTATAAAGATACACTGTGAAAGTGAATGTAATACTAGCTACTCCTAACAAGTAATCGCAAGAAACACGCGGAGTAGCGAGTAGCCCAAATACCGTGCTATTCAGCTGAGTACCGAATAGTTACGAGTATACTCACGCATCCCTATGTGTGATTAATTGCAAGACATTATTTAGAAACTTGGAGAGGAGAACCCACAAGGGAAGACCCCCTGGGCCGAAACACCTAATTCCCCAAGGGAACACCGACATGCGAACCACTTAACAGGCATTGACCTGGCACAGCCAAGGAGGCTCAAGTGCAGCAGCTCCAGGACCAGAGGGTCAGACCCAAGAGGAACAGCGATACCGAGGGGAGAAGAGCGAGAGGTCCAGGGAACCGGTTGAGGAGTACAAGTGGAGGTTACCAGTACAACCAGAGAAATCTAGGTAGGGTATGGATCAATGTCACAGGGGATTGGTTCAAAATATCCTGAGGATACCATCAGGGTCTGCAGGTAGATTGTAGGTAGGCAGGACACCAGCACTAGAAGAAAACACTGGGAATTAGTTCAAGGCAAGATAAGGCTCAATAAGCAGGTGCTGGTCTGGGACCTGAGCACGGCCATTGAGAACAACGCCTCTCAGCAATTGACTGAGAGGTAATTTCCAGGAAAAGGGTGCACTGACCCTTTAAATCAAATGACAGTGGCGTGCGCATGCCCTATGCTCGCTCCTCTGCAACCCGGAAGAGAGGAAGCAGAGGAGACACACCGGAAGGATGCTGCAGCCTGAGCGGACATCGCGGGTGTGCAGGCTGGGTAAGTAGGAGTGCGGGGAACAGACGGGACCTTGTCTCTCTGCACCCTGGAGATGGGTCCTGCTAGCCGGATTGGTATAGAAACTTTACACCTTTCACATCTTCCAGCATCTTATTGTCCCCTTTTACTGGTTTGGAAACCTTTTCTGTCTAGTGTAAAACACTTGACGATTCTATAAGGAATTACCTCTGTCTTAAGGCCCCGTTACACGGCATGATATAGTGAATGATATCACTGAAACGGCACGGGTTTGGAGTCGTTGAAACGACATTGTTAGGACGTCATTTCGTGTAACACCGAGATATGACTATGATAAATCGTTGGATCGTTGATTGCAGATTTGAGAACATGTTCTCAAATCAAATGATTCACCGTCAGCCAACCTGCTGCATCGTTCTGTGTGACACCGCGATAACGATGTTGTTCACAACTTTGCCCATTCACATCAGTCAACAAGTATCGTTCGCTGGGTTGTGTGAATGATAGCTGCTGCCTGGATCGTTGGTGCGTCATCCATGATATCTAGACGTGTGACATCTCATCAATGATGCCAAAACGATGTGATAACAACTGTGCGCTCATGAGATCGTTAAGGATATTGTTTCAACATTGCAGCGTGTAACGGTACCTTAAGTCTTACCCACTTAACCACTATCACTATTTCAAATAATGACACAACAACTTCTTCTTTGGAACAAAGAGTCACAGCTTTTATTAATCAACAAATATATCGTCCCTGCGGCTACAACATGCCACCCCTTAGTCAATACCATAACCAATATATATATGCATCCCCAATAAACCATATCCAAAATAACTGATAGGTCTGTTCCAGAACCCCCAACTATTCCAATTCCCTGGCTGTAAGCACAACTAGCCCAGAGGTCTAAACCAGCCCAAGGGGTGGGGCATTAACATACCATCCTTAAATACCCCCCAAACTTGCAGGACCTATGCCCACAAGTTCCCAATTCCTTTTATGAAGCTACTACCCCTAAGTGACTTTGTACCACCAATCAAATATCGGTAATCCCAGCCTCTGAAACTATATTTCTTAGACTGGTGTATTGGGAAAAGATAATTATGCCTGTTTCTTCATTGTTTAAAAGTTACATTGCCCTCCATATGATACAGTTTACTACACCGCAGGGGGCTTATGCAATTAGCAATCAGTAGGCATTCCATGAGTTAGCATATAAAAAGGGCAATGGACAGTCCCACAGGCAGAAATGGCCAATGTCCCTTGACCAAACAAGGGAAAAATAAATCTGGCATAGTTAAGAACCATTCAGCCGCAAACAAGTGGTGAGACATCTCCCTTGACACTAAGTCATCACACAAATATCCAAAGCCAGTCATAAAAGGACTTGGATGATGATTACAGAGGTGCATGCTGGGGTACCATACAACTAGCACAAAAGTCATTTGGAAAGGTAGAAGAAATGACCTGTAATGGAATCGAGACAGGTGAGTAACAAAACCCCCTAGTTGGACCCATCTTGGAAGAATCTATCAAAGAAGTAAGAGCATGCTTGTGTGGCACCCCTGTAGGGAATTTGCACAGGATCCACCGGTGCAAGGAGGGATTTACACCTTGGTACACACAGCACACAACACCTTCCACCCCAGACCTGGAGGGGAAGCTCTACTGGCTGCCTCAAGCCAGTTCCCCTTTAAAAGATCCAGGCCTGAGGGGAGGAGTCAGTTAGTCTCAGTTAGTTCCAGAGAGCCTGTGGAGAGAGCAGGAGTGAGGAGCTGGTCGCTGGGAAGGATCCAGGCCCAGGACCAGGGAACACTGACCCAGCTGTGCTGCACCCTAGGGTGAGGGTCGGAGGCCAGTGGAGAGTAGGAGAATCAAGGAAGGGAACCAGTCAAGGTCTCCTTGTAGTACACCCGGACACCGGAGTCCGACACTGCCAGCATGTATTGTAACATCAAAAGCCCGGAAGGACCAGGAGGAGTTAACCCTGAAGTACAGGACCAGGGGCCATAGGAGGAATAGGGACCCCGCAGAAGGACCTCATTGTCAGTTTAGAGCAAAGCCCTGAGAGGGAGAAGGAGCGGTGAGTTCAGTCACAGGCAGGACTTACCCCAAACCACAGAACACAGAGACAGAGGAGGCCTCATAACTTTCTAAGGTGGAAGTTCCAAGTTGCATCGGGGACCTGGTTATTACTCTGGACTGTACCTGTTACCTTATCACCAGTAAAAGGTACCGAAACAACAATCACTGTGTGTGTGTGTGTGCATGCTTACCCGCCGCTATTCACCGCATTGACTGCAGAGACGTGACTACTACTCCCCTCATCCATTCCCGCTGCCCTGAGGTAAAGTTCCATCTGTGGGGAACTGTACTACACTGAGCTGCACTTCCATCACCTCAGCAGCCGGCTGCAGCGCTGGTATACCCGTTACCAGGAACTACAGGTGGCGTCACGTTACCAATCCCCTTATCCCCCACCATTCCCCGCCATTGAGGGTCCAGGGCACGGGAGTGGGGACCGACCAGCCATGATTCCCCATCAAAGTCGCCATCAGCCCCGGTACCAGAGTACCCCCTACCCTGTCGATCACCTCACTTGACATGAATAGTCTTGTACCAAGTTGGAGCATTAATGTCCTTTTAATGAACCCTGCATTTGGGATTGTATCAAGTCTATCAAGTAGAAAAGATTCTCATGAAGCTTCTTATACTACAGAATGTGGTTGATTTCACACTTCATGTCACTGGCAGAAGCAAAAGGTCACTTCATAATAGAGAAAAAATTATTGAAAACTACACCGCATTCCACATTATTATGCCAATTAGATTTAAGTGTCAAAGATTAAATTTTTTTGTGTTTTTCTAATAAACTCATACATTGAGCGGTGAAAATGAAAAAGTACTTTTTTTTTC
The DNA here is from genome assembly GCA_033576535.1 of Allobates femoralis. Classification (NCBI taxonomy): domain Eukaryota; kingdom Metazoa; phylum Chordata; class Amphibia; order Anura; family Aromobatidae; genus Allobates; species Allobates femoralis. The sequence goes on from JARQOC010000005.1 coordinate 40,961,847, forward strand.
CACAAAATGTTCTTTTAGCCTCAATTTCTTTCATTTTCACATGGCAACAGCATAAAATGGATCCTAAAATGTGTTGGGCAATTTCTCTTGAGTACACCGATACTGCATATGTGGTCATAAACCACTGTTTGGGTGCACATTTTGAGTTCACTGCCACAGGGAGCCCTGGTGACTCAGCGAGTGACATCACCACTCCCCTTTGGCGTTCTCTGACTGCCGCGGGTGATGTCACTCACCGAGTCCCTGCGGTCAGTGTGATTGCAGACTCTACTGGGAGAGTTCTGAAGGTTTGTGGAGGGTTATGTGGGAGTAATAAAAATGGAGTTGAGATATGTTTGTTTTTGTTCCAATAAAATTAATTTTCTCTGAGTTTTGTGTATTATTTACTAGAGATTCCTAATGACCAGGTCTAATATTAGCCCCACATTAGGAATCTTTGGCTTAGTGCCAGCTGCCAACAAAAAAGCTGAAATTAACCCCTGTTTGCCACTGGCACCAGGGCAACTGGAAGAGTCTGGGTACAGCACCAGAAAATGGCACCTCTAATTAATGCGCCATTTTTTTGGGTGGCTGTGGGATGCAATTCGCAGTGTGGGGGCCGAGAATATTTAGGCCTGGCCACACTGAGGATTCCAGCCCCAGCTGCCAAGTTGTACCTGGCTGGCAACTGAAAATATGGCAAACCTCTACAACGTTTGTTTAGTTGTGGAAACAGTTTTTAATACGGCTTTGCCGTATTTTTGGTTGCCAGCCAGTTACAACTTGGCAGCTATGTAATGTCACCCAACCACCAGTTGCTTAGTTGTACCCGGCTGGCAACCAAAAACACGGTGAAGCCCAACATCGTTTTTTTTTTATTTATAGAAATAATGTGGAAAAATAAACGACGTGGAGCTTTCCTGTATTTTTGATCAACAGCCAGTTATAACTAGGCAGCTGGGGACTGGAATCCTCAGCATGGAGAGGCCCAAGCGTTCTGGGCCTTCCATGCTGCGAATTGCAGCCCTCAGCCACCCCAGAAAACTACGTATTTATTGACGCCTCATCCACTTGCTCTGGTGTCAGTGGCAAACTGGGTAATAAAGGGGTTAATGCCAGCATTTTTATTGGCAGCTGGCACTAAGCCCAAGGTTCATCATGTCGGGCCAATGTTAGATATTGCCATTAGGAATCTTGAGTAAATATTAAAAAAAATACACCACACAGAGAAAAATCATTTTATTAGAAAAAGAAAACACAACACATTTAGATTCCATCTTTATTACTCCATACACTCCAACGTAGTCCACAACGATGGTCCCATGGCCCTCGATCGCCTCTTCTACATCCAGAGACCTCAGCAAGGGATCATTTGTCCATTTGGTGCAGTCTCTGGGGTCTCACTGATGGTCACTATATGGCAGTTCATTGCCATACAGTGCACCATCAGTGTAACCCCAGAAACTGCAGCAAGGGATCAAGTGTTCTCTTGTTGTAGTCTCTGGAGTCACAGTAATTGTGCATTGTATGGCAATGATCTGCCATATAGTGCACCATCAGTGAGACCCTAGAGACTACAACAAGAGGACACTTGATCCCTTGCTGCAGTCTCTGGGATCTCACTGATTGTATGACAATGATCTGCCATACAATAAACAATCAGTGAGATTCCAGAGACTGCAGCAAGGGATCAAGTGTCATCTTCTTGTCTCTGGGGTCACAGTGATGATACACTGTTTATTGTATGGCAGATCATTGTCATACAGTGTATCATCACTGTGACCCCAGAGACAAGAAGATGACACTTGATCCCTTGCTACAGTCTCTGCGGTTACACTGATGGTGCACTGTATGGCAATGATCTGCCATACAGTGCACCACCAGTGAGACACCAGAGACTTCAACAAGAGGACACTTGATCCCTTGCTGAAGTCTCTGGGGACTCACTGATGGTGCACTGTACGGCACATTATTGCCATACAGTGCACCATCATTGTGACCCTTGAGACTACAACAAGAGGATACTTAATCTGTTGCTGCAGTCTCTGGGGTTACACTGATTGTGCACTCTATGGGAATGATCTGCCATACAGTGCACCATCAGTGAGACCCCAGAGAGTACAACAAGAGGACACTTGATCCCTTGCTGCAGTCTCTGGAGGTACACTGATGGTGCACTGTATGGCAGATCATTCCCATAAAGTGCACCATCAGTGTGGCAAACCCAAGTCTCAGAGATCACATGATATCTGAGGCTTGGGTCAGGTGACCAGATGTTGTCATGGCAACGCCGGTTGACATTGCAATGTCAGGTTACCATGGTGATAGGCCCATTGCAATTTCGTTACGATGGCCGATCACCTCGGAGAGATATAAGAGACCCTGCGCTTCCTCTCCATGAACCCTAATTGCTGTGACTGATAAGATCGCAACACTTAGGGGGTGACACAGAGCCAGGGCACAGCGACCACACAGATCACTTTGCCTAGCTATCACATCGCTCCTCTGAAGCCTTATCTCCATGCAGGGAGATGATGCTGTGGAGGAGCAGAGGGCAGAAGTGGCAGGTGGGCGGCAGGCACAGGAGGGGAGGACCGGGGCATCAGGACTGGAGGGGAGCTGGCGGAGTAAGAGGGACACTGTCAGGGTACTGACAGAAGATGGTAACCAATCTCCCCTCTCCCTACCATTAGGACCTTTATACTCTTTTCCATCCCTCATTGAAACTATTGTATTGCACCATGCACCAGACATCCTCTTGTCCATGCTTGACAGGTTATTATTAGGGATGAGCGAGTATACTCGCTACTATTCGGTATTCGCCGAATAGTAGTGGTATTCGGGCTACTCGCTACTCTCCGAGTACTTATGTGTACTCGGGAGTAGCGAGTAGTCTTAAAACTTTCGCAGTGTATGTATGGATACACTGCGAAAGTAGCCTAAAAGTGTGTAAAAGTTGTTATAAAACAATAAACTTACATACTCACTTGTCCGACGCCTGCACCGGGACCGGAAAACCTCACCTCCGCTTGCTGGACAAGGACCTTTCACTACCAGCCAATCAGATGTCCGGTAGCGATCTGGCCAATCAGATGGCGCCACGTCACACCACGTGATCGCTAGCGGCCACCTGATTGGCCAATTTGCAAGGTCCTAGATGTACTATCAGGACCTTGCAAACTGGCCAATGAGGTGGCCGCTAGCGATGACGTAGTTGTGACATGGCGCCATCTGATTGGCTGGTAGTGAAAGATCCTTGTCCAGCGAGCGGAGGTGAGGTTTTCCGGTCCCGTGCAGGCGTTGGACAGGTGAGTATGTAAGTTTATTGTTTTTTAACAACTTCTACACACTTTTAGGCTACTTTCACAGTGTATCTATAGATGTACGAATACTTTCACAGTGTATCTATAGATACACTGCGAAAGTATTCGTACTCGCTATACTCGCAACGAGTAGCAAGTACCGCTACCTACTCGTTACGAGTATAGCAAGTACGAATAATTAGGTACTCGCTCATCCCTAGTTATTATCGATATCTGGTGAGAAGTTCATGTTAATATGACCTTTAGAAATGTATTTGATTAGGATATTGGTTGCATGTTCAATATTTATCTCACCCACTGTGGATAACTTTACCAGGTTGCACTATTTGACAAAGTCTTTAAACTTCATCTTTTTAATTGCCACCAGATCCATGTGTTTTCACAGATTTTTAATGAACAGCATTTTAAAAGAGACATCTGTAAACTAAACACAGAGTTCAGTGTATTAAAGTTTGATTCAAAGGAAAAAAGTCACATTAAAGGCCCCTATACTCATTGGATAGCTGTTGGCCAAACATCTGCAATGTTTTCCTGTGCGCTACCTGGGGCTCTAGGTGTGGCCACATCCAAGGTAAACTATGGGTTAATATGGGGCAGCATTGCTAGGCAGTGAGCGACGTTAACGCTAGCCGTTACAGCAGACTCGGCTAAGCGTTTAGCGGAACCGGGAAACATGGGTCACACCCCAAGTGTGATCCTAGCCTTAGGCTGGTTTCACACTGCAGAATTTTCACTGATCAGTGTCCATCCAGTTTGTGTGCCAAAACCAGGAGAGGAACTTGCAGAGAAAAAGTATAATTGAAAGATTGACCCCTGTTCTGAGTTTTGGAGACACTTCTGGTTTTGGAACACAAACTGGATGGACACTGATCAGGGAAAATCCTGCAGTGTGAAACCAGTCTTAGGAGGCTTTAAGCATCTTGTTTGATCTGCAGGAAATGTGTTGGAGAGCAGGAGGAGCTGATATATAGCTTTGTTGGAAAAGTCTCAGTATTATTTTTATCATTTAAACTTATTCATTATTAGAAACCCGGGGGTTGGTTCTAAAAGTATTCAGTAAAAGAGCTATGTCTGTAGAAGTAAGTCTATCAACCACTTAATAAAACTAATTACTAGATGTCTAAGCATATAAAGGGATGTTAGTGGAAAAAATGACTATAACTGAATTACACTTTGCTTGTACAGTATATGACAGAATGCTGCCAATCACCTCAGCAGCACTTCCTTCACGAAGACACCATCTATTTGTCTCTTTAACAATATAATGTGGTACACATCCAAATTGCAGGTTTGGTTGCCAAGGACAGTGACCGTTAAGAGGGTTGTGTAAGAGAGTGTAAGGCTGTGTGCTCATGGTTCGGAGGAGCTGCGTGTTGGACGCAGCTCCTCTGGACCTGAGTGAAGCCGTAGGTGCCCGCAGGGAGACCGCAGCTGCCCTGTACTCACCATGTGCTGTGGGTGCAGGGCGGCTTCTCCCCGCAGTCACCCAATGGGAGCTGCTTCCGACTCTGCAGCATGAAATGAACATGCGGAGGAGGAGCAGACTGCCGGCAACCCGCACCGCAGCTGAAAAGGCGCTGCAGTCAGGTTAAGTATATTGGGCATGGAATTTCTTGAAATCCCATCCACTATGCGTATACTGTACTACGCAATGTTTTGGACGCAGTGGCAAGACGCTGCATCCAAAACACTTTGTATACTGATCGTGTGCACATATAATAATTGTATTTTGTTATATGGATGCATTTCTCAGTTACTGCATTGATGTGCAAAGTGTATTGTGAAAACTATTGCTGGCTGCAGGAGTTTTGGTAAGGAATGGGATAACAATAAGTAAGAAGTTTATGGAGGGGCTTCAGCTATATAACAGGCTGTTGAGATCCAGTATAGTGCTTTGAAAAAGTATTCATAGCGTGTGAACTTTTCCATATTTTTTCATGTTACAGATACACATTTAAATGTATTTTATTGGGATTTTGTAACAATCTGCATACTGTCCTTGTCTGCTATGTTACTATTGTGTGGAGGTTGTCAGTCTGTTTTGGTTGTGCTGGGTCTGTGCTGCAATCATCTATGTTCACTTCCCTTGATTAGTCCTCTACTTAAGCATGCTAGCCCCTCCATCCAGTGTCAATTGTACACTTGCTGCTGTCTGTGTGAGACTGATCTCTCTGTGCTCTGTGACCCAGCCTGACTTTATTCTCTTTCCTGGACTTTGACCATTTGTCTGTGACCTGACTACTCTTTTACCTGCGCCCTGTAAACTGTCTTGTCTTTCTGGTTTTACCTCTTGTTGTACTGCGCCATTTCCTGGACCTGACCTTGGATCGTTTGACCTTTTTTTACTTATCCAGTAAGTAATACTATAATATAATTACCGTATATACTCGTGTATAAGCCGAGTTTTTCAGCCCAAAAATTGGGCTGAAAAGTCCCCCCCTTGGCATATACACGAGTCACTATACAGGGTGAGTGGGGTGGGGGCTGTGTCGGGCTGGGGAGGCAGGAGGAGGCGGGGGGGATACTGTATATTGAGCGGCCTGTCACATGGGCCCGCTCATTACATATGCACTGCATCCCCCTGTCAATCAGTGCCAGGGGGAGCAGTGCATATCGGTAGATAATGCCCCCAAACTGCTGGCACACATCCCCCCCTGTTGTAAGGCCCCCCTGCTGAATACTTACCATCCCTGGTCTTCAGCAGCACCTCCGCGCCGGTCCTCTGTGCTCCGGTCCTCCGTGGTCCCGTCCTCTGTGCTCCGTTCCCCGGCTGTATCATGTGACCGGCCGGGTCGCAGAAGCGATGACGTCACCGCTTCTGCGACGCGCGGGGACCCCGAATGCAGCAGTGGACGGCAGCACAGAGGACGAGACCAAGGTGGACCGTAGCACAGAGGACCGGCGCGGAGGTGCTGCTGAAGACCAGGGATGGTAAGTAATCAGCAGGGGGGGCCTTACAACAGGGGGGGACGTGTTCCAGCATTTGTGTGGGGCTGCAATACCACTGGGGCTGCTGTATACACCACTGGGGCTGCAATACCACTGGGGCTGCTGTATATAGGGGCTGCAATACCTCTGGGGCTGCTGTATATAGGGGCTGCAATACCACTGGGGCTGCAATACTACTGGGGCTGCTGTATATAGGGGCTGCTGTATACACCACTGGGGCTGCAATACCACTGGGGCTGCTGTATATAGGGGCTGCAATACCACTGGGGCTGCAATACCACTGGGGCTGCTGTATATAGGGGCTGCTGTATACACCACTGGGGCTGCAATACCACTGGGGCTGCTGTATATAGGGGCTGCAATACCACTGGGGCTGCAATACTACTGGGGCTGCTGTATATAGGGGCTGCTGTATACACCACTGGGGCTGCAATACCACTGGGGCTGCTGTATATAGGGGCTGCAATACCACTGGGGCTGCAATACCACTGGGGCTGCTGTATATAGGGGCTGCTGTATACACCACTGGGGCTGCAATACCACTGGGGCTGCTGTATATAGGGGCTGCAATACCACTGGGGCTGCTGTATATAGGGGCTGCTGTATACACCACTGGGGCTGCAATACCACTGGGGCTGCTGTATATAGGGGCTGCTGTATACACCACTGGGGCTGCTGTATATAGGGGCTGCAATACCACTGGGGCTGCAATACCACTGGGGCTGCTGTATATAGGGGCTGCTGTATACACCACTGGGGCTGAAATACCACTGGGGCTGCTGTATATAGGGGCTGCAATACCACTGGGGCTGCTGTATATACCACTGGGGGCTGCTGTATATACCACTGTGGCTGCTGTATATACCACTGTGGCTGCTGTATATACCACTGGGAGCTGCTGTATATCATACTGCTGGGGCCTGTATACCACTGCTGGGGGCTGTATACCTGTGCTGGGGTCCACCCTCGGCTTATACGCGAGTCAATAGATTTTCCCAGGTTTTGGGGGCAAAAGTAGGGGGGTCGGCTTATACACGGGTCGGCTTATACACGAGTATATACGGTACTATCTGTAATTGTACCAAGACAAAAAGTAAGGTGCACTACTAAATGTATACTATCCCAATAAGGATCGGGGGTGCTGCTTTGTCAACAAAGAAACCATTTATCGTAGAGAAAGAATTGACAAATACAAGTAGCAGCACACCACCACAAATAGAATCAATAAAGCTTTTTATTCAGGACGGAACAACAAACATTTAAAAACAGTTAAAACACATGTACGGACCACAGTCCACAAGGAAAAAAGCCCCTGTAATTATAAGTTACATATCACAAAAAACAGTCTCCTATAAATGCATGCAATGCACATGACCAAGTTATGCAAAGAGATGTATATATAATGGTAGTTGTTACATAATCATTCCCATATGTGTTAGGAACTGATCCTGGGTAATATCCAAAGGATCTACAAGAAATGCATTACTATGAATAACTGACAGACTGGTAAAGTGTCACCTGGACAACGGAACACGTCAACCTGTTTAATGTGTAAATCACACAAGAAGCGCACAGCTGGGTGTATTATAACATCCGGAAGAGACCGGCACAAATAGCCTGGTATATAAGAGATCTCACAATAATGAAGCCGAAAAATAAGGCTGTATCTCACCAGTGAGCCGTCTTTCCAACAATCTGAGCGCCTGCAAATTGTGGTGAAACCTCCAGCCACCGGTGTGTAGCTAGAGCGGTATAGGGAAGTCCACCGTCAGGGGTCGTAGTGTGTGGGAGGCAGGGAGCCCGGATCCCACGCGTATACGGCTATGAAGCGGCTTCGTCAGGGAGGCGTGGCTAACATCCGGCGTTCCGCCCTTAAATATCAGTACCAATCAAGCGGCTGCATCAGCCGCGTTGTGTGTAACCATGACTCCCCAGGAAGAAACGGAAATGACGTTCCGGGAGTTCTCAGAGCCATGTATAAGATTCCAAGCAATGTACAAGCAATAATCTGGTGGCGAGATGGTATAAAAGAAACTGTAAGAAAACACAAAGAATATCATACAAATGGAACATGATAGTGACCCTGATAGAAAGAACCTTAATTTTCCAGAATTGTTAATTATATTGGGGTAGTCAGTCATACAATAGTGTGTACTGATGGTGAAGCTCAACATATATAATATAAATATAGAGGCCATAACGGACAAATAAGGAAGAGTCCATAGATGTGTTGTTGATCATATGTGTACAATTCTAGCAAAGGTCACAAGCATAGAAACCATATAATGTATCATATTCTCAATTGGAATACGGATGATCTGTGATGCAGGCATGGTTTATCACCAAGAATGGGTCATTACTGACCCGACGTACCCTGAGGACAATGAAGTCCCCATGATACGTCAATCGGTATAACCTAATATTCCCCTCTCTTGTATGTCCTAAAAATGTGTATGTTAGATGAAAACTTTTACTCAGGCAGGGTGGGACAATTTAGATTGTTTAAATCTTGACAAGAAATACAGAGTACATCCCCTACAAATTTATGCAGGAGCAGTACTCACGTATATACACAAAAGAGAAGGATTTCATGTGGATTTTGGAACCCGTTACCCCTACTTTGTATTTTCTCCCATTATTTCTTGGACAAACAAATTAATAGGGATAGGCTTCATGACTCCTTTCTTTTAGACCTGCTTGGCTTCCTATTGTCTCATAGCTACTTCACATTTGATAGGAGTTATTTTAGACAGATCTCCGGAGTAGCTATGGGGGCGAAATGTGCGCCAGCCTTTGCAAACTTATTCTTAGGTTGGTGGGAGGAACAGATTGTTTATCATAAACCAGCCTACAAAACATTTGTCCAAGGATGGTATAGATACATCGACGATGTGGTGTTTCTTTGGAGCGGAGATGATGTATCATGTAGATCATTTTTGGAGGATTTAAACTCCAATTCGTTAAACATCTTTTTAACTTTTACCTCATCTCCTACAGAAGCCATTTTTCTAGACCTGAGGATTGTGGTCAAGGACGAACAACTACATACAGATCTATATAGGAAACCCACAGCGACAAATAGTCTCCTACACTATACGAGTTTCCATCCTAATCATGTACGGAGAAGTGTACCGATAGGCCAATTCTTGAGAGTCCGACGGAATTGTGCGGATGACGATGACTTCAAGATCCAATCACGAGCTCTAACCGAGCGATTCTCGGCCCGAGAATATCCAAAACGCATCATCTCCAATGCCTTCAGGAGGGCTAAGTCAAGTACACAAGAGGCTCTATTAAAACATCGGATCAAACCTGTGGATAATACACCGAGGATCATCATGGACTACCATAACCAATGGAATAAGGTCAGTAACATTCTACAAAGCCATTGGGATATTTTGTCCATGGATCCTAAGATACGTTTGGATATCGGAAATAGACCAAAGATTACAGCAAGACGAGCCCCGACTTTGAGGGATACATTGATACGAAGCCACTTTAGGAGACCAACTCAAAGTTTGGGACGTGGAATGAGATTGAAAGGATCTTTTCCATGTGGTTCCTGCAGTGTATGCCCTCTCATGAACCCGACTAGGGATAGTTTTTTGAATCCGGGGGACAACAAAAAACATCGATTGAAACATTACATCAATTGCAAAACAAGATTTGTTGTTTATGCAATTATTTGTCCGTGCAACAAACTATATGTTGGGATGACTGGGCAGGAACTGCGAAAACGCATACAAAAACACATATCAACTATCCAACTAGCTGCGGACCACTTTGAGAAGGGTATCACTTTGACTTCCGTGGCTTCCCATTACTTGACTAAACATCAGGGCCGACTGTCGGGGACTAGAGTGGTCGGGTTGGAGAGACTTACAGACAACATCAGGGGAGGGGATAGGAAGAAACCCCTCTTGAGACTGGAGTCGAGGTGGATTTACCACCTCAATTCGACTTCTCCCTCAGGAATTAATGAGGAACTCCTTTTTTCCGGTTTCTTGGGGATATAACAACAAGGTTGTTATCCTTGTGGTGACTCCTTATCTGTCGTTAGATCCATCATAACAACAAATCCTTTTTCCCATTACCTTTCCAACATTTCCCTTATTCCTTTTCTGAGTCATGGTTACACACAACGCGGCTGATGCAGCCGCTTGATTGGTACTGATATTTAAAGGCGGAACGCCGGATGTTAGCCACGCCTCCCTGACGAAGCCGCTTCATAGCGGCGATACGCGTGGGATCCGGGCTCCCTGCCTCCCACACACTACGACCCCTGACGGTGGACTTCCCTATACCGCTCTAGCTACACACCGGTGGCTGGAGGTTTCACCACAATTTGCAGGCGCTCAGATTGTTGGAAAGACGGCTCACTGGTGAGATACAGCCTTATTTTTCGGCTTCATTATTGTGAGATCTCTTATATACCAGGCTATTTGTGCCGGTCTCTTCCGGATGTTATAATACACCCAGCTGTGCGCTTCTTGTGTGATTTACACATTAAACAGGTTGACGTGTTCCATTGTCCAGGTGACACTTTACCAGTCTGTCAGTTATTCATAGTAATGCATTTCTTGTAGATCCTTTGGATATTACCCAGGATCAGTTCCTAACACATATGGGAATGATTATGTAACAACTACCATTATATATACCGTATATACTCGTGTATAAGCCGACCCGTGTATAAGCCGACCCCCCTACTTTTGCCCCAAAAATCTGGAAAAACCTATTGACTCGTGTATAAGCCGAGGGTGGACCCCAGCACAGGTATACAGACCCCAGCAGTGTGGTATACAGGCCTCCCCAGTGGTAGTATACAGCAGCCCCAGTGGTAGTATACAGATTCCCCAGCAGCCCCAGTGGTAGTATACAGATTCCCCAGCAGCCCCAGTGGTAGTATACAGGAGCCCCAGCAGCCCCAGTGGTAGTATACAGGAGCCCCAGCAGCCCCAGTGGTAGTATACAGGAGCCCCAGCAGCCCCAGTGGTAGTATACAGGAGCCCCAGCAGCCCCAGTGGTAGTATACAGGAGCCCCAGCAGTCCCAGTGGTAGTATACAGGAGCCCCAGCAGCCCCAGTGGTAGTATACAGGAGCCCCAGCAGCCCCAGTGGTAGTATACAGCAGCCCCAGTGGTATACAGCAGGCCCCCAGGGGTACATATAGCAGCCCCCAGGGGGTACCCAGCAGCCCCCTGGGGGTACCCAACAGCCCCCTGGGGGTACCAACAGCCCCTGGGGGTACCAGCAGCCCCCAGGGGGTACCAACAGCCCCCAGGGGGTACCAGCAGCCCCCTGGGGGTACCAACAGCCCCCAGGGGGTACCAGCAGCCCCCTGGGGGTACCAACAGCCCCCTGGGGGTACCAACAGCCCCCAGGGGGTACCAGCAGCCCCCTGGGGGTACCAACAGCCCCCTGGGGGTACCAACAGCCCCCTGGGGGTACCAATAGCCCCCAGGGGGCACCATCAGCCCCCTGGGGGTACCAACAGCCCCCAGGGGGTACCAACAGCCCCCAGGGGGTACCAGCAGCCCCCTGGGGGTACCAACAGCCCCCTGGGGGTACCAACAGCCCCCTGGGGGTACCAACAGCCCCCAGGGGGTCCCCAGCAGGTACCCCAGCAGCCCCCAGGGGGTACCCAGCAGCCCCCTGGGGGTCCCCAGCAGCCCCTGGGGGTACACAGCGGCCCCCAGGGGGTCCCCAGCAGCCCCCTGGGGGTCCCCAGCAGCCCCCAAATGCTGTCACTCGCCCCCCCTTGCAAGGGCCCCCCCCGCTTCTCTTACCATTCCGGACTTCTGATCCGCGCCGCTCCTCGCTCCTCCTCGCTGCTCCATCCGTCCGTCTTCTACATCCGGGATCCCCAGCCGTCGCGATGACGTCACATGCCTGCGACGGCCGGAGATCCGGGATGTAGAAGACGGACGGAGCAGCGAGGAGGAGCGAGGAGCGGCGCGGATCAGAAGTCCGGAATGGTAATATAACCATCGGGGGGGGGGGGGCCCTTACAAGGGGGGGCAGGTGCCAGCACTTGGGGGGGATTTATTTAGTTATGCACTGCTTTCCCCTGCCGCTGATTGACAGGGGAAAGCAGTGCATATTTAATGAGCGGCCCCACGTGACGGGGCCGCTCATACAGCAGCCTCCCCCCCCCCCGCCTCCTGAAGCCTCCACAGCCCCGGACACAGCCCCGGACACAGCCCCCCCGTATTGACTCGTGTATAAGCCGAGGGGGAGACTTTTCAGCCCAAATTTTGGGCTGAAAAACTCGGCTTATACACGAGTATATACGGTACATCTCTTTGCATAACTTGGTCATGTGCATTGCATGCATTTATAGGAGACTGTTTTTGTGATATGTAACTTATAATTACAGGAGCTTTTTTCCCTGTGGACTGTGGTCCGTACATGTGTTTTAACGGTTTTTAAATGTTTGTTGTTCCGTCCTGAATAAAAAGCTTTATTGATTTCTACATTCTATTTGTGGTGGTGTGCTGCTACTTGTATTTGTCAATTCTTTCTCTACGATAAACTATCTGTAATTGTAGTCTATTCTCTCCACTTCTGGGACAAATTACTGTAAAGACTTACATCACAGATTTTATGTGACATACCAACACTAAGTGGCAAGTATTTGTGATGTGTAAAAAAAAAAAAAATTATATATATAATATACTAGCTGTGAGCCCGATGCAAATGCATCGGGATTCTAGAACGTGCGTTAATTAGATGGCCGTAGTGGAATAGTAAAAGTGTTTTTTCCCATTGATAAAAATGTATGAATGAGCCTTGAATGTGATTGGTTGGTGTGTATTTGAATGTGATTGGTGCGATTTGGATCCGTGGGCGGGGCTTCCAGAAACTCGCGGCGGCCATCTTTATTCCTCAGTCAGCGGAGCGGACCGAAGAGGGAACATCGAGGAGCCGGAGCTCGCTGGAGGAAGAAAGAAGACCGCCGGATGGAAGACTCGTGGCCCGGGCTGAAGGAAGAGGATGCCTGGGCCTGAGGGAGGACTGGACCTGGATCTGACGAAGCAGATGTCATGAAGACAGGTAAGTGATCTACGGCGTCGGGGTTGGGGGGGGGGGGTGTGTGAGGACATATTGTGGGGGGGTGTGAGGACATATTGGGGTGGTTTGGGGGGGTGGGTGCGGGGCTTGGGAGCGGTGCTGGGCTGTGGATCGGGGCTGGGGGGGGGAGGCACAGGGGGCAGCTCCATGGTCGCAGGTGGGCTGTGGGTAGCAGGGAGCGGAGGCGGCTGGGCCACCTCCGCTCCATGGTCCCCGGGCGAGATGTGGGTAGCGGGGAGCGGAGGCAGCGCGGGCGGCATCGGCGGGGTGTGGGTGGGCAATGGCTCGCAATGCCCGCTACGCGGGCAATGCTTCGCCGTGTACCTGAGACTCGCAATGGCCGCGCAGCGGCCAATGCTTCGCGCGTATCCAAATGAGGACGCCGGAAGGGGCAAAAAAGCTATTCGCGATTATATAATAGATATACATATATATATATATGAAAACTAAAATTTTGACGGGCTTTTGAATTCAGCCCCCTAAGTCAATTCTTTGTAGGATCACCTTTTGCTGTGTTACTGCTGAAAGTCTTTTGGATGATGCAGAGAAATAAGGAGTTTCCGGAATCCCAGGTTCAACTTTGGGCAATAAAATCACGTTTATTGAATCTCCATTAAAAAATGTCTTGTTTAAAAAAAAACATATCTGGCCACACAGGGCCCAGCCTGACATGTTTCGGCAGATTCAGGCTTAACCTGGTTTCCCCACAGATCTGGAGCTGCATTGGTCAGTGAGCACCTTTAATTTCCTATCCATTATTTATTACTACACTTTTGGGGGATATCTCTCCAGATTTGCACATCTAGAAGTTGCCCATTCTTTGTAAAACAGTTTTAAACGCTATGCGTGCTGGAAAACTAACACTATCATGCTGTGGGGGGACTTTGCTTCAGCAGGGTCAGGGAAGCTGGAGGAAAACCTGTTAGAGGCTGCAGAAGACTTGAGACTGGGGCACAGGTTCACTTTCCAGCAGAACAACAACCCTAAACATCCTGCCAGATCTACAATGGATGGTTTAGATCATAGTCATATGTGTGAACGAACCAGTCACAGTCCAGACTGAAATCTCATTGAGAATCCATAACGACTTGAATATTGCTGATCACAGACGTCTCCATCCAATCTCACTGAGCGACAGCAAAGAAGAAAGGGAAAAATGTCATCTATAGATGCGAAAAGCTGGAGAGACCTCCCCCAAAAGCATGGTACAATTTTAGATTTATGTTTTTAAAGTATTTAGAAAACCATGTAACATTTCCTTTACACTCACAAATACTTTCTATTTACTTTTGGCCTATCTCATAAAAGCCAACAAGCAGAAGAAAACATAGTGGCACTCACCATCCCACAAATTAGAGTTACTGCGGCATAAAATAGAGCAAAGAGGAAAGCAGGAGATGGCTAGGACAATGGCTGTTTCACGTAAGGTACACACTTCAATCTTAAAGTGTGTACTGTATGCGAAACGGCCGTTAACCTAGCCATCTCCTGCTTTCCCCTGTGTTGTATTTTATGCTGCAATAAATTTAATTCATTGGATGGTGAGTGCCACCATTAGTCTGCTGTGTTGAAGTCTTCATTTGATCTACTATATCACATTTAATCCCAATAAAATACATTTAAGAGTGTGGCTGCAACATTAAAAAATGGTGAAAAGTTCAAGGCTATGAATACTTTTTCAGGGTACTGCATATCAGAGTGCTTGTAGTTACAGCACAGTTATCTCCCAGTTAGACAAAAATGAACATTTCTGGCATGTTAACCCATTTATGTGAAAACTCTGTCAAATCCAAATGTGAATACCATCCAGTCTAATGTCATTTATCTGTTATGTCTTTTCAACTTCAATCTCTGGAAAAGACTTTCTGTTGTTAACTATAATAGTCATTCCTGCTTCCTTGCTTATCCCGACCACATTAAATTGCAGGCCATTGCCGCCGGCCAACAAGGGAGCAGTCAGTTGGTATTAGGGAGACATTGTCACTATATCATGTATTTCACTGGTGTTCAGGGTCTCCTAAATCACATTCGGCCAAACAATACCTTACACTATGAAAGCTAATGCTGCTAACTAAAAGGAGCTCTGGTAAGGAAAGGGTTAGCTAGCTATTAGTGATAAACTTCGGCAATGGCCGCAAGGGCCTGGGGGATTCGATCAGCCGGGTGAAGTTAGGGGGATGTCACAGTGGCAGTTACGGCTGTCGTGGCCCTGGCCACGGAGATGAAGGGGTTATTTACAGGGGATTATAATGTCTTCACGTGGCGCAACCTGTGGTATCTGATCAAGGACGACCACCGCTGCTTAAATGAGGGGATAGATGTAGTGGCAGCCGGGATGATGACACTCCCTACAGGCGGAGCAGACCCCTTTGGTATGGTATAAGAGTCTTTGGGGAATGATGGTGGTGGTAGTTATGGTGCGGGAGGTGACAAGGAGGGCGCAGGAAATAACAGGAGGATATAAAGGGTGAAAGGGTGCAGTTCTTTTACCTTTACTGGCAGTTCTTAGTAGTTCCAACCCAGCCGGGGCATTGTATCCTTCGGGTCAGCAGTCCAGTCAACTCCCAGGCAGTCCAGGTTAACTCCACCAAGACACCCTTTTATATACCTTTTCAGGTTGCCCTTTTCTGCGCTGGTTTACTTGCCACTCCTGCCCTGCACCTTTGTGCTACAAGCAGGTGGCTGCGAGCCCTGACAAGCAAGGGTGAACACGTCCTCTGGCCCTAAGTCTAGGCTCCGTCCTGCGGATTGTCCATGGTAGATGGTCACTGCACATAAAGTTGAGTGGCCTCCGGTTTCCTGACTCAAACTTGCAGTGTTGTTGCCAGATTGGGACCAGTCCCGTGTTGCAACTAGTTTCTCCAACAATGACCAATATGGCGGTTGTGGATTCGGGGTCCCTCTGGCCAGGGTTCTGTGGCGACCTACCCACTGGTCCCACTCCTTCCCCTGGTGCTAGTCTCCCCCTAGAACTCCATCTCTCTTGGTGGTCCTCTTTGTTTCTATGTCTCCTCCAGACTCTCATTAACTAACCAAATCTCTAACGCCTCCTCCTGCTCTGTTTTTTTTACTAACTTTCTGCTCCCACCCCCTTCTTGATCTATTCCCTCCTCCAGCCAGTGATGGAGCCTGCTCAGTCGGAGTCTCTTCCGCTGTTCATCTCCTGGCCGGAAGTTAGGATTGGTGTTGGGTGCAAGGTGTGTGTGTGTCTCGGTATTGTGTCCACATCTTACCTGGGAGTGAGATAACACACCTATGGATTAGGTGCAATACTTCTGTGGCAACCAGACCACAGGGGCGCCACACTTCAAAAATATAAGGGGCAATAGAGGCATAGTACACCCGAGTGCCTGTAGTTCCAGCATCAGCCAGACAGAAATAAGTTTCAACCAAATCATCAATCCATAAAAGTGACAGAAGCATTATTCTGGAAGTGAATATGACACGCCCCCCCACCACCCAGGGCCATGGGGTACTCGGAACCGGGCTAACAGTTCTGCTGGGGAAGTCATAGGGTTAGTGGCCCAGCTGCGTGACCGTAGTGGTGTCAATAAAAGTTCGGAGAATACGGGTTTAGGGATGGTTGCCGTGACACCACCTGTGGTTTTCGGCTATTGAGGGCCGGTGCTGCGGTGCGGGACCTCCAGGGATAATGGGAGTGCAGCTAAGTGATATCGCTTCCCACGGGTGGAGCGGTTCCCTGGGGCAGCCGCTAAAGTGTATGGCTGAGGTAGGCCATTGGGGGTGCAGGACCCCCAATTAACCGACAGACACACAGTACGTAGTCTCCGTTACCTTTACTGGCACTAGTAACAGGTCTAGTCCAGGGTACTGTTCACAAGAGATGTTGGGAATCCAAGTGGCCTGGAAGCAAGTTGGGTATCTCCTCAAATGGTGAGTTCTGAGGCCTCCCTGTTTCGCTCGTCTCAGACCCTCTCTTACGGGTCCCTCACATTTGCTGTTCCTTACTCTCGACTGTACCTTGGATGACCCCGCACTGCTCCAGTCCACAGATTGTCCTCACAGTTCTCCTAGGAACTGAACTGCCTAGCCCCGCCACCAGGCCAGAATTTATAGGGGCGCTCCCCGAAACTCGGGTTGAAAAGCTCCCCCTTCTGGTTTGGAGTCAGGAAAAGTGTTGCATGCTGTGGGCTTACCTGGTGTGGACACCCCTCTTGCTTCCAAGCACGACATTACCCCTCGAGGGAGGCAATGCCATTGTGGCAACCGGACTCTGGGGTGCCACAAATAGAGCCTATTGTGAAGCTGTTGTAGGCCCCAAATAGAGAATAGTTGAGAAAAACAGTGAATCAGAGCTGGGGGGTAGTCCTTAGACTACTGTGGGTTGGACATTGTTGACATGTTACAGTGGAGGATCGCAAGATGTCAGCTTAGTGTGGAAGATTTGGAGAAAGAAGTTTGCCTTGAAATAGTGTCATGAGTGTGTCATGGCCTGATGAGACTGAGAAGATCTGGGACAAAAAGGTCACAACGTTTAGCTGATTGCAGATGGTTTTTAGTGCCCACTCATCGCTTGTCCTGAGTAGGAGCTTATTTAATTCCATCTGGTGCTCTATACAGTGAGTGGCATGTAGTTGTTATATCAGCTGCTGCCATGCCCTTCCGTGCAAACTCCTCACTCTTCCCTATCCAATGGTTCATTCTTAGCTGACCTAAGAAGGAGCTATCTTTGGAGAAATCAGTGGGGACCTTTCCACCAGGGGTGTAACTACAACAGGTGCAGGGGTTGCAATTGCACCCGGACCCTGGAGCTTGCTGGGCCCCAAAAGTCCCTTTGGCCTACAGAAAAAGACTAATGGTATTCAAGATTTGCAATAATTGGTGGCCCATTGGAGCTTTTGCATCGGGGCCGAAGAGGATCAAGTTATGCCACTGCTTTCCACTATATGTGGTGGAATTTCTCCCTGGAGAAGAATTGGAGTTCTATATTGAATCTTTGTTTCTTGTTTGCTCCCCTTCATCGTGTTGCCTTTATACTAGTAGTGAGAGAAGTGTCTTGTTGACCCACGCACTAGAAAGGGGAAATCCAGGGTCAGTCGGAGCCTAGGCATGTGGTCACGCTAGGCGGGAAGGACTTGTCTGGGGACGGTAGGGAGCTTAGGGATCAGCCACATGTAGGTTCTGATGGTGACCCCTCTCCCTTACATCTTCCCTGGTTTAGCACTCCTCTTGTGCCACACACCGAGCGGTCCTCACTCCAACATGACAAATAGTCATCAAATCACATTTGTTACCGGTGTGCAGGGATTCCAAACTACACTTTGTCAAAGGAAACCTTACACAATTACTTCTAGGTTTCCATAACTCCTTTGATTTCACAGGTTATGGGGCACACATAGATTACAGAGCTGTCTATTTCCCTCAACAATCTGATCTAGTCTTATTGACAATAGTTGGAAAGGATTCAGTTGACATTTGGTATTGTGGGAAATTCTATTCCAAAAAATATTTCTTCCACTATAAAAACCATAATCGTAGTTGATTGATGAAAAGAAGAATCATCAGACAATATGAAATATGACAAAACAACTTTATACTTGTGTCTCCGGTGTATTTTCTAATGTAAAACATGTCTAGGACGCTGTGACTAAAGTGAGGTATAAGAAATCCTGCTATAAATCTGAATAGGTTTAATCGGCTTATGTTTCCAATTATAAACGTACACTATAAAATTCAGCCAGTGCACAGGGAGGACACGGGTGACATCCATACCCTGACCCGTGAAGAATGATGTTACCTCAATCTCATAATGCCACATTTCATTTACAAGATCTTCTCCAGTTTGAATCTACCTAAAGGCTAAGAAAAATTCTAATCAACTATTCAACTTATATTGGAGACCTTGGGGTAGGAAGCTGAAAGTAAAGTACAGAAAATGTCTATCAGTCTGACAATTAAAGGAAACTTATTGGTTCTTTTCAGCCCCCTTAAAGGGAACTTGTCAAATTAAAAATGGAGGCAACATAGAGCAGCAAAAGCTGAATAGTTTGATATAAAAAATCAATATAAACGGTCATATATTGTTTGTGTGCTTAGGGGTCCAGTGGGTGGTCCTATTTAGTTATTGATAGCTGTTTCTGTGTGCACATGGGAAAGTCAGTTCATTACCGTCACGGGTGGCTATAACTGACGAAAGGGTGAGGTATCAGGATGGAAATGACGATCGGGGAAACTAATCTGACCCTTAGACTGGGGTCCCTAGCTGACCCTGTTCCCAGAAATACCTCTGAAGGTGAGGATGTCTGAGCCACCACCCTTGCCCTGCTCCTGATCAGCCCTGGGCTAACACCCCCTCACCTCCATCCGGGGACTAGGATAAGTACAGCCAGTCCTACACAGGATAGCAATCACTATGATAGCTACACAAAGCTTCAGCAGGAACTGAAACCGCCTCAACTGGTCACGGTCATGTTTATTTGAGAACATTAGGAAACATGGAAACCAAGGAACACACCAGACAGGTCAGGAATAAAATTGTGGAGAAGAGTAAAGAAAAGCTAAATTCTTTAAAATATAGCCCAAGCCCTGAACAGGTCACGGAGCACTGTTTAATGCATCATCCAAAGATGGAAGGAGTATGGTACAACTACAAACCTACCAAGACATGGACATCTACCTAAACTGACATCCCAAGAAGGAGTGAACTAATTGGAGAAGCAACCAAAAGGCCAATGGTCACTGGAGGAGCCAAAAAGATCACAGACCACAAATATGGCCTTCATGGAAGAATAGCAAGAAGAATGACAATTTTGAAAGCAAGAAGCCATAAGAAGTCCCATTTGCAGTTTACAAAAAGCCATGTAGGAGACACAGCAAGCGTGTGGATGAATGTACTCTGTGGTCAGATAAAACCAAATTAGTCACACATGTTGGTGGCAGCATCCTGCTATGTGGAGGCTTTTCTTCAGCAGGGGCAGGGAAGCTGGTCAGAGGTGATGGCTAAATGGATAGAACTGAATACAGGACAATTCTGTAGGAAAACACGATAGAGGCTACAAAAGACTTGAGACTGAGGGTAGGCCCACATTTCAGCAGGACAATGACCTTAAACATTCTGTCAGAGCTAAAATGGATCATTTGGATCAAAGAAAATCCATGTGTGTGAATGGTCCAGTCATCGTCCAGCCTGAAAGCCCACTGAGAATCCGTGGAAAGACTTGAAAATTGCTGATCACAGATGTCTCCATCCAATCTCACTGGGCGAGAGCTCACGTGGAACAAAGAGTGGGCAACAACTCCAGCCTCTAGATGTGAAAACTGGTGAGACATCCTCCAAAAGAGTTGCAGCAGTAACTGCAGCAAAAGGTGATCCTACAATGTACAGTTAGGGCCAGAAATATTTGGACAGTGACACAAGTTTTGTTATTTTAGCTGTTTACAAAAACATGTTCAGAAATACAATTATATATATAATATGGGCTGAAAGTGCACACTCCCAGCTGCAATATGAGAGTTTCCACATCCAAATCGGAGAAAGGGTTTAGGAATCATAGCTCTGTAATGCATAGCCTCCTCTTTTTCAAGGGACCAAAAGTAATTGGACAATGGACTCTAAGGGCTGCAATTAACTCTGAAGGCGTCTCCCTCGTTAACCTGTAATCAATGAAGTAGTTAAAAGGTCAGGGGTGGATTCCAGGTGTGTGGTTTTGTATTTGGAAGCTGTTGCTGTGACCAGACAACATGCGGTCAAAGGAACTCTCAATTGAGGTGAAGCAGAACATCCTGAGGCTGAAAAAAAAGAAAAAATCCATCAGAGAGATAGCAGACATGCTTGGAGTAGCAAAATCAACAGTTGGGTACATTCTGAGAAAAAAGGAATTGACTGGTGAGCTTGGGAACTCTAAAAGGCCTGGACGTCCACGGATGACAACAGTGGTGGATGATCGCCGCATACTTTATTTGGTGAAGAAGAACCCGTTCACAACATCAACTGAAGTCCAGAACACTCTCAGTGAAGTAGGTGTATCTGTCTCTAAGTCAACAGTAAAGAGAAGACTCCATGACAGTAAATATAAAGGGTTCACATCTAGATGCAAACCATTCATCAATTCAAAAAATAGACAGGCCAGAGTTAAATTTGCTGAAAAACACCTCAAGAAGCCAGCTCAGTTCTGGAAAAGTATTCTATGGACAGATGAGACAAAGATCAACCTGTACCAGAATGATGGGAAGAAAAAAGTTTGGAGAAGAAAGGGAACGGCACATGATCCAAGGCACACCACATCCTCTGTAAAACATGGTGGAGGCAACATGATGGCATGGGCATGCATGGCTTTCAATGGCACTGGGTCACTTGTGTTTATTGATGACATAACAGCAGACAAGAGTAGCCGGATGAATTCTGAAGTGTACCGGGATATACTTTCAGCCCAGATTCAGCCAAATGCTGCAAAGTTGATTGGAATGCGCTTCATAGTACAGATGGACAATGACCCCAAGCATACAGCAAAAGCTACCCAGGAGTTCATGAGTGCAAAAAAGTGGAACATTCTGCAATGGCCAAGTCAATCACCAGATCTTAACCCAATTGAGCATGCATTTCACTTGCTCAAATCCAGACTTAAGACGGAAAGACCCACAAACAAGCAAGACCTGAAGGCTGCGGCTGTAAAGGCCTGGCAAAGCATTAAGAAGGAGGAAACCCAGCGTTTGGTGATGTCCATGGGTTCCAGACTTAAGGCAGTGATTGCCTCCAAAGGATTCGCAACAAAATATTGAAAATAAAAATATTTTGTTTATTTGTCCAATTACTTTTGACCTCCTAAAATGTGGAGTGTTTGTAAAGAAATGTGTACAATTCCTACATTTTCTATCAGATATTTTTGTTCAACCCTTCAAATTAAACGTTACGATCTGTACTTGAAGTCTGTTGTAGAGGTTTCATTTCAAATCCAATGTAGTGGCATGCAGAGCCCAACTCGCGAAAATTGTGTCACTGTCCAAATATTTCTGGCCCTAACTGTATTATCTCATGGGGAATGAATACAAATACACATCACAATTTTCAGATTTAAATGTTTAGAAAATTATGTATCATTTCCTTTACACTTCACAATTATTTGCTACTTAGTGTTTATATTTCACATACAATTCCAATACAATACAATTAAGTTTGTGGGTGTAATGTGAAAAAATGTGGAAACATTCACAGGTATGAATACTTCTTCAAGGCACTGGAAATGCACACAGTGTAATGCCTCATATCGCCTGTGGAAGTTCTGTATATACATTGAACACTTACTACAAGGTTTCCTCACAGATTACATCTGATCAGTGGGGGATCCAGCAGGGGAACACCATTTACTTACCTTTTTTCATGTGATCCTACGAACAGATCAATACTTCTTAAGGTGGAGCATCTATTGTAATAGGAATGGTCCAAAATCCACCAGAGAAAAATCTTACAAGGTTTTCAACCCTGAATGATGTCGATTCCGAGGATCCTACGAAAATGGAGACTTTGTTAAAGCATCTGATCATACTGTGACTAGATTCTCTTATTGATAGAGGTCCAGCAATATGGAGTCTTTATTGAAATGGTTTGCAGGATAAAAAATATACATATCGTACTTTTTTCCAGGCATTATTGTCCTAAAGATTCAAACTGTATGGCATTTCACATGGTCAACAAAAATCATGGTCTAGCTCAGAGCTAACCTCTCTGAACTTCAGAGCCACATCCAGCTTTGCAATAGGGGCATCAGCTAAATACAATTCCTGACCTCTAACAATAGTGGCACCCAGAGCCCCCATTACCAGTATAATGATAGCCAAAGAGTTTCCACAGAAATCACACTGAGGTAGTATACCAAGATCCAGAGGTTCCTACCTTACCCCACCATCCAGATGTGCTCTTCTGTGTGGGGAAACCCACAAAAGTCACCGTCTGGAGACCTGCTCTTCATATGATTTCTCGAACTGATGGTAATGCACCAAACTGGAAGACAACCACAAGCCACATATAATGGGCTCACGAGCCACACATCATGGGCCCATGAACCAAACATCATGGGCCCTCAAGCCACACATCATGGGCATGTGAGCCACATATCATGGGCCCGTGAGCCACACATCATGGGCCTGTGAGCCACACATCATGGGCATGTGAGCCACATATCATGGGCCCGTGAGCCACACATCATGGGCCTGTGAGCCACACATCATGGGCATGTGAGCCACATATCATGGGCCCGTGAGCCACACATCATGGGCCTGTGAGCCACACATCATGGGCCTGTGAGCCACACATCATGGGCCTGTGAGCCACACATCATGGGCCCTCGAGCCACACATCATGGGCCTGTGAGCCACACATCATGGGCCTGTGAGCCACACATCATGGGCCCTCGAGCCACACATCATGGGCCTGTGAGCCACACATCATGGGCCTGTGAGCCACACATCATGGGCCCTCGAGCCACACATCATGGGCCTGTGAGCCACACATCATGGGCCTGTGAGCCACACATCATGGGCCTGTGAGCCACACATCATGGGCCCTCGAGCCACACATCATGGACACTTGAGCCACACATCATGGGCCTGTGAGTCACACATCATGGGCCTGTGAGCCAGACAAAATAGGCCAGTGAGTCACACATCATGGGCCGGTGAGCCACACATCATGGGGCCGTGAGCCACACATCATTGGCCCGTGAGCCACACATCATGGGCCTGTGAGTCACACATCATGGGCCCGTGAGCCAGACAACATAGGCCAGTGAGCCACACATCATGGGCCTGTGAGTCACACATGTTGGGCCCTCCAGCCACACTTCATAGGCCCACGAGCCAAACATCATGGGCCTGTGAGCCACACATCATGGGCCTGCGAGCCCACACATCATAGGACCACGAGCCACACATCATGGACTCGCAAGCCATATATCACGGGCCCGTGCACCAGACATCACAGGTCCACGAGCCACACATCATGGGACCACGGGCCACAGGTTAGGGACCTCTGCACTAGCTCCTCAGGAGAGCTGTAGTAATATAAGCTTAAAACTTAGAGCTCTATCTATTTGCAGTCCAGGATTAAAATCCACATTTTTGCCACAGTAAAGGAAGTGCTGCCTCCATTTGTTTTGTTCTATCTATCTATCTATCTATCTATCTATCTATCTATCTATCTATCTATCTATCTATCCGTGCACTGTATCTATCTCTATTTCATAATGGTTATATGGTGTCCACCAGAAAGCCCAGGATCACGGTGGTCCTAAGAGAATTAGTAGTACCACAGAAACTCAGGATAAAAAGTAAGAGTTTGTGGTTGACCAGATTCCCATGTACAGATCTTGAGATATGGTTTATATTATTTTCTTGAGGAAATGCATTCATAAATGTTACAGCTACAGAATTAAGCAATTCATGTAGAAAGGCAGTGAAATATGTATGGAGGAGACACATGGCTCTCCTCAACCACAGTCTGTTTTAATAAGTTCAATGATATGGTTCTGTTTCTGCCATCCCTGTATTTAACCCCTTAGTGACGGAGCCAATTTCCACCTTAATGACCAGACCGTTTTTTTGCAATTCTGACCAGTGTCCCTTTATGAGGTAATAACTCTGGAGCTTCAACGGATCCTAGCGATTCTGAGATTGTTTTTTCGTGACATATTGGGCTTCATGATAGTATTAAATTTAGGTCGATAATTTTTGTGTTTATTTGTGAAAATATAAAATAATTGGCAAACATTTTGAAAATTTGACAATTTTCAAATTTGTAATTTATATTCTGTTGAACCAGAGCGTTATGTGACACAAAAGAGTTAATAAATAACATTTCCCACAATCTACTTTACATCAGCAACAAATTTGGAAAAAAAAAATTTTTTGGTTAGGACGTTATAAGGGTTCAAAGTTCATCAGCAATTTTTCATTTTTCCAGCAAAATTTACATAACCTTTTTTTTTAGTGACCACATCACATTTGAAGTCTCTTTGAGGGGTGTACATGACAGAAAACACCCAAAAGTGACACCATTCCAAAAACTGCACCCCTCAAGCTAAAGCAACGTGGAAACAAAAAATGGCCATCTTAATTTTTCCAACAAAAATGTTCTTTTAGCCTCAATTTTTTCATTTTCACATGGGCAACAGGATAAAATGGATCCTAAAATTTGTTGGCCAATTTCTCCTGAGTACACCGATGCCTCATATGTGGTCATAAACCACTGTTTGGGCGCACGGCAGGGCTCAGAAGGGAAGGAGCGCAATTTGACATTTGGAGCTAATTTACCATTCAAAAAGTGAAATGGCGCTCCTTCACTTCTGAGCCCTGCCGTTGCTACTGTTGCTCATGTGAAAATTGAGGACAAAAGAAAATTTTTGCGAAAAAAAAAGTACTTTTTCATTTTTACGGATCAATTTGTAAAGCCCCAGAGGGTTCAAAGTGCTCTCTATGCATCTAGATAAGTTCCTGGGGGGGTCTAGTTTCCAAAATGGGGTCACTTGTGGGGGAGCCCCAATGTTTAGGCACACAGGGGCTCACCAAACGCAACATGGTGTCCGCTAACAATTTGAATGGAAAATTAGCTCCAATTGTTAGCAGACACCATGTCACGTATGGAGAGCCCCTGTGTGCCTAAACATTGTAGCTCCCCCACAAGTGACCCCATTTTGGAAACGAGACCTCCCAAGGAACTTATCTAGATTGGTGGTGAGCACTTTGAACCCCCAGGTGCTTCACAAATGAATCCGTAAAAATGAAAAAAGAAAATTTTTGTCGAAAAGAAAGTACTTTTTCATTTTTACGGATCAATTTGTGAAGCACATGGGGGTTCAAAGTGCTCTCTATACATCTAGATAAGTTCCTTGGGGGGTCTGGTTTCCAAAATGGGGTCACTTGTGGGGGAGCTCCAATGTTTAGACACACAGGGGCTCTCCATACGCGACATGGTGTCCGCTAACAATTTGAATGGAAAATTAGCTCAAATTGTTAGCGGACACCATGTCACGTATGGAGAGCCCCTGTGTGCCTAAACATTGCAGCTCCCCCACAAGTGACCCCATTTTGGAAACTAGACCCCCCCAAGGAACTTATCTAGATTGGTGGTGAGCACTTTGAACCCCCAGGTGCTTCACAAACTGATCCGTAAAAATGAAAAAGTACTTTTTTTCACAAACATTTTCTTTTTTTTCCTTTTTACAGACTAATTTGTGAAGCACTTGGGGGTTGAAAGTGCTCACTATGCATCAAGATATGTTCCTTGGGGGATCTAGTTTCCAAAATGTGGTCACTTGTAGGGGAGCTCCAATGTTTAGGCACACAGGGGCTCTCCATATGCGACATGGTGTCTGCTAACAATTTGAATGGAAAATTAGCTCCAATAGTTAGCGGACACCATGTCGCATATGGGGAGCCCCTATGTGCCTAAACATTGGAGCTCCCGCACAAGTCACCCCATTTTGGAAACTAGACACCTCAAGGATTATATCTAGGGGTATAGTGAGCATTTGGAACCTACAGCTACTTCACAGAATTTGATAATGTCATATTGAACATTTTCTTTTTTTCACGCAATTTCTCACTTTTAGAGCATGTGCACAAGATACGGAGACACCGTGTCCTGGTCGTCTCCTCCCCTGCATTTTTTTTAGTATTTCTTTATTAAATTTAAAAAAAATAAACGACGTGGGGCTTCGCCATATTTTTGGTCCAGCCAGGTACAGCAGGCAGCTACGGGCTGCCACCAACCCCTTCTGCCTAGTTTTACCTGACTGGAAACCAAAAATATAGGGAAGTCCCTTTTTTTTTTAAATTATTTCATGAAATAATGAAAAAAAAAAATGGCGTGGGCTTGGCCATATTTTTGGGCCAGCCAGGTACAACTAGGTAGCTGGGGGCTGGAATCCTCAGCGTAGGGAGGCCCAAGCTTTCTGGGCCCCCCCCCCGCCCGCTGCGAATTGCAGCCCGCAGCCGCCCCAGAAAATGGCGCATTCATAGAAGAGGCATTTTCTGGCGCTGTATCCAGCTCTTCCAGCTGCCATGTAGCGGTGGCAGACTGGGTAATAAGGGGTTAATGCCAGCTTTTTCGCAGCTGGCACTAAGCCCGAGATTCATAACGTCTGGCCAATATTAGACCGGACCATTAGGAATCTCACAAGACAGAGAAAAATATTTTTATTAGAAAAAAAACACAAACACTATTTGGACTCCATCTTTATTATTCTTTGATGTCCGACGTAGTCCAGTGGGAAGGTCCAACGTAGTCCAGTGGGAGGTCCCGCGACGATTCTCAGTTTTATAGCATATGGCGCATCCCCCATATGCTATAAAAGCAGGTTCATTGCAAGGAGGATGACAGGTCATGAACTCAGTGAGTTCATGACCTATCAGAATCCTCGGGTCACAAGGGGTTAACTGTGCTCTTCATGGCAGTCTCCACATCAGGTCAACATCAGTGGTGATCTATCAGGATCCTGGGATCCCATAGGGATCCTGGGATCACCACTGATGGTGATCTGATGTGGAGATCACCATAAAGAGCACAGTTAACAAGAGGTTAACTGTGCTGTTCATGGTGGTCTCCACATCAGATCACCATCAGGGTGATCTATCAGGATCCTGGGATCCCATAGGGATCCTGCGATCACCACTGATGGTGATCTGATGTGGAGATCACCATAATGAGCACAGTTAATAAGGGGTTAATTGTGCTGTTCATGGTAGTCTCCACATCAGATCACCATCAGTGGTGATCTATCAGGATCCTGGGATCACATAGGGATCCTGGGATCACCACTGATGGTGATCTGATGTGGAGATCACCATGAAGAGCACAGTTAACAAGGGGTTAACTGTGCTGTTCATGGTGGTCTCCACATCAGATCACCATCAGTGGTGATCCCAGGATCCCTATGGGATCCCAGGATCCTGATAGATCACTACTGATGGTGATCTGGTGTGGAGACCACCATGAACAGCAAATTTAACCCCTTGTGACCCGAGGATTCTGACAGGTCATGAACTCACTGAGTTCATGACCTGTCATTCCCTGGGGCGCACAGCAGGGGTTAACAGCGGCACGCACGTGCGCGCACACCAGGGTACGCGCACAGAGGAGGCGCGCGCCGCAGGAGACAGAAGCAGCAGGAGCCGCCGGCAGGAGAAGCCCCCAGGACCGGAGGACCGCGGGACCGGAATCAGGATCATTGGTAGGTAAGAGTGGTGAGGGGGGGATTTACTGGGGCACGGGGGGGGGGCCTACAAACAGTTTAGAGGCAGCGGGGCCTCTGGGGAAAAAGGCACCGGGCACAGGGCATCGGGGGAGGAGGGGGGGGTGTCCGAGGCTGGGGGATCCGGAGGCTGGGGGATCCCGGAGGCTATGGCTGGGGATCCCTGGAGGGGACTGGGGAGCAACGGGGGAGGACATTCCCATGCAGCCTGACATGTGTGACATGTCAGGCTGCATGGAGATGCAGGGGAGGCAGCGCACCGCCGCCATTTTTGAATGGACCGGGGGGGATGGAGGTGTGGGGGCCCGGGGGGGCTCGAATCTCAGGCACAGGGGGTCTTAGGTGCCTTGGGGGTTAATGGATCACTTTGATCCGACATGTGTTTTCATGTCGGATCAAAGTGAAAGCATTTTTTACAAAGCACTTTCACTTTTGTAATGTGATGATCGGTAAACGGTGTTTACCGGTCATCACATTACAGGTGCGGGTACAAAAGCAGCTAATTACTAATCTCTAGGGTCTCAGCTACAATCGGTACGCTGACACCCTAGAGATATTAGTACAGGGGACGCTATAGGGCTTTTTCCTGGGGTACGTCTACAGACGTACTGGCTAGGCTTTAGTACCCTTTTTTTCCAACGTCTGTAGACGTATGGCTGTCGTCTAGAGGTTGATATATATTATCTATAATAGTAGAATTCATTTAAGCTTGCATACATTGGCTTTGGATAATACGCTCTTGGATTGAATTATTTACCCAATACTTGGTGTATCCTATCATAAAACACATTACCTGAGAAGCTGAAATAGCCAGATGAAGATGAGGAAACAGTTATGTTGACTGAATGAACATATCCCATGTAAAGTGGACATGTTGTTTTCCTCATCTACAATGATAAGGGAAGGGATTACACCAAGGTCCAGATTGTGTTTTCACATCTCTTCAGTAATTCCATATCCATTCCATCTATGACAACTCTGTCAATGCCTCTCTTGGTCATACCCTGTGATTCCCCACTGGTTACAGATTCTTGGGGACCACCACCTCCTTCACATAGAGAAATGAATGGAGAACCTGGGATCTACCACCAGTTACCATGTGCCGATTACCCTATTGGTGCCTTCAGGTTGGTCAATTGATTTGCCAATGTTTAGCAAATGATCAATATTAACAGTTTATGATTGCTTTTTCCTGAGACTAAGGTTTACTCCCACCATCCACAAAGGGCAACACGGTCATTAAACCTTTTAATTGACTGATGACGAGTATTTCCGATACCAAGACTACAGCAGCTATCCTTTCAACCAAAGCTTATATGGTGGTTGAGAGACTCCCAGTTTTCCGATAATTAATCTGAGTAATGTCAGAATTAAACCCTATTTGTGTTTGTGCCCATACTATTTCTTTCAGGATGTTTAGATTGTAAACCCCAATGGGGACAGTATTGCTGATGTATTTAAAGTGCTGTGGAATTAATAATGCTATTAAGTGAATAAATATTACTATATCATGAACTGCATGAACTGGCATGGTCAGTCACACTTTTTTTCAGTGTTTTGCCCATATATCCCATGTGAATTGATTGCACAATCATAAAAACACTTCTAGAGGAGGCTTAAAGGGAAACTGTCAGGTAGTTTAGATCCTCTAACCTATCACAGCATGTCCCTGCAGCTTCGTACTACATCCCTAACCAACACTGTTTGAGTAAATGTGTACTATAGTAGTTGTGAAAAATGAGTTTATAACTTATGTATCCATATGGTAATTAGGCAACTTGACTACACTATGTAGTCACCCTGGGTGTTCTCCAGGGCTACCTCTCTACCTTTGCTGATTTTTTATGACACCCCAGTGGGCATGGTAATGTCTGAGGCTTTAATTTGCAGCATGGGGCCCAGAACACTTGGGCCTACCTACGCTGAGGATTCCAGCCCCCAGTTGCCTAGTTATACCTGGTTGGCAACAAAAAATATGGTGAAGCCCACGCCATTTTTTTTCTTGCCAGCCAGGTACAACTAGGCAGCTGGGGGTGGATGGAAGCCCGTAGTTGTATCTGACTGGAAACTAATAATGCTGCGAAGTCCCACATAATTTTTTTCTTAAATATTTCACTAAATAATTACAAAAAAGGTTGCCCTATATTTTTATTTTTTTTATTAGCAGCAAAGTAAAAATAGGCAGCAGGGGGTGGGTTACAGCCCAGACATGTCTACTGTACCTGACTGGCAACCTAAAATACGGCCAACCCCTACTATCTTTTTTAAAGAAAACCTATCACTACCTATCCCAGCAGCTTCCTACCTCATCCCTAAGTATTCCTGTCTGACCTAAATGTGAAGTATAATGGTTGTGAAAACATTTAAAACTTACATTTTCCCCCATTGTCTAGACATTCGGGCGATGGGTGGGCGGTCTTTTAGCGTCTATGTCTCTGCTCACACTGTGGTATCACAACCTGGTTGGCATGATAATGTAATTCAGAAGCACGGTTCTGGTGTTGGAAATCTGTGGGTAGGTTTTCCTGGTATGATGCGCCGCTGCGCCGCACTGCGCAGGACTGGAAATGATACGCAGTGGCATGTCATATCAGGAAGGAGTCGCCCACAGATTTCAAACACTGGGACGTGCTTCTGAATTACATTATCACACTCACCAGGGCCGGAATTAAGGCTTGATTTTGACATTTAATAAGGAGTGCTGCAACCTTTTTTCACATGTCATATGTATTGAAAGCATGAAAGCATTGAAGACTGCTTGGATTGAATTTCACCCTGGGTTAAATTCCCACAAAGGATGACATCTGCGAGGAGTTTGTATGTTCTCACCGTGTTTGCGTGGGTTTCCTCCCGGTTCTCCAGTTTCCTCCTACACTTGAAAGACATAATGATAGGATGTTTAGTTTAGATTGTGAGCCCTAATAGGGACAGTGTTGCAAATGCTCTAATGAATTAATAGCACTATATAAATTAATAAATATTATTATAAACATACTGTACATACACGGTCAAAATTGTTGGTACCCCTTGTTTAATGAAAGAAAAACCCAAAATGGTCACAGAAATAACTTGAATCTGACAAAAGTAATAATTGATTAAAAAAAATCTATGAAAATGAACATAACAGTCAGACATTGCTTTTCTCCCTGCTGCCACATAATTAGAAAAAAATTAAACTCGTGAAATCGTCCTGGACAGAAATGATGTCCCTTCACTTAATACTTTATTGCACAACCTCTTGAGGAAATCGCTGCAATCAGACGATCCTGTAACTGTCAATGAGACTTCTGCACCATCAGCAGGGATTGTGATGACTCCTCAAGAGTAAACTGCCCCAGTTGTCTGGTGTTTGAAGGTTGTCTTTCCATGATTCAGCTCTTTCCAAAGATGCTCAATAGAATTTAGCTTAGGGCTCATAGAAACCACTTCAGAATAGTCCGATGTTTCCTCTTGGGTGTTTTTAGCTGTGTGTTTTGGGTCATTGTCCTGTTGCAAGACTCATGACCTGCAACTAAGACCAAGCTTTCTGACACTGGGCAGCACATTTCTCTCTACAATCCCTTGATAATCCCTGAGATTTTATTATACCCTGCACAGATTCAAGGCACCCTGTGCCAGATGTAGCGAAGCAGCCCCAGAACAGGTATTATCAGATCTTGTACCAATTTATAAAAGCACATTTCACCTGCCCATGGCATATGGTGAATATATGCCTGTAATACTCACTGCCCATTTGCTACCAGAAATATCCAAGAACTCGGAAAGCCTGCCTGTAGATAGTCTACACTATTAGGCATTGGTAGCTTGTGCGAAAAAGATCCGCTCATACAACAATAATTTTTTTCAACCCTAAATATTACAATTTTTAACTGAAATTTTATGCACATAATTGTATCTACGGAAAAAAAAAATTGCGGTCCATTATACTGTTTAATTAATGACTTGTGATGAGTTACTGTATTCCAAGATATTCCTTAAATTTAAAATAAAACATACATAGAATGTGTAATTCTTTGTGGATTGATTTATTGGGCTTTGTTTGAATAGTTTTTGCTTTAAATTGGGTTGTTTTTTTTCACCAGTTGTTAGGTATAGTGATGGGGTATGGTATGCCACTCCTACTTAAACCGTTGTAATGTACTGTAGTATAACTGAGTAATAACTCAGGGATCTATTAGCAGATGGGAGCACAGACAGAATGAAACCAATTGTAAAGTTGAAAATGTCTATATCACACACGGCAGATATAATGTGAAGTGCAGCAAAGGAGTAAGTTCATCAAACAGATAACAACTGAAAGTCTTTTGAAATAGTTCTAGCATGAGGACATAAATAATAATATTTATTCATTTACATAGCGCTATTAATTCCATAGCACGTTACATACATTTGCAACACTGCCCCCATTGGAGCTCACAATCTAAACATCCTATCAGTATGTCTTTGAAAATGTGCGAGGAAACCCACACAAACACAGAGAGAACATACAAACTCCTTGCAGATGTTGTCTTCGGTAGGATTTGAACTCAGGACCCCAGCACTGCAAGGCTGCAGTGCTACCACTGATCCACCGTGCTGCCCTGACAAGTAACAATGTTTCTAGGAATAATTCTCACAGGGAGAAACCAATGAAGAAAAACTGTCTAAGAATAATAAACACCCAGAGACCTGGGAATGGAAATCCACAGAAAAAAAGTCCAATGCATATTAGTGCAGTGCAGCTTTTAAAAAAGTCCTGAATGTCAAGAGAGCTGCATCTGATGGCAGGGCACACAATGCTTACCTGACACTGGGCTTTGGGAAACAGAAACAGAGTTAGGGAATTAAACAAAGGCAGCAGAAATCAGGAGAAAAGCTGGAGGCAGGTGAGATTGCTGGAGTTTAATGGCACTTGCTGGAGAAGCCAGAGGTGGAGAAGGCTGGTAAAGCACAGAAAGCCAGGAATTCAAACTGAATACTCGAGCAGGGCTAGATGGTAAGCTGAGATTTTTAGAGGCAGAGAGGAGGATCACATGAACAAGAGTGAAGCAGCGGACACCATCTTGAAAAGGGGCAACATGTACAGAATGCCAATAGGAGATCCAAAGTCCTAACACCATTACTACATTTATGAAGTGTTTAGACAATTTTTTTAACACAATAAATGCAAAAATGTACCTTCTTGTTGCAGGTAAATGGGAGAAAGGGCAAATGTGTTCTCTAGTGACCTGTCCTCTATACCTCCATAACAGTTATATATGCCTAAAGAGAAAACATATAGAGCCAACATATAGGAAATAGTCCCCTAACGAAGGCTTCTGCCGAAACGTACGTCGGGACTTAGCTCCATTCCAACAGGAAGAGATTATGTCTACCGGTCAGTATTTGTTTTTTTGAGTTGCTGTACCTTGCTAATAATCTTGTATAAGCTTATCACTATTTATGCACTTGCTTACAGATTCGCATGAGACTTTTGTCTTTGCACTTGCCTATAGTTTAAACTGGAGGTTCATGGTCTGTGCTCATTTTATATATATTCCCTATTGACAGCCTTTAAAGTATCTCTCCTCCTGTAGTTATGTGCCGCTCCTTATATGTATACTTCTTTGCCTTGTACAAAGGCCCTATTTTTTATGTCTATTCAGTTTAATAAAATGATGTTTTATCTTATTCATATGGCTATTTCTTGATAGGGGCGAGCAAAACCAGGAAAGGAAAGCGGCCTAAAATTTTATACTATGCACCAAATTATGGTCAAATTGTCTATGCAAAGTAGAACAATTAATAAGTGTTAGAACTTTGAAGGGGAATTTATTAAGACTGGGTTTTGTTCACCAGTTTTAAACCTATAGAGTGACCACTGGATTAAGGGAACCAAACTTAATAAGAGTAACACAACGCTTAAAGCTGGTTTTTTTTTATTGCACCACTGTAGTATTGCTTTAAATATAAGTCCCCTGAGCTCTTTCTTATACTCAGCTTCTGGCAGCTTCATGTTTTTCCAGCGTCGCTCCACTCTGTCTGTGTTGAAATGTGACCTGCCAGCAGCTCCAGTGTTTCATGGCCTCATTCTAGCCTTGTTTTGGCCTCATTCTGGCTCTCTTAGAGAAGCATTGAGCGCTTGTGATGGCGCTGTCATGGTGGTAATGGGGAAAAGAAACCTGGGGCACCTTATCTGCCCCTAAACTAGGGAGCCTTGATCTTTCCCTTACTCAGGGGTACTGCTGATGGAGGAGAGGCCTGAGTCTCCACCCCGGCCCTGATCCTGTACTGCCCTGAACTGTTTCGCATGCCCCCGCCTCCCGGAGCTGGTATGTAAACAGACCCACAGATAAAGTCAGACATGGGAGAACCAAAACACAGGCTCACAGCATGCACACACAGGGGGAATACAGTATGTGAGAAGGGAGAAAACAAATATAAGCAGGAAATAACACCAAGGAAGTTTCCACCAAACACTAAACTAGTAGTTACTGTTTCAAAGAAACTAAAACACCAATAACATGACTGGTATTGCTGGAGCAAAGTTGAAGCTATAATCAGCATGGGAGACTGGGCTCCACAATACTTAAAGGATGGAGACGGCCGTGATAGGACAAAAGCAACCTGAAACTCTAGCATTAAATTACCAGCCATCAGAAAGTTAACTCCTGGAATTTTAATGGCTAGTGAACACCAAACAGCCGACACCCTAACTCTGGCTGAGCAGCAAAGAAGCATATCAGACTCCATAGTGTGAACAGAGTCAGAGGAAGCCATGGCACCTAATGAGCGCAGAGCAGACCGGCGTATGACAATAGCCTTTGTCTTCCAGTCAGAAGCTACCGGTGCAAGATGGCACCGCGGGACACAAGCAATGTCTGGTCTTCCTCTCCTACCGTTTGAAAAAGTACTGAAAGCCATTACAAACGGAGCAAAAAGTCACAAAATTTGGTGCAAAATACCACCAGCTCCAAATATTGTGACTTTTGGGGAAAAGATGCATCAAGTTTAGCAAACTTCTTGAGTCATTTTGATAAACTCTAGCACATTTTTAGATTTTATACCAAAGTTGTTGTGGAGCCCCAAGGGACGTGGGGTACTCGGTACCGGACCGATCTGCTGCTGGGGATGTCACTGGTGGCCTGGTCCGGACCGTGTCCCTGGCTCAGCACAATAAAAGGGGAATTATTTACAAGGGATATGTCACGGGTGACGCCACCCACTTGGTGCGGCCAGCGATGGGGCCGCGGCTGCTGCAGAACCTCCGGGGGTGATGGAATGGCAGCGGGGATGGTATAGTTCTAGTGGGGAGAACTGTATCCCCCGGGGCAGTAAGGAGTTAAAGTCTGTTGTGTGTGAGGCTGTTGGAGCACACTTACTTTGCAGCTGCAGGGATCTCTCCTCCTGTGCTGGTGCTGACAGGCTGTGGCTCTGCAGGTTGAGGTCGTGCTGATGCAAGCCTGTATGGGAGAGAGGGTCTGCAGATGGAAGCAGGCAGGAGACAATGCAGGGTTTCCAAAGCTTTACTTAGTTCCTTCAGTCAGCTTACAAGTTAGTTGTTACACAGCTCTTAACATTCAGTTGCATTCTCCCTTTCCGGGTTCCCTTTCCTCCTGCAGCCAGGCTCCTCTCTCCTTGTGACCCCTCACACAGTCTCTTAGTGTACCTTTCCGGGCTATTACTCTCTTTCTCCGTCTTACACGGTGGTGTGCGGACACTGAACAGTATAGCGGTGACTCGGGCTTCTGTGAGTCCTAGTGCGTCACTGAGCTGCCTGTCCTTTGGGTTAGGAACTCCAGCATGAAACTGAAGCTCCCCGTCAGTGAATCTGGGGATACCGGGTGAATCGTCGGTCCCCTTCAGAGCTGACACTCTGCCTTAGCCCAGCCTCCAACAGTCCTCTAGCATGAGGCTCTGCCAGGCTCCTTCCTCTGTTTCCTTCGGTATCTAGGAGGGCTTTTCCACCCACTGTTAGTCGCTTCAGCTGCTGTCTAGGGCACGGGTTGCACCGTCCCTTCTCTGTCTCTCACACTCCTGGTGGTTTCAGCATCTTGGACGGGCTTTCCCCCCCATCTGGCTCGCATTGGCTCAGTACGGGTCTGCGCTCCTCAGCTTAGGCTCTTCCAGGACGTATGATCTCTCTCTGTCTTTTCAGCTCAGCACCATGGCTTACTAACTTCCTTCACTCCTCCCCCTCTCTATATACTGTCAGTCACCTGACCTTCTGGTGTGCCCAACCCACTCCTCATCCACCACTCCTCTGGTCTCATATAGTATCTGACCTCAGAGCTGGATGTAACCCCTTCTTCTATGCGTGGGGATGTGGGCTGTGAGGGTGTAGTGTTTACTATGTCCTAACTGCCTGGCTGCAGTATCCTTTTGTGGCCACCTGGACGCAGGGGCGCCACATTGTCATTCGAAAAGCGGCTTTTGACCAGCTTTGATGTTGACATCCCTGGTGTCGGTCATGCAGCACTATCTATATCAGGTTATGATTTATCTGACAGCTATGATTCCCAATACAAGCGATTCTCCGCCAGCCTGTTTATTCTCACAATAGCCGTGAACCTTGTAAAATATAAATAAAAATCTCCTGAGTCAAAATCCAGAAATTGAGTTATGGAATATCAATGAAAACATTCATTAAAGTTTCTACTTTACGACACTGTTCTAATCTATAGGGACGTAGTGAGATGAAACATTGGTTCTGCAGGTTCACGCTTAATGGCACGCACCCCAGTCAGTGATGTAAAAGCTAACCTTGTAATGTGTCACAAGGCAATCTCATGTAAGATGTATAGCAGATGGTCAAACACCTGTACACTGCACTGATTTCAGTGCTTAAAGGGGTGGACCCACCATTACATATCACATCCGCTGCATAAAACTCAAAAACTGGCAAATATTTGCAATTTACAATGTGTTAAAAAATAAATCCAGTAAAGATTAATGGCGTCTTCTTGCATAGTAGGGTACCACCTGGTATAGACACCCCCTGAGCCCTAGGCAAAAGGGGGACATGATGGTGGCGAGGAGTGTACCCAGATCTCCTGTAGCCTTGGTTGTATAGCGGTGTCTGTGTGGATGTTAACAAGACAGATGTTGCTTTAGAGGAAGGGGCACAGTATGCGTGTGCTGTATGTGTAGGGCTTGGTGACTCAGTGGAGGGTGGGGCGACAAGTCTTAGGCCGCATCTTAATTGTTCATTCTTTCATAGACATCGTGGAAGGAACATTACCCGCCCTCCCGCACTGTGATAGTCACTAACCGGGAATGTATTATTTACCCATTACTTGTATGGCATTGAATATCTTATTTATGTGTTGCATGAGCATTTGTTTGTATTGTACCATATTTAATTATACCATTTCTAAGCCCAAGGGAAGGGCAATCCTTCAGCCATGGTTCCCTAGAGGTTTCTTCCACAGGAGGTTTTTCCTCTCCCCAGTGCTGTAGGATGACTCTTTGTGAGTCGAAGGTGCTAGAGACCCCTCTATGCTCGTGTAGGGGCATCTTTTATAAGGTTAAACTAATTGATAAAACGTAAAAAAATAATTACCAAAAAGTGTCATATGTGGCTTGGGATTTATAACCCGTCACAGCTTTGCTGGGTCGGAGTCAGGTGGAAGTTGAAGACACGTTAAGGTGGATTAATTTTAACTAATAGAGGATGTAAAACCTCATGGTGGTGAGCAAGCCTACATTTGGTGGCCAGCCTGAAGGATGTGGTAATGGTAACGTCATCAGAAGCGGGCTCGGTGGTTAAGCATGGAAGTGAGGATACTACTGAAATTCTTAATCCAGTGATTTTGTGGCACCCCACCGGGTAGGCCACCACCAGAGGTACTGCACTCCTCCATTAGAGGGAGAATAGTGCCTCTGCTCTCCAGGTGTTTGGATGGCGCAGTTGAGCTTCACACAAACACAAAACTTAGGACCCTGAGACAGTGGGAGGAGCCTATCCAGGAAGGAAAAGAGAGATGTAGGAGCAGAACAGAGAGAGGAGTGGAGAAGTGCAGAAGTAAGGAGGAGGAGGTGTTAGCTCCCACTGGCTAAAGCACGGTCACGCTCACCCCGGAAGGGTACCACCGATGGGTGTGGAAGAAGAACAGAGCCCTTGGGGTACGGAATGAGAAGTAGATCCCCGTACGCCCGTACCTGGCGAGGGTACAAAGGGGCTAGTGGATGACAGAGGGACCCGGCCCTGAACACAGCGTGGATAATGTATGCTTGAACCGTTGAACTGGAGGCCCCAAGTTCCTAATGGGAACTGTGGCCAAACACCCGACACAACTTGAAGAAGGCAGCCAAACTAGGGGGCAGTGCCGGGCAGGGGTACAACTAAGTACCTGAGCTCTGTTTGTGGAGGCGCCGAGAGCCTGGGGGGCAGAGCGGTGTTGCGCTCGCCACAGAAGAGAACCTACTTTATAGCGCTGAAAGAGAGACCACCAGAGACAGAAACACCAAGTAAGAGAGACAGGAACACCAACAGAGGGAGAGAAAGGGGATGACCATGGGGGCTAGTAATGGTAGCCCCCGCTTCATTAACATACTAAGCAGTAAGGTATAAAAACATTTTATAAATCAAAGTGATGAAGGAAAAAAAGCTAGACCCATTGAAGCAGTAAATCCGCGAAACAGCAAACCGTTGTCTGCCGACTCCCCACTCCCTCTCCCTGCTGTGATCGACCCGCCTTGATGTGTGCAGGACTGCACGAATTAAAGGACTACCGTCTACCCGGTGAGTGCCATCTGCTTTTTTCCTTCATCACTTTGGAATGAACATATGTGAGGGGTCGACAGGTTATGGGGTACTCGGTTACCGGGGCTGATGGCGGCTTTGATGGGGGGGATCACGGCTGATCGATCCCCGGTCCCGTGCCCTGGACCCTCACTGGTGGGGAACAGTGGGGGAATAAGGGGATTGTTAATGTGACGCCACCTATGTTACTTGGTAACGGGTATACCAGTGCTGCAGCCGGCCGCTGAGGTGATGGTGGGTGCAGCAGAGTGTGGAACAGCTCCCCACAGGTGGAGCTTTACCTAAGGGCAGCGGGGATGCATGAGGGGAGTAGTAGTTAAGTCTTTGCTGACACAGCGGTGAATTGCGTTGGTTAGACAGGCACACAGACACACAGGGATTGTTGTTTATGTACCTTTTAGTGATGACAGGGTAACAGGTACAGTCCAGAGTATTAACCAGGTCCCCGGTCCAACTTGGGACTTCCACCTTAGAAAGTTATGTGGCCTCTCTGTGTCTGTGCTTTGTGGTGTGGGATGAGTCCTGCCTGAGCCTGAACCCACCGCTTCTTCTCCCTCTCTGGGCTTTGTACTCAACTGGCAATGAGGTCCTTCTGCGGGTCCCTGTTTCTCCTATGGCCCCTGGTCCTATACTTGGTCAGTTTAGCGTCTCTCACTGGCTCTTCTCAGGGCTGAACTCCTTCTGAGTCTTCTGGGCTTTTGCTGTAGCTCTGAATGCTGGCAGCATCAGACTCCAGTGTCCGGGTGTACTAAAGGGCTGTATTATCTGGTACCCTTTTCTTAGTTCCTTGCTTTCTCCACTTCCCTCCGACCCTTTCCCTAGGGTGCGCACAGCGGTCAGTGGTCCCTAGTCCTGGGCCTGGATTTCTCCCAGCGACCAGCTCCTCCGTCTCCTCTCTCTTCTCTATTCTCTCTCCTCACAGGAACTCACTTCATACTTACTCTGGGACTGACTAACTCCTCCCCTCAGGCCTGGATGTTCTTAAAGGGGAACTGGCTTAAAGCAGGCAGTAGGGCTCCCCCTTCAGGTCTGGGTTTGAAGGTGGTGTGTGCTGTGTTAACCAAGGTGTAATTCCCTCCTATCACCGGTGGAACTTGTGCTAATCCCCCGCAGGGGTGCCACATATGGTTTTTTAGACGTGCAACATCGGTTTTCAGACAGCTTTTTACATTGTAGGTATTAATCATTTAAAGAAGCCCCTGCTGTTTCCCATGGTGCCCGGTTTATTTCTTTGGACATAATTTTATAAAACAGTCACAACACAATTTAGGACAGAGAGTGATAGTTAGAATAGTAATACAAAGGTGCAGGGACAGGTAGTGATAGCTTGGAGTGCTTTATCTAGGTGACAGGTTCACTTTAAGACTCCAATATCCAGGTCGATGAGTCGATGGGTAACTTGCTCGATCTTGCCAGCATCAGGTAGGCTGGGGTACAGTTGGTGGAGTTTACCAGGACGTGGTTGTATAGATCTACCAGATCTGGCAACTTTTCTGGCCACAGGTTTCGTTCTTTCAGGGCTAAGATCTTCAACAGGTCAAACACCACCTGATTAATCTTTTCGCACATGCAGTTGGTCTGTGGATGGTACGGCGTTAACAAAGGCATTACGGGGGCTGCGACTGCGCCCGTCGCTGGATCCTCTCCTAGGTTGGGAATCTTCCTCCCCTACTGAACCTTAGCCAGTTTCCGGGTCTCTGTTGGATTATAAGGCTGCTGCTCCGCAGGCAGCATGAATCGAGCACACAGAGTGTTCAGGTTGGGGCCTCCTGCTTCCCGCTGGCTGACATCAGAGAGCGGCACAGGGTTTCCTTTGCACACTTTCTAGGTGTCGCCCATGAAAACACACCCCTTCCGCCGGCATTGTAGTTACAGCAGTTATACAGTTCAATACAGTCTCGGCACACAGGATCCTGTTTGTGACGCCAGTTGCGACACTCATCAGGCCCATGGGATACTTGGAACTGGGCCGGTCAGTTCTTTGGGAGATCACGGTGGCAGTGACCCAGCTCCGTAACCCTGGGCATGCTGGAGAGGGGGATATTTACAGGGGATATTCGTGACACCACCTGTGGTGTGTGGCCAGGGATGTCCGAGGCTGCAGATTGGGACCGCTGGGGCAATAAAACACACAAATACACTACCCACTGTATAACCCTTACACACACACACACATACATACACAGACATACTGCCCCCTGCATACACACACCGACATACTGCCCCCTGTATTTACACACACACAGCCACATACTCCCTCTCCAGAAGCTGTAAGTGGCTCTTTGGCTCCTGAATGGAGCTCACACTTACTGCTCCCGCCGGCAGCTGCATCCTGTCTGTGATGACCTCATCACAGTGCTGCACGCAGAGGCAACGGGTGTTTAAAAGAAACATTGCCTGCCAGTCTTCCGGTGGCTGTGAACAACCGCCAGGGGATCGGCCGGGCATAGCGCTGCACAGTGACATGGATGTGCATCCTCAGGGGCGCACATCTATGTGAAGCATGTGCTTAGGTCTTAGGGGTCGATGGGCGCTTGGCCCCTGTACCTCTGGGCCCGGTCACACGTGCTACCCCTGTGACCCGGTAGTTATGCCCTTGGTAGTGACCATTAGATTTATTTGCTAGAAGTTTATTGGAAACTCTAGTAAGGGCAGTTTCAGTATAGTGTAAGGAGCGGAAAGAGGATTGTAGAGGGCCAAGCATTCTAGAAGTTTACAGATGAAGCAGAGCTTGGAGACCGTTCTGTGATTAGCAGTTCTGGTTGAGGGGTGTTTTTTTTAGTAATTTGTGTATGCTGCTGTGTTTGAAGGAGCAAGGAAAGACACTAGATGAGATGAGGTTAAATATTTTAGTTAGGTGAGTGGTGACAGCCGCAGAGAGACAGAAGGGAATGATAGGGAATAGGGTCACTGGTGCAGAAAGCAGAGCAAAAAGATGTGAGTAGCCGAGTAACTTTTTCTTCTGTGACTTTAAGCTGTGCAGCTAAGGTCTTTTAGTGATTACAGGGACCTGTGGTGTGTGGTCGCTCCTTCCACCTTTTCCACAACCCATGTGTAAGTGTGTTAGGTGCATAATTATGGAATTAAATCCGAATCAGAAGCCATTAAAAGCAGGGCTGTGCATTCAGAGTCGTGGAGTCAGTTGCTATTTTGGGTGGATCAGAGTAGTATTCAGGGAAATTGAGGAGTTGGAGTCGGAGTCATATACTGTATGTGGCTTGCTGACTTCACAGCCATTGTTATGGAGTCGGAGTCATGGAGTCGGTGTCCATTTTGGTGGAGTCAGAGTCAGATTGAAGAGTTGGAGTCGGATATTTGGCTTACTGACTCCACAGCCCTGATTGAAGGACTGTTCCTTAGAAAAGCAAAGGTTTGGGTCAATGTGATAATGCAACTTTCTGGGAACTTGATTGTATTTATTCCAAGAATGTGATTATTATTTACACAATAATTTCCATCTAAAAACTGAGATAATTGTATGAATAGGAAATACTAAAAATATTATGTTACAGTATGTCAAAATAAGTAAATAATTAAAGTGGAATTTAAAGTAGTAATTAGTCTCCCTCTTCTCAATAACAACCTTCAGCTTTCTGCTGCAAGCTGCCATAAATAACTTTTGGTTCTCCTAGTTAGGCTAGGGTCACACTTGGGAGCCTGCATCCAGTAACTGGATCCAGCTTTTCCCCTTGTCTGTTTGGAGGCATTTTTACCGGATCAGGTACCTGATGGTACCTATATGTACCATCAGGTACTGGATCAGGTTCCCATAGGATTCCATGTTAAAAAACTGATCAGGTTTTGCTAAAAGGCCAAAAAATGTTGCGGACCATATTAAACCTGACTTCTCAAAAACTGGATCCAATAAACAGATTGCACTTTGGCTAGGGTCACACTTCAGGTTTTTTTTTCAAAACCTGATTCGGTGTTGAGCTTTTAAACAGCTCAAAAGCGGATCAGGAAACGATCCTCATTGGAGCCTATTATAAAAACCGGATTGCTTCACAAGCAATCCGGTTACTGCTCCGGCTCTGCAGCCTGCGTGAAAAATCATGCAGTCTGCAGTTTTCAGAGCGGTTGTAACATCCGCAATGCGGGAACCGGATTGCTCAGGATGTGTAATCCTGAGCAATCCGGTTACCGCATATACCTTGCTTATTCCGGCTGCCGCCGGGATAAGCAAAGTGTTCTCTGTGTTTTTACACTTGTAATTTTATTAAAAAATGTGTCTATACTGTCTCTAGGGGTGCCCACCCCCCCTAGAGACCTACCACCCACTCAGGTGGGCATATAATGATTTAATATCTTATGTACAGCAGCTGGCTCCTGTCAGCTGCAGTACATTTTTATGAATGAAGGAGCCGGCTCCTCTGAGAGCAGCGTGCATACTATAGCTATTGTAGGTATAGTATGTGCGCTGTCTGAGGCCCTGAAGCCATTTACAGTAGATCTATGGGCAGCGCTGCCCATAGATCTTACTGTATAAGGCTTCAGGACGTCGGACAGCGCACATACTATACCTACAATAGCTACAGTATGCACGCTGCTCTCAGAGGAGCCGGCTCCTTCATTCATAAAAATGTACTGCAGCTGACAGGAGCCAGCTGCTGTACATAAGATATTAAATCATTATATGCCCACCTGAGTGGGTGGTAGGTCTCTAGGGGGGTGGGCACCCCCTAGAGACAGTATAGACACATTTAATAATAAAATTAAACCTTTTACAACACTGAGAACAGTTTGCTCATCCCTGCGGCAGCCGGAATAAGAAAGGTATATGCGGTAACCGGATTGCTCAGGATTACACATCCAGAGCAATCCGGTTACCGGATTGCGGTTTCAGCAATCCAGTTCCCGGATTGCGGCTTGTCTGAAGCCAATTGCGTTCACTGCATCCGGATCTGGCTGCGGTGAACGCAATTTCACTTATAAATGTGACCCTAGCCTTTGGCAAACAATTGTTAACA
The DNA here is from genome assembly GCA_033576535.1 of Allobates femoralis. Taxonomy (NCBI): domain Eukaryota; kingdom Metazoa; phylum Chordata; class Amphibia; order Anura; family Aromobatidae; genus Allobates; species Allobates femoralis. Next base: position 41,006,064 of record JARQOC010000005.1, read on the forward strand.
TTGGAGTCTATGGGTCAGGTACCTGATCAGGTTTTCAGGATGAAAAATTGGATCCAGTAACTGGATTGCAAACGCAAGTGTGACCCTAGCCTTAGTCTCCTTTCTTGTATTGGTGTTTTTCCTGTGTTACCTCGGCCTGTTCTTGGACGCTTCTTCTCATTTACGATTTTGTATCTTGCTGCCATCTTAGTTTTGACCCGGATCCCTGTCTACACTAAGGGATCCTGATTTTGTCCTTTTTAACCTCCCGACTTTGACCTGACTTTTTCATCTCTGGACTCCTGTGCTTTCATAGGTAGCAATCTCCTAGACCCTGTTGTAAATCCAAATCTCTGTATAGGGGTTAATGGGTGTCATGGTTTCCTGAGGTTCTGCCTAACAGGGAGGCTAGTTCCTAATCTGTCCGATATAGCCTCTTTTGCTTGTAGCCTTGGACAGACATCACAGGAGGTGGGAGAATATGGGACAGATTAATGTTTGCCAAACGACTTTTCGACCAACATCTATCTCATGTTTTTGGCCTGAATTAGGCATGAGACCTTAAGAGATTAATGACTACTAAGTCAACAACACTGGCTCTTTACTTGCGTACAGCTCTCTATCAGCCAGCAATTTACATGCAGGATAATGCCCCCTGTCACATAGCAAAATGGGTAAAGCAGTTCCTTGAAAACAGAAAAAATTTAAACAATGAAATGGCCGCCCAGAGTCCTGGTCTAAACCCAATAGAAAACCTTTGGAAAATCCTTGGTGACAAAGTTATGGCCAAGAAACTGACAACAACCACAGAACTGTGGAAGAGACTGGAAGAAGAGTGGAGCAAAATCTCCCCAGAGCAGAGAGAGACTAGTGATGGCCTGTGGGTGCGGATGTGTTGAAGTCATTCACTGCAAAGGCCTGTACAAAGCAAAGGCCAGAACAAAGCAACGACCTGTACAATGCAAAGGTCTGTACAATTCCACTGATTTGTGAATGTTGTAACCTGCCCAACATTTAGTTTTCTTTCTCTGTCTACAATCATTGCTGTTCTCTAATTATGTTAATCAAGTCTTGTGTAAAATAAAGGTTTTAAGTTGATATGTGCTTGTTTATGTCGCACCTGCAGAGGCCGGGGTACTCGGACGTGCCCCGGCTCCGTGGTCCCAGGGGCGGCAATAAAAAGAGAAATTAAGAAAGTTTATTTGTGATGCCATCCATGGAACACGCAGAACTCAGGGTACCGCTCAACAGGCACCCACCTCCTCCTACACAGTGGCTCACACAGTCAGTCTATGGCCCCACAAGCGAGCCCGGTCTCAACACTCTTGGAATAACAGTCACACACAGAACTTGAGTTGACCGGGTACTTTACTCAACATGTTAACTTAACAGTAGCAACTCTAACAGTTCCTTCTAGCGCTTTACACACCAGCTTTGGACACAGTTCACACACCAGCTACGGATACGGCTTCTTACTGCAGCTGGGACGGTTCCTCTGCGTCACTTCCCTCAGTGTACCTCTTGGGCCCTCTGGTTTTTTCTGTCCTCTCGGTTCCTCCACCCTCCAGGAGATCTCTCCATCTACTCTACTCCCATGGGAAGCTATCGATCATCTCGCCCAACTTAGTGTTCTTAGGTTCTTTTTGGAGTCTAGTTCCTCCACCTCTTTTGTCCGGGTTCTCTCTACTTCCCACCCACACGTAGCTACTCCCGCCACCACTCGCCTGGCATGAAGCGACTTCAGCTCAGGGTTGGAGTGTGTGTGGGTGTTTTTGTGAAGTGACCGTCTTACCTGTCCCCCTGCAGTTCACCCTGTGGCCTCCTGGTCGCAGGGGCACCCCATTTACAACTACCCCTTTCTTTCCATTCCTTGTCCTGCTTTGAAGCAGTCCAAATGTGGTAATAACTGCAATCTGTTAATAATTCCCTGCTATGAACTGTCCTCCTGCTCCCTCATTCTCCCTTCTCTCACACCTTGTCCATTTCCTGGGCATTTGAGTGGTATAAGTTGAGTGGAGTAGGTCTTAAACACCTTGATCTGATGTGATATCATTTGAAGTGTGACATCTTTAAAGTGTTTCTGAGATCCAGGTTCCTCATATGATGAAATAACCATAGTTGTCAGATGGTGATCACCATCTGACAACTGTGGTTATTTCATCATATCAGCAGCGCGGATCTGAGAAACACTGTCCCTTTTCTGGTTTTGTCTATGGTCACCACTGCCTGCAAGTGGAGTGTGGATCCTGCAGCAGCCATACTATACATTTACACTGGTTGTCGGTGACACAACCATCTGAGGTGAGCAGCCCCAATCATTTGCTTCATAATTGGTTTAATGATAAGAACCTATTGTGCTTTCTTTCCCTCTATATAGTTTCTTTATATTTAACGTGTTACATCAGAAATATACCAGAAATAGTCCCAAAATCGGTGAGAAGATAAGAGGTATCACTGTGTACTAAATATACTTGGCTTTCTTTTCTCTCTGCTCTTTCACCATGCTCACATTTGTCCTCACAGTTTTGTCCACTAATCATTATTCTCTTTCACTATCCCCAAACCCCAGCACCCTCTAACCAAATAACTATCTCCCCCTCTCTCTTACCCTCCACCACACCTCATCTGCAGACATGCTTCATAACCTGAGACCTCGCCTAACAAAATGTTAAAAAAGTCGTCCACTCTCATTCACCCACCTGCTTTCCCATTCTCTGCTTCTTCTCACTGTTGGCGACATATCGCAAAATCCTGGCACCCCACCTCATACGTCCCACTAACCCTCATCTTTGTCTTTCTAAAACTAAGATAAACTACCACAATCCATCACTTGTAAAACCTTTGCCCCTGACCTCAACCCCACTTCTTCCTCTCTTGGAGCACTTTGGAATGCTCGCTCCATCCATAACAAGCTCCACGTGATCCATGACCTCTTTACCTCCCGCAACTTTTCTTTCTTGGGCCTCACTGAGACCTGGCTGACTCCCTCTGACATAGCCTCCCCTGTTGCACTGAGCTATGGCAGCCTCCACTTTACCCACACTCTTCACCCTGGCAACAGACATGGCAGAGGAGGGGGTTTCCTTCTCTCTACAAACTGATCCTTTAACTGAATCCAAACCCCACTCTACCTTATCTTCCCTTCTTTCAAGGTTCACTGTATCTGTATCTACTTTCCTTCTAATCTTCAAATGACCCTTATATACCGACCACTGGGCTCGGACACTACCTTTATTGACCAATTGTCCACCTGGCTTCTTCACTTTCTCAATGCTGAAATCCCCACCATCCCCATTATCAACATGGGTGACTTTAATGTCCCTACTGACACCCACCAGCTGGCAGCCTCCAAACTCCTGTCACTTACCTCATAATTTGAACTTACTCAATGGTCCCCCACAGCCACCCACTCAGACGGACATACATTAGACCTCTTCTTCACATGCCTCTGCTCCCCATCTAATCTCACCACCTCCCCTCTCTCCCTATCTGACCACCGTCTACTCACTTTCTCATCCTTGTCCTCCTCACCCGCCCCCAACGTCCAGCCAGTAGCACATCCTCTAAGAAACCTCGCACATTTGGACATTCACAGACTCTCAGACTCTATTCTACTTCTGGCTTCCATATCTTCACTCCACAACACAGACAGCACAACCACTTTCTATAATGCCACTCTCACATCAGCTATAGACTCAGTCATCCCTCTCGTGAACGTCAAAGTGTGACAAATCAATAGCTAACCCTGGCACAACAACCTCACCGAAAAACTTTGACAAGTATCCAGGATCGCGGAGAAGCATTGGAAGAAAATGCCAGACAACTTCACTGCATTCAAACATGCAGCACTTGTCTTCAAATCAGCCCTCACCTCTGCTAAACAGACATACTTCATAAACCTTGTATTTACCTTATCTTACAACCCAAAAACAACGGTTCAGCTCTTTTAACTCTCTCCTCCGACCTGCCTCATCTCTGCTGAGGACTTTGCCACACACTTCAAAAATAAAATCGACCAAACAAGGCAAAACCTTTATTGTTCCACCACCCCAACCACTCCATATACCAGACCTCTGCCCTACCCTCACAACCTCCCTCTCCAACATCACTGAAGAAGAGCTCGGCTTACCCATCTCCTGTCCAAATCACACCTCACCACTTGTGCCCTTCACCCAATTGCTTCTCACCTCCTACTCAACCTTACTAACACATTCATCCGAGCCCTCATGCATCTCTTCAATCTATTGCTATCTTCTGGTACCTTCCCCTCTGCTTTCAAACATGCAATCATCACACCCATCCTCAAAAAGCCAAACCTTGACCCGACTACAATGTTAAGCTACCGCCCCATATCGCTGCTCCCGTTCGCTGCAAAATTCCTTGAACAGCATGTCCATACTCAACATTCCTCCCACATTTCATCTAACGCTCTCCTTAACAACCTCCAATCTGGTTTCCGCCCCCACCATTTCCACCTAAACTGCCCTGACCAAAATTACTTACTCACAGACAAAGCTACCAAGCAAATCTCCATCCTCCTCCTTCTAGACCTGTCCTTTGTCTTTGACACAGTCGACCACTGCTTACTGCTACAGATTCTCTCCTCCCTTGGCATCAAAGACCTTGTCCTATCTTGGATCGCCTCACACCTTTCCAACCCCACATTTAGCGTTTCCCACTCCCACACTACCTCCTCATCACTCCTTCTCTCTGTTGGAGTCCGACAAGGCTCTGTACTAGGACCCCTACTTTTCTCCATCTTTGGCCTAGGACAACTCATAAAGTGCCATGGCTTTCAGTATCACCTGTACGCGGACGATACTCAGATCCACCTCTCTGGCCCAGATGTCAATTCTCTGCCGTCCAGAATCCTGGAGTGTCTGTTAGCGATATCCTCTTTCTTCTCCTCTTGCTTCCTAAAACTCAATATAGACAAAACCGAACTTATCATCTTTTCTCCATTTTCATTGCACCTTCCTTACCCGATCTATCTGTTAGGTAAAACGGCGTTACGCTCTCTCCCACACCTGAAAATCACTGCCTCAGAGTAACTCTCGACTCTGCCTGCCCTTCAAACCACATATCCAAACTCTCGCCACCTCCTGCCGCCTCTAGTTCAAAAATATTTCCAGAATCCATCCTTTCCTCAGCCCTCAATCTACTAAAACTCTTGTTCATGCCCTTATCATCTCCCGCCTTGGATTACTGCAAACTCCTCCTCTGTGGCCTCCCTGCTAACACTCTTGCACCACTCTAGTTTGTTCTACTAATCCACCTCTCCAGTTCAAACTAACTAGCACTGATTCACAAAGCCGCCAATAACCTGCCCCTTCCCTATATCTCTGAACTAATCTCCCACTATCTTCCCTCACGTAACCTTTTATCCTCCCAAGACCTCTTCCTCTCTTCCACACTTATTCGTTCCTTACCCAACTGCCTCCAAGATTTCTCCTGAATATCCCCCATCCTCTGGAATTCTGTGCCTCAACACGTTTGATTATCCACCATGCTCAGATCCTTCAGGCGGAACCTGAAAACCCAACTGTTCAGGAAAACTTTTAGCCTGCAATGACCGAGCTGCCACCCCATTGCCACCGGAGCTGCCGCCCCACCATCACCAGAGCTGCTGCACCCCTGACCTTCTGTTTCCTCCCCATTATCCTGTAGAATGTAAGTCCACAAGGGCAGGGTCCTCTCCACTCTGTACCATTGTGTCATTATTAATATTTGTTTACTGTAAACCATATCTATAATTTTGTATGTAACCCCTTCTCATGTACAGCACCATGGAATTAATGGTGCTATATAAATAAATAATAATAAACTTTAGTTATTTTGGGAAACACTGTTCTAGTGGCATGGTGCACCCCTTACACAAAAACTGCCAAATGGTCATCAATGTAGATTACATTCTGTCTGAAAGAATCAAGTGATCAGACATTGTTCTCTCATTTTGATCGCCAGGGTACATGGAAAATCCAACGTTCTGATACTTCTCTTCCCCAACATCATCAACATCATTTGTCAATGGAGAATCGGGAAGCTCCCATATAGTCAGCTAATGGTTTCAAATGACTTCCCAGCACATTCCACTTATGTATTATGCAGTTTAATTGATTTTATGTTTTGAAAGATTGGGCATTTCTAGACCAAATATATGTTTTACATTTTTTTAACAGATTTATTTTCAATGAGGCAAAAGGAGGATGTTCTGAACTTTTAATTATTTTGTTTTATATTTGTAAAAAAAAAATTTTCTTTATTCTGCATGTACATGTATGTCCTTGGCCATGATAGGGTTAAAGTAAAAATCGGCCAGTTATAGAACATTATATGCCCCCTTATGCACACATTAGGGAAATACTAACCTCATCTTGGATGATGATGATTATTGCTACTCTCATACATTTATGTAAGGTGAAATGTGTTCTTGGACTGTGTAAAACTTGATAACTCACTTGAACGAAGAAGTCTGGTACCAATAGAGGAGGAAAAATACCAAAAAAATGTTTGTTATTGTAAAATTCGAAAAATTGAGATAAGATGAAACCAAATCGAAGGCAATTAAAGGAATGTTTCTTTGGAAAACAAAGATATGGGTCAATCTCATGATGCAATCTCCCGGGAACTCAATTGTATTTATTCAGTAGACGGATCTTATTTCATTGTGATTTTCAATCAGAAGGATTGAATATAATAATACAAGTTCTGCACCAAAGTCACAATGATTTTACACTAAAAACTATGAGGGCTGTATGAAAATATAATGTCACAGCATATATTTCACAGGAAGTCTAAGCAAACAATATAAAGTGGAATAAGCATACAACGTTTGGAGACAAGATCACCTTGTGGTTTCGCCTATGTTGAAGAGTTTTTGAACGTTTTTATTCTGGCTCTTCAATGCAGTGGAGTATTAGGTGCCTGAACTAGTATTTATTCTAATATTTGTCTTGACCATTGTACTGACAGTTCATCTCGGTCACACAGACATTGAAGTAAGGATTCAGAAGAAGTGGAGATACTTTTCACTGAATAACCTTGTATTAATGGTCAATGCAGAAGGTAAAAAGAGTGATTCTTCATAAGAGCAGTAAAACGTGTCCATACTAAGATGGCAGAAAAACAAACTACATGGGAAAGAAGAGAGGGGTAAACTTGTTGAGGAGAGTCATAGGATTAAATACTTAATTAACCTTAAAGACATAAGGGCATGGGAGAAATGATATATAGAGTGTATTATTTTATATTGTATAAGTTGTGATTTAAACATGGCTGCCATTTCCTGCCACATCACACCATGTGCTGAGAGCAAGATGGAGTCTAAAGAAGACTGACCAATCACCGAAGCTGGAGATCAGGGAAGACTGACCAATCACAGAATAACATACTCGATATTAGACCACACCCCTGATGACCTCATGGATCCGCCCATGGACTAACCCACTGACCAATGAATACATCTGAGTAAGGCTGACCGAGCCCCTTTTTGAACAAAAACCTCATGTCTTATAATAAACAGGCACTTGGAGCTTGGGTCTGACCAAGGAAGAGCGTACATCTGACTCTATGCGTCTGGTGTCTACTACTTTTCAATGCCGGCGCTTGGTCTATATAAATTTGGTCAGGGGCAGGCAACTTAATAATAATATTATAAAATATAAATCCCTGAGAAACTGACATCACAGAGCTACAGGGAGAGGAAAGGGACAAAATAACAAGAGCAGTTCTTCTGCCTAGCAACACAGAAAATGCAATACACAGCACACACAACAATGAATAATGCTCCTTCATGGGGCACGACAGTTTTCACAATATCTTATTTGTAGTGGATTCCATCGAGATCCACTTTCTTGAATTAACGTGCATTATTTTACCTAGTAGACTTTATGTTTTAAAAACTTTTTCAGGAAAAAAAAGCTAAAAAAAAACTCCCCATATGACCAACAACATACTGTGTTTCTCCTAGAAATGAGTGGGGAGAGTTTTCATTCATTTCTAGGAGGATTTTTGAGCATATACGCTCAAACAAACTCTGTATAATACTACACTGTCCAGAAGATGAATATGGGTTGCATTTTTTAACCCATTTTCCAAAAACTCAGCAAAAAACAAGGTGAATATATGCTGTGAGCAGGGCCAGCTCCAGGTTCATATATTTATGAGTAAAATGTACACTGTTCTTTTATTCTATAAACTACTGACAACACGTCTCCGAAATTCAAAGCTAAAGATGTTGTATTTATTTGCAGCAAATGAGATATTGTCAAAATAATAAAAATTAAACATCAGATCTCAAATAATGCAAAGAAAACATGTTCATATTCATTTAGAAACAACAATACTCATGTTTTAACTCAGGAAGAGTTCAGAAATCAATATTTGGTGGAATGACCATGATTTTTATTCACAGCTTTCATGTGTCTTGGCCGCTTTCCACCAGTCTTTCACACGGCTTTTGGGTGACCTCCTGACACAAACATTTAAGCAGTTCTTCATTGTTTGATGGCTTGTGACTATCCATCTACCTCTTGATAACATTCCAGAGGTTTTCAATGGGGTTCAGGTCTGGAAATTGGGCTGGCCATGACAGGGTCTTGATGTGGTGCTCCTTCATCCACACATTGATTGACCTAGCTGTGTGGCCTGGGGTATTGTCCTGCTTCAAAAACCAGTCCTCAGAGTTGGGGAACATTGCCTGAGCAGAAGGAAGAAAGTGTTTTTCAAGGATAACCTTTTATGTGGCTTGATTCATACGTCCTTTGCCAACATTAACCTGCCCAATTCCAGCCTTGCTGAAGCATATCCAGACCATCACCGATCCTCCACCAAATTTCACAGTGGTTGCAAGACACTGTGACTTGTACGCCTGTCCAGGTCTCCGTCTAACCATTAGATGACCAGGTGTTGTGCAAAGCTGAAAATTAGACTCATCAGAGAAGATTACCTTACTCCAGTCCTCTATGGTCCAATCCCTATGGTCTTTGACAAACTTCAGCCTGGCTCTCCTTTGCTTCTCATTGATGAAAGTTTTTTTTTCTAGCTTTACATGACTTGAGCTCTGCCTCTAGGAGCCTGTTCTTGCCGTCCACTTTACCCCAGATGCCATTTGCCATTCATTTTGTTGGTCAGTTGATGTCATCCTGTGGTTGTTGAGTGACATTCGAATAAGAAGATGGTCATACCGGTCATTGGAGAGTCGCTTTCACCCTCTGCCGGTCTGTAGATTTGTTGTCCCCAATGTCTGCTGCTTGTGGTAGTGGACTGCCATCTTCGAAATTTTAAGGTTGGAGCAACATGAAGCTCACTGTATCCCTCTGCTAGTAAAGAGAGAAATGATTTTTCTTTTCAGCTCCTTTGACATTGTTAAAATGTATTTTTCCATTAAAATTACATTTTGGCTATTCCTAGCACTTGTTTTGCCATCCAGCTTGTCCTATGGCAAGAGGATTGTGAAGACCACAGCAGTGTTTTTTATACTTACCCTCGTTAAATTAGATTTGGTTCAGGTGATCACTCAATCAGAAGCACATTAAGTAGATTGTGGTGTACTTTACACTGGAATGAAATGGCTGTCAGACATCTAGAGATGGTAATTTTTAGAAACCTGTGCAGCGGTCTCTTAATTTTTGCCAGAGCCATATATATATATATATATTATATATATATTATATACATATATATATATATATATATATATATATACACACACACACACACACACACACATATATATAGTTGAAAACAGAAGTTTGCATACACTATATAAAAAGATACATATGCATGTTTTTTCTCATTATTTGACATGACCCTTTCCCACAGTTCTCAAAACCCAGAGAGGTAACTCGGGTAAGGTCACCTGGGTTCAGAACTGTGACGACACCCATCTCACAGGGAGCCTGGAATCCCACTTGCTTCAGGTCGTGCTGTGTATAATATAGAGGCTGCGGGTAGTGTGTATATGTAATATAGACATTGCAGTTTGGATATATATTATATATAGGCTGCTGGCTGTGTCTTTCCCCCCTAACAGGGAACCCCTGAATGCTGTCTATGCTGTCTGCTTGGTACCCCCTGACAGGAGGCCCCTGTCTGCTCCCTGTTCACTCTCCCATTACAGGAGGCCCCTATGTGCTGTTGATGCGCCTCAGGGCCATGGGGTACTCAGAACCAAGCTGCGCTTTTTCTTCGGAGTCACAGGGTTCAAGACCCAGTTCCGTAACCCTGAGTTCAGTGTTAAAGAGCTCTTGGGAATAATTATAAAGATTAGTTGTGACGCCACCTGTGGTTTGTGGCTATGGGTAGCCACTGCTGTTGCAGAACCTCTGGAGACGGTGAACAGGCAAATGTGATGGATTGGCTCCCCATAGGTGGAGCGAAACCCCAGGGTAGTGAATGTTGCAAGGTGTACAGTGCAGAATGGAAGGTGGGCATTGACAGACTCATGTTTTGTTGGTTCCTCAATTCCTTTACTGGCAATACCGATTCAGCTCGCATCCTTTATTAGCCCCACTTAATGGGTGGCTACACCTGGGTTCTTGATGCTCCTTTGACTCTGGGCACTTGGTGTGGGTGGGGAACTTGGAATTCACCACCCTATGGTATTGGCTGCCGGGTCGTTAGGCCCTGCACAGCCTTGGACTCCGGTGTCCATTTCTTGGTGCTTGTTCCCTTGGGGTGAGCTCGACACTGCTCTGCTCCCCAGGATCTCCTCGACTTACTCAGACTCTTGCCTTCGGTCCCTCAAGCAAGGCTTTAGCTCTCCTGGGGCGAATTTAGCATTGCTCAAGTCCACAGGATGTCTTCCTCAGTACTGCTCTGTACTGAACTGACTAACTCTTCCCCAGACCAGAATTTATTGGGGACCTGAAACTGGGTTTAGATCTCCCCCTTCAGGCCTGGAGGCTGAAAGGTGTTGTGTGCTTTGGTTTTGCCTGGTGTAGATTCCCTCTGTTGCTCTCAGGTATGAAACTACCCCCTGAGGGAGATAAAGACATAGTGGCATCCAAACTCTGGGGTGCCACACTGTCTGTTCGCACCCTTCTGACAGGAAGCCCCTCTGTGCTGTCTGCTCGCTCCACCCTGACAATGCAGTGCAGGAGGATGGAAGCAGTGCAAGGGCAGGGGACACGATCCCAGTGCAGATAATCTTCCCAGATGGGAAGGGGACTCCCGGAGCCCCGGCATTTGCCCGGGTGCCTCAGGTGCTGACGCTGGCCCTGGGTGCGAGCATGCCCTCAGCATTCCCCCACTAAATGAATCCAGAGATTTGCAAATATGAACAGGGTATTTTTATAAAAAAAATATTTCTAGGATGCAAAGGTGCCCTTACCATCCATTGCTGTCCACTTACCCAAAATGACTCCTGTATGCACGCTCATAGTTTGGAAACTTTAAATCACTTACAAATACCCCGTTATGTCAGAGTTCGTAGACTTGAGGAAAAGTGAAGCCAAGGGCTAATTTTTTATTGTTTTTCATGCAATATTTTTAATTCGCTCTGTTCCAAAGAATTATTGCTCCAAGCGTACAGTAAGAAGAGAGTGACATCAATTTGATATGACTCATAAGCATGTTACATCCAGTGACTCTTCTTAAGTCAATGTGTTTCCACTTAGCATTCAGTGGCATGTGATCACAGCTGGATCTGTAGCACGCGGAGCTTCAGGAACATGACATCACTTCAGAGCACAGCTCCGTCTCTGAATCCAATTCTACAAATACCTGGGACGCCAGGCTGAGAAAAAGTGAAAGCAGCGAGGTCTGCAATTGTCATTATGTGTGTCGCACACGACTACCCGCAGTCCAGACGCATTCCATTGTCACAGAATGCCATTTTGCAGTGACAGCGCTGACAACTCAAATCTCCAGTGTCAAGATCACTGAAAAGCTCACAAGATGCTGCATCACCGTGAGCATGGCACGCGGGCAAGTCTTCAACGTCAAGGTTGACAAATAATGCAGTATCACAATGCAAGCGAAGTGAAGAGAATACTCCATTGTCCAGATCTACAACACTGTAACAGAATACATCATTACATCGCCAGCACTAGGGATGGGCGAATCTACTCGCTAGGACTCGTTACTCGGCGAGTAGTAAGGGACTCGCAGGACTCGGTACTCTGCGAGTTTCCCAGTGATTACTCGCACGAGTCCAATGCAAATCAATATCAATCCTAGTTTTGCCAGAAACGCTGACAAAACTAGGATTGCCATTGTTTGCATTAGACTCGTGCGAGTAATCACTGGCTACTGTGCCAGTGATAGCAGGGAAACTCGCAGATAACTGCTGTTTCTTTGCGAGCCGAGTCCAGCTGTCTTCTCTGTGCAGCTCCAGGGTCCTAGAGCCCGCCTGCTGCCTGATGTAGCAGTGCTGAGATTGTTCTCAGTCTGCTCATTCCCTGTGTACAGACATGAATGTCTGTGCACAGAGATGATGTAGCAGTGCTGAGATTGTTCTCAGTCTGCTCATTCTCTGTGTACAGACATGAATGTCTGTGCACAGAGATGATGTAGCAGTGCTGAGATTGTTCTCAGTCTGCTCATTCCCTGTGTACAGACATGAATGTCTGTGCACAGAGATGATGTAGCAGAGCTGAGATTGCTCTCAGTCTGCTTATTCCCTGTGCATAGACATCTATATTTATGCACAGGGGATGTAGCAGAGAGGACATCGCGTTTTGGACTGCGTCGGACGGAAGAGGATTTTTTTAATTAAAGATGGAGTCCCTAATGGCTTTTTTTTTTTATTTCTAATAAAAAATTTTCCTTGTGTTGTGTTTTTTTTAAAACAATTTAATAGAAATTCATGGCGGTCATGTCTAATATTGGCGTGACCGCCATAAATTTCGGGCTTAGGGCCAGCTGATAAAGAGGTTAGGGCCAGCTTTGTATTATTACCCAGCGTGCCACCGCTACCAGGGCCGCTGGAAGAGCGGGGTTCAGCGCCAGAGGATGGCGCTTCAATGAACGCGCCATCTTCTGGGGCGGCTGCGGGCTGCAATTTGCAGCGGGGGGTGCCCAGAAAGCTTGGGCATCCCTGCGCTGCGGATTCCAGCCCCCAGCTGCTTAGCTGTACTTGGCTAGACATAGAAATTGCGCGGAGCCCCACGCATTTTTTTTTTATTATTTCATGAATTTCAGAGCCAGAGTCTCAGAGTCAGAGTCTCAGAGTCAGAATCTCAGAATTTCATGAAATAATTAAAAAAAAATGCGTGGGGCTCCGCGCAATTTCTATGTCTAGCCAGGTACAGCTAAGCAGCTGGGGGCTGGAATCCGCAGCGCAGGGATGCCCAAGCTTTCTGGGCACCCCCCGCTGCAAATTGCAGCCCGCAGCCGCCCCAGAAGATGGCGCGTTCATTGAAGCGCCATCCTCTGGCGCTGAACCCCGCTCTTCCAGCGGCCCTGGTAGCGATGGCACACTGGGTAATAAAGAGGTTAGGGCCAGCTTTGTATTATCAGCTGGCCCTAAGCCCGAAATTTATGGCGGTCACGCCAATATTAGACATGACCGCCATGAATTTCTATTAAATTGTTTTAAAAAAAACACAACACAAGGAAAATTTTTTATTAGAAATAAAAAAAAAAGCCATTAGGGACTCCATCTTTAATTAAAAAAATCCTCTTCCGTCCGACGCAGTCCAAAACGCGATGTCCTCTCTGCTACATCCCCTGTGCATAAATATAGATGTCTATGCACAGGGAATGAGCAGACTGAGAACAATCTCAGCTCTGCTACATCATCTCTGTGCACAGACATTCATGTCTGTACACAGGGAATGAGCAGACTGAGAACAATCTCAGCACTGCTACATCAGGCAGCAGGCGGGCTCTAGGACCCTGGAGCTGGGGCAGCCAGAACACAGAGAAGACAGGATCTTATCTGTGCGAGTCAGCGATTACTTACAAAGTAAACGAGCAATGCAAATAAATGACAAAACTATGATTGCTTCAGGCTGAAGCTTCCGAGACACATCTGCGATTTGTAAATCTCACACTACTCGCTATTACTTGCTTCCCCATTCATTAACATTGGACTCGCTAGACTCGCAACGAGTAGCGAGTCCTGTGCTCGGACTCGCTAGAGTCAAGCGATTCCGAGTAATTTAGGATTCGCCCATCACTAGCCAGCACTGTAACAATGAATCTCTAAAATCCAGTTCAATGAGAATCTCACAGGATGCAGCATCACACAGGTGCCGCCATAATAACAAATCTATGGAGTACAGATCTATCAGGCTGTCACAGGATGCAGCATCATACAGGAGTCACTCCAATGATGAATCTATGGAGTAGGCCTAATATTATGAAGATCTGTTTTTGCAAAAAAAACATATAGACCCTATATTACCTGACACAAAGATTTTATAACTTCAAAATATTGAGCAGTGGGGACCTCTGTGTAGCAACTCAGCTTTCCCAGACAAGAATATAAATGTTTTTTGTATATTGCACTTTCCTTGTACCTTAGACATTATTCTGTCTAGACTGTAGTCAGTGTTCTTGTGTGGAACCCAAGTACCCCTTTTGCTCTATGTGAGTTCCGAAAAGGGAAGTTTAGCATTGTGGATAAGTTTGTAAACTATTGCACTCTCCCACCGAGGCCGTGCCGTGCACTGAAGAATTTACACTGTCACTAGAATAGTTCTTTCGCCCGTTTACTAGTGTGGAACCCCAGAGTCCGGTTACCGGTTACCACAATGGCATTGCCTCCCTCGGGGGGTGATGTCATGCCTGGAAGCAAGAAGGGGTATCCACATCAGGTGAGCTCACCATATGAAACACCTTTCCTGGCTCCAGACCAGAAGGGGAGCTCTAACCTGGGTTCAGGGGAGATTCCCTATAAATTCTGGCCTGGGTTAGGTAGTTCAGCTCTTAGGAGGGTAGTGAAGACGTCCTGTGGACATGAGCAGTGTAAGGCTTGTCGCAGAACAGAGAATAGCCAGTCTTGTCAAGGGCAAGCCCAGGGGGTCTAAATGCCACAGCTGCTAGTACCAGGGGGCAGTTTGTAGGGTTAGCCTATACTACGGTAAGGCTAAGAAGGATCTGAGGCACCAGAGCCTGGGGCTTGAAGAGCTGGAACAAGTTCCACCGGAGGAGAGTACGAGGTGGGCCTGACTAACAGCCAGAGAAGCAGAAACTTACTAACACAATTATCAGGCATCTCCCATCAGTGCAGGTGGCCTGATACACTGGAGGATGGACAGCTATTGGCCAAAGGGAGTGCCAGGCTGAGCCATGCTGGCCCCTAGATTCACAGGGGAGGAGCGCGGATGCCCAGTGCAAAGCTCATTGCACTGCTCATTGTAGTGTGCTGATGTGCGAACCCACTGATCGGCAGACAGGAAGGGGACTGGGCGATGGCTCCGAGACACAACACGCTTGGATGCCGGATGACCGACCGACAGAGCATCAGAGGATGCAGAACCAGGGAAGGTGAGCCCCCTAGGCTCCAGGGCACAGGTGCGATTGAAACCCCTGCACATATTGTAGTTATGCCCCTGGGTCGGGTCAGATCTTGAGTGCCTTCAATGCTGATTAATGAAAATGATATTATGTGGTTATGTGGGAGAGCACTGGGGCACACAGACAAGGGAATTCCTTTAGGGTAAACAAACCTCTTTATTAAGGCACTACCACAACACATTTCAACAATGGTCTGTTGTCTTACTCAGGTGGAATTACACATTTAAACATGTTGTGATAGTGCCTTAATAAAGAGGTTTGTTAACCCTAAAGGAATTCCCTCGTCTGATTGCCCCAGCGCTCCCCCATATTATATCATTTTTATTTCTCATGCAATTCACCCATTCTGGGTGTTGTGTTTTCGATCTGCGGGTGCCACTGACGTTCTGCTCTGAAGCTGCCCAGGTGTTCAGGACCTGCAGTGACGTAGTTCCTGTGACGCGCGGGTCACATGATCGGAGACCAACGTGACCGGCTAAGGACGAGAAGACCGCAAGAGCGGCAGCGGACCCTTTGCAAACGCCGGGAGCCCTTGAGACGTGCATTACTGAGGTTTGGCAGAGGTGCACAACCTCATCAGGTGAGAGGCGACCCCCCAGCTAAACTCTAATCTGTCCCCCACTAGATGACCAGGTTCTCCACACAGAGAGCACTTCCCTTGTCTCTTATCTCTTTAATGCTGATAAGACCTAGCAAACTAATGACATGTGATGGTCTACAATATCATGACATTGTAACTAAGGTGTAGTCAGAGACAAAAATGCCGGAAGAGAAGACTAGACAGGGATTGACAGAAAACCTAAAAAGTAGACTGGACCTGAGGGAGGCGAGGATTAAGGAGACGTGAGTGCTAATATTTTCATTGTCTTTTAACCTTGTTTAATATACTTAGGGTCTTGGGAGCCTCCAGAACATAATATGCACATTCAATTTGCATCAAATAAATTCAATGTTGAATTCAAGCGAATCTGTAAAATTTGAATGTTTGGAGATTCACTTGTTTCATTTTACAAGTTGTTTTATTTAAAAAAAATTATATATATATGCACATATTTGGTATGGCCATGTTCAGAAATGCCTGATCTATCAAAATATAAAATCAATTAATCGGAACAAAAAAAATAAAAATGCCAAAATTACGTTTTTTGGTTGACACAACATTGCAGAAAAATGTGATAACAGGCGATCAAAACATCACATCTACCAAAAAATAGTATCATTAGAAACGTCAGCTCAAGACACAAAAAAATAATCCATCACACAGCCCCAGCTCCCGAAAATCAAGTTGCGGAAAATTGCAAAAAAGTGCAATTCTTTAAAACCTGAATTTTTTTTTAGATAACAGTAAAAGTATACATGTTTGGTATCTACGAACTCGTACCAACCCGAGGCATCATACCAACATGTCAGTGTTACCATATAATGAACCTGGTGAATAAAAAACAAACGTGTAATTGCACTTTTTTTTTTTGCAATTTCACCGTGCTTGGCATTTTTCCCCATTTCTCTATACACTATGTCATTCAAAAGTACAACTCGTCCTGCAAAAAACAAGCCCTCATATGTCCATAGTAACGGAAAAATAAAAAAGTTATGGCTCTTGGAAGAAGGGGAGGCAAAAACGGAAATCGGAAAAATTGCCCGGGGGTGAAGGGGTTAAATAGCTTATTTAAAAAAAAAGAAAGCTGGAAAACAATTTTATGCAAATTCGTTAAAAGAAAAAAGTACTTGGAGTGAAATAATTACTGGGGCAGATTTATCAAACTGAACTGTTTTAGCTGCTAATGGCAACCAATCACAGCACAGCTTTCATTCTGCCAGAGCTATTTAAAAAATGAAAGCTGAGCTGTGATTGGTTGCTATGGGCAACAAGACAGTGTTTCTTTTAAACAGTTTTACTAGGCCCAAATTTATGAAGAAACCATATAGGCCCCAAATTAGCCAACACAGGTCCAACATATGGGGCAGTGGGGACCTCTATGTAGCAACTGCGCTTTCCCACACAAGATGATAGATGCTTTATATATATTGCACTTGTCTTTTACCTCACACATTATTCTATTTTTGTCCAGTATTTGACCCTTCACTTATTTGCCTTTTACCTCAGTATAAGCTCCTTTATTTCCGTTTCCTGGAGTCGAGCGCCGGGTAATACAGAAAGAATAACAAATGTATAATGAGCGTGCCTGAGGCACCGAGCTGCGAACAGAACGTGAGAGAGTGGCTCCATGTTCCCCCCGGACTCCCAGCGGTGTGACTTACTGAAAAATGACTGCCGAGCCCTGGACTCCCAGAGAACTCGGTTTCCTGATGTGCGATTCTTCAACTTCAAAGCCTCCAACCTCCGGTGTATAACTGAGGAGAAAATAATGAAAATCAGAAGCAAATTATAGTGATTTACTGTCCGAGACGTCCCCACGTACCTGGGAACAGAAAGCCGTAAATTGCCATTTACATATTACAACTTTTATGGATTTTGGTGGCCAATTCAGTTTGCATTTTCCTCCTTTTTTGTAGAGTTTTCAACGTTTTATATTTTTTTTTATTTGCACAATATTCATCTTTCTATATGCGCCTTTTTTCAAGCCTATTTTATATGTTTTCGCCTGCGTCACGTCCCAAAACCCCAATCTTTGGGGCTAATCTGCAGGTTAATAGCAACTAAAGCCCGCACGACACCTGCAAATTGAACCCCGCTGACGAGAAGAAAATAACTTTAATCCTCCCATCAGCGCTCCAGTTTCAGTCATGGAGGCGATGCTGATGAAGGTTCAGTCACTACTCTGTGTATGGGGAGTGATGGCTGTAACCACATCTGCCGCACAGACTGACAGAGGCTCATCTTTAGACCCAGTTGTTAGCTGATGCAGGGAGCGGTTACAGCCACCACTCTCTATGTGCAGAGCAGAGACTAAACAGTCTCTGACACCACTCCTATGAATAAAACTGGAACACTGCCTAGGAGGAGTAAAGTTCTTTTCCTTCCTGCAGCAGGGTTCAGTTTTGCAAGCTTCAGAGGCTATTAACCTGCAGATTAACCCCATATCTGCAGGTTAATAATATTTTGAGACATGACCAGTGTAACGACACAGCATATTATCAGCTGTGTCGTGGGTTAAGTATTCTTAATTAGGCCAGACGAATTGTTCTTTTGTTTGTTAACTCGTGAGAAGTCATTGTTTCTTGCCAGTCTTGTCGCAATTGACTTAGTTTGTGGATTGCTAATTAAATGTAAAATGCTCAGCTCAATCTGTCTACATCATTCAGAGGAAAATAATGCAGTCTGATTCAACTGCCGACCAATGAGAGAACAGCCTTATCCCACCAATCCTGTAAGAACGCAATACCCTGAAGTGAAGGTTCAGGTTATAAAAAGAACTTGCTTCAGTTACCAGTTGATACATATGCTGCATGACTTCAACTTAAGGGCTTCGGTTCCAGCTCGAGGATCACATTGTATCTTCATAGCCTTGGCTTAGGGTGCTTTGGTTCTGGCTGGAGGATCACAAGGCCGGATCGTATTCTACAGGACTCCAGCCCAGGATCCTAGGATTCGGCTGGATGATCAGAGTCTCCTTAAAGAACCCATGTTCGGTCACTTGGCTACAGACTTTGCCTTGCTCGGTTAGCTTTCTAAGCTTGCTGCTATCCCTTCTCAGTAGGTCCCCACCAAAAGCGGGGTGCTGCTGATTTGAGTAAGTGGTCCTGAAAGCCCCAAAGGCATGAAGATTCTAATCCCTGGTGAGCCTTCAGAAGGGTGAGACTATGTCACTTGCACCATCTTGTGTTCTTGCTGAGTATGTGTTATATGCCTTTGACTGTTGGGGATACAATAAAGTCTAACCAATGTGTGGTTCCCTCACCCTGTAGTGTCTGAGTGGTGTTTACCCATGGGTAAGGAGTTGAGGAATTCAGTGGGATGTGCCCTGGTCTGTACAGTCCTTCTAAAGGCAGTGGACAAGAGCACCCATTGACCCTCGTGTCTTCATAACCAGTTCCCTTTAACATGTCACCATTATAGGCAGGATATAGGCTTTTCTGATATTTTCACCATTTGCAACTTTTTGAAAAGGGGTAAAATTTATCACAAATGAGTCCAGTCCACCCGTTCTGAAGTAATTTTATGTATGCCAGATATATTGGTGCAATATTTGTGCTATTTTGCAATTTTTTTTTTTTTGCATTATTTTTTACTTTGCACAAAATAAGGAATAGCGCAAAAAGAAAGATAATGAACACAAGACAAAAATGAAAAGTGACTTTAAATTCAGTTATGTATTTTTATTAGCCCAGAGATCTTTCCAGAGGAGTATATGTCAATTAACTAGCTATTTATATTTACTTATTGGGTGTCTTTCGATTTGGGTCCATAAAAAAAAAATCTGACCACATTCGGCTGACCTCCAGGTGCAGTTTGATTTTCCAGGGTGACAGAATGGAGTAAAGAAGAATAAAATTCTTCCTATCTTCTCCACATCCGAGTAAAATGATCCTTTTCTGATCAAACACTGATCAACCTCTTAGTGGTTAGCATAATTAGACTGATTATCTCGGATGAGAGAAAATACGGTTGTGTTACTTTGAACTTTGACCTATATTACCACCATACAATGACTATGGTAGATACCATTTCACCATTAAAACTATGTAGTAAATTACAGTAAAAGGGAATCTGTCAGGTCAAAAATCCATTTGTTACTGATATAATTTTCTAATTCCTCTGGTGAAGCTCTTTCTATTCATGTATTTCTTTTTTTTATACTCTCCCCCCCATCTTCTGTAAACTTCAAATAAAGAGATTCATTCCATCTGTCAATCACAGTGAGTGATCACTTACTTCTCGGCTGCACACTCCCCAGTTAATTAATATTCATCTAGTGACATCACTGCACAAATGGAAAGTTCAGTAGAAATCACACACATGGAGGGGGTGGGGGGCTGTATTCTTCTGTCTCTGCTCTCCTTGTATGCAACAAAACAAGTGACCAAATAAACACATAGCATCTCTCACAGACAGCATGGATTCTGGTCAGAGCAACAGATGGAGGAGACAGCCTTATCAGATATCCAATAGCTTGGCTAGTCAAGTGCCTGCAGTATCTCCCTCCCCCTCCTGCTTTAGAAGCACCACAGGAAAATGAAAGTGAAAGTGAGACACAGAGCACAAGGGAGAGGAAGAGAATGCCAGCTTGGGAAGGAGTGAATAATTAATGAACATTTACATACTGCAGACTATTTGGCAGTAAAAGTAATGGACTGGCCTAGTGAACATAGCTGCCTGCTGGGTGTGAAGATGCTTATAAAAAGAGAACTAAAAAGGGTACAGTAATGATTTTTACATATTCTGAAAGGGCTATCCAGGCACTATTCAATGGCACTATTAGTATCATACTTGAAAATGACCTGACAGTCCCTTTAAATTCAGTGAATCATAGGTGATGTTTCCCTTTTCTCTTTTCTTCTCCATCCAGCCCCGACTAACTTGAAGACTTATGACACAACATATTTCTGCACAATTTGCAGCACAGACTTTGGCTCCTCAGTTTCCAGATCACTCCCTACCCCTTCCCGAACGCATTGTTTTTACTACTGTATACAGCATTACTGCAACCAAAATAGTGTCTTTTTAAATTTCACATATTAACAATGCTGTTCTTAGGGTCCCGAACAGTCATACCTAAACAGTAATAATACACTTCCTTTAGCCATGTTCCTCCTTAACAATGTTTCCCTTTTTCGTACCACAAATGATGGCTTTTGTGAAACCTTTGTGAGGGCTTCATGTTAATAGTGCCAAAGTTCATTAACAAGATAACCCGAAACACACCTAAAACAGGTATAGTTAGTCCTCTTCTTATTGCCCATGAATGAATGGCAAAATATTACTTATTAAATATAGGTGCTTTAAGGAACCAGATTTAGCAGTTCTCTGAATACTGACCTCTGCGTAACTCCTCCTATACCACCGATTGTCAGCTTTCTGTGCACACTGTGCAAAACTGCCAATCAGTGGTGGGAACAAGATTGGACAACATGGCAGCAGGTTTACTAATCCTCTAGTGATAAAAATAGTTTCAACAGCAGGAAATTATCAAAACTATAGCAAGTAGTCTAATAAGTAAGGCATTGCTAGAATCAAGGTCTCTGCCCCTACATCATGCCGCTTTCAGATTAAATAGCAAAACCTTATGA
Source organism: Allobates femoralis (assembly GCA_033576535.1). Taxonomy (NCBI): domain Eukaryota; kingdom Metazoa; phylum Chordata; class Amphibia; order Anura; family Aromobatidae; genus Allobates; species Allobates femoralis. The sequence continues at coordinate 41,027,700 of JARQOC010000005.1, forward strand.
GAAAATCCATTGAAAAGGAGTCCATCAGAAGTATTTCACACTCCAATCTCTTTATATGCATGTAGCTTTAAAAAAAAAAAAAAAAAAAGGCCAGCAATCCTCTGTTATTGAGAAATCAGTATTTTAATTGATATACAAATGAGGCTGTAGATCAGAATCCTGTGTCACTCCAGCTCTATTCTTAGCCCAGACCAGCTTATTTCTGCTTGACTTATGGCTCCTTTCCCTTAAGTTGCATGGCAAAGAGGCAAGTAGGAGGCAACAGTAATGGGTGGGAAAGAGAGCTGGAGTGATCATCAAATAGCTTTTCAGTCTCATTTTTATATCAATTCACTAAATCACTAAATCATCCCAGATGTCTGTTCAGCCTCTGTGTGAAGACTTCCATTGAAGGAGAACTCACCACTTCTCGTGGCCGCCTGTTCCACATGTTGCTCACCCTCACTGTCAAAAAGTTTTTTCTAATATCTAATCTATGTCACCTCCCATTCAGTTTAATTCCATTGCTTCCAGTCTTTCCTTGTACAAATGAGAATAGAGCTGATCCCTCTATAGTGTGACAGCCCTTGAGATATTTGTAGACAGCTATTAAGTCTACTCTTGGTCTTCTTTTTTGCAAGATAAACAATCCCAAATCCTGTAACTGTTCCTCATAGTACATGGATTGCAGACCCGTCACCATTCTGGTTGCTCTCCTCTGAACTTGCTCCAATGGTGCAGTAAAGACGACTCGTTAACGTAACAGGTGTTTATTTTAAACAAATAGAGGGATAAAAACTTAAGTTTGAGACAAGGGAATGGCACAGGTGATGGCAAATAAATTAATAACAATGAGAAATTCGGCAATACAGATCTACAAAGTATGAACACAATGTGACACGTTATTACTTCTACCACTAAATAATTGGCCACGTAAAGGTTATCTTAACCCTTATTCCCACTCCCAGGAGAGCATCAGTGCCGTTGCTCTTTCAGTCACTGTCAGAAACTATCTAAAGGCAACTGAACAGCGCACAGGCCTGAACAGAAGTTGTGTCACAGCCTACTTGGTCGTAATTCCAAATTAAGGTAACTTTGTAACTTTCTTCATTTAGCATGCTGGCGACCTTTGCTGCTTGAAGCGCAGTCCCAGTCCATCCCTAGTACCATACTCTGCGCAGGAAAACAATGACCCACGGGAACAGTGCTAGATCATTTCCCAGGCCTAGTTTGGATCTGGTTACAGTTTCCTTCTGGCGCTTGTCATGGTCTTTTACTAGCATTGGACACAGTCTTTTATTGGCACTGGACATAGTCTTCTGCTAAGCTCGGGTTATGACTCTTCCTCTCAGCTAAGGTCACGGATATTTCTCTCAGCTCAGGTCATGGATCTTCCTCTCATAGCAGGTCACTGATATTCCTCTCAGCTCAGGTCACCGATCTTCCTCTTGGCTCAGGTCACTGATATTCCTCTCAGCTCAGGTCACTAATCTTCCTCTCAGCTCAGGTCATGGATCGTTCTCTTTGCGCAGGTCACAGTTCTTTCCCTCAGTTCAGGTCACAGATTTTCTTCTCAGCTCAGGTCATGGATCGTCCTCTCGGCTCAGATCGCTAACATTCCTCTCAGCTCAGGTCATGGATCTTCCACTTGGCTCAGGTCGCTAATCTTCCTCTCAGTTCAGGCCACAGATTTTCCTCTCAGCTCAGGTCATAGATCTTCCTCTCAGCTCAGGTCATGGATCTTTCACTCTGCTCAGGTCACCAATCTTCTTTTCAACTCATGTCACCGATTTTCCTCTGTCAGCTCAGATCACTGATATCTCTATCAGGTCACCAATCTTCATATCAGCTCATGCCTAACTCAGGTCTTCTCCAAGATCAGACTACTCTAGAACCCTTCTATTGTGATGGTGGTTGTAAGCCCACTTCACGGCCACAGGACCTGGTAAAGGCTTTGATGCCAACTCCACTCCTCATCGGCTCAGTCAAGCTTTTTATATTTATCATGAAGTGACCGGCAGTAAGGCCGCGGGTGTGTGTTTATGATCTGCTTCAACAAAATCCCCATACTCAGATTTAACGGGAGGAAACATTTTTTTACTATTAAACATGGTGATAACACATTCAACTGGTTTGGCTGCACACATAGGGAAGGTTGAATACCCTGATGTTCAGCTCCGGATGCACGGCAAGAAACAAAACAGTACTGGCAATCTCTTTCCCTAGCTTTCCTCAATGTACGTTACCAGTCTATAACAGCAGAAGGTGTAGCTCCCACGTCGCAGGCCTGGGGTCTAACGATGGCGATTCCAGGGGAAGCGATGAAGGGGGTTTCCTCAGTCCTCTCCACAGGTACCGGTTTATAGTCTCTCAGTCCGAGGAAAAAAGAAAGGAAAAAAATATATAACTCTCGAAGATGGCTCCCTTGTGTCTGTCACAGTCTCTGAATATGCTCTGGGAGTGCGATGCTCTGCAGTCAGGTTAGGCTCATGGTAACAATGTTCTGCAGCCTGGAGGTTGTCGCCACGATTTCTGCGGCGTGATCTTTCCAGCAAGGTGTCGCAAGGAAGCCCTCTCGAGAGAGACACCCACAGGCAGGTCTGTCCTGGTCGAGCTCTGTCTCCTCTCTTTCCCGCACTTTTTCTTCCTGAACACACGGCTGTTGTGGGAGGGGGATCAGCAGTTGGTGTAATTTTTTCTGCAGCAATTTCAGCACTTGTCCACAAGGGGGCAGTATCGGACTGTGTAATGTCTACTTCAGTGTCCATTTCAATAATAATACAGTCAGGGCTACCCACTCCGTTACAATCAACTGCAGCACAACTGCCACCTGACCCAGCATATCTTCTAAAGTCTTCCCTCTAGGAAACACACCCTTTACTCTTTAGTTCCTGCTGCCTCCTCTGGTGGCTATATTCTCCTGCAGTCTGTGTGATAGGTCAGTTAAAAGCATCTTCTGCTCCCTTACACATCGACTATTTGTATGCACTGCCGCTTGAATAAAAATAAGTAAATATCCGTCCTTCGCATATTATTGGTATAATGTGTTGTATTCTGTTTAGCAAAACAATCTCATTGAATAAAAAAAACTACAAGGCAAATAATAACTACAGCTCTGGAGTACTATGTAATACTGTCACTCATTACCAGATAATTAAAGAAGTGTAGCTATAAAAGTATTCATGTAGTTAAAATAATATATATCAATTCTAACGCTAAATGGATTTTAAGATATAGCCAAATTTCTCATCCTACATTATGTCCCTGGAGATAGATACCGCTCTCAATACTTGTATGAAGTGAAGGAAGCCCGCAGAAGCTTTTTCATCTTCAGGAATTTGTTCCCGGGGGAAGCTATAATGACTATTTCCTCTTTCACATCGGCAGGATGGATCACATCAGAAATCTCACTTGTCATTCCAGTGAAAGTTGCTAATTTTCACATAATGTATTGCCCGTAGTCTAGAAGTAATGCACACTGCAGACATTACGATATCTCATCTGTGATTACCTCTACTTATGTTACTGCGCATATCCCAAAAGAGTCAATGTAGCGGAGCCAACACGTCAAAATCAAAGACGTAATAAATGGCACGCGAACATATATTAGGACATTGGTTTATTTACAAATACTTTTCCTAAAATCAACATAGGGAAAAGGGTGCCCCCATAGCAAAGAGTGTGCAAACCCATCATGGTTGTGGGTTTTACGCTCTCCATCATTCACATACATTACAATGTGTGTTACACTTCAGTTTGGGGAGGTTCGGGGTCATTGTCAACTCATATATACACATTAATAATGGCTGCTGCAAGGAGGTTGTGCAAATAAATAGTTTAATATGCATATTCCATCATAGAGGGGAATATATATCCTCTCATAGGCATGAAAAATGGAAAGTTGCAGAGTTATTACTCAAAAGGTCCTTTAAAATTATAGATGACCCTACAGCTATCTCCTTAATGTGCTATAACCCAGAGCAGACAGAAACATTATAGGGCCTCTGTGCAAGAACAATATATGGGACTTTGCAGTACTATAGCTCTGTCTATGAGAAAAGCTAATTGGGAGGTGGTAGTCGCCCCCTTACCTTATTGGCCTCTGTGTGCCAGCACAGGCTGCACCAATGATATATCCGCCACTGCTATGACCTTCGAGTGCACCGAGAAGCAAGTATTCAATTTCACACGTCCTTTTTCAATCAATACACAAACAACTTGCATCCTCCAGACTAGCAGACCTTGTTTGTACCCTCTCCCAACCTTAGCTAATAGATGTAGTGTACCATGGGGCTCTGTCCTGGGCCCTGTGTTGTTCAAAATCTATATCAATGATTTGGATGAAGGAATTGAGATTAAATTGATTAAATTTGTTGATGATACAGAGCTAGGAGGAAAATCTAATACTAGAGAAGAGAGAGAGAAAGGATTCAAAAAGATCTAAAAATACAACAGTGGGCAGCACAGACAGTCATGGAATGGTTTATAACAGGGAGAAATACAAAGCCCTCTATCTGGGAAAGAGAAATGAAAAAAGCATTTACACAATGGGAGGAATATGGCTAAGCAGGTGTGAAATAGGCTTGGGTATACTAATAGATCACAGTCTGAACATTAGTTCACAGTGTGATGCAGCAGTAAAAGAAAGCAAACACAATGTAGAGCTAGTAGTTTCATAAATCTGATTTCTCACTATTACGATGTGTGACACAGAGTCCTATTACCATATATGGGCACGGGGGCACTATTACCATGAGGGTACAGTCATATTACCATATATGGCCATAGGGGGCAGTATTACCATGAGGTACACAGTCCTATTACCATATATGGGCACAGGGGGCACTATTACCACGAAGGACACAGTCCTATTACCATATATGGGCACAGTTATCATCTATGGGCACAGGGGGCACTATTACCATGAGGGACACAGAGTACTATTGGGCGATATTACCATAAATGGGTGTAATAGTACCATACATGGGCATATTACCATATATGGATGATATTACCATATATGGGTGTAATATTACCATATATGGGTGTATAGTGATCATACATACACACATACTCTCAACTTTGTATACTATATTAGATAAGTACATGTCAGCAAAAAAGCAGATCACAGATATGGCACAAAACTTTATGGCTTTAAGAAACACTAAAAGAAATCAAGATAAAAAATGTGGTAGTCAGTAAGGGTACTTTTTTTCAGACCAAGCAGAGGGGAAAAAATATGTAATCACTCAATTCTGAGGAAACAATTATGGAATCACCCTGTAAATGTTCATTCCCAAAACTAACACCTGCATCAAATAAGATCTGCTCATTTGTCTGCATCTAAAAAGGAGTGCTCATACCTTGGAGAGCTGTTGAACCAAGTGGACTGACATGAATCATGGCTCCAACACGAGATATGTCAATTAAAACAAAAGAGAATATAATCAAACTCTTAAAAGAGGGTAACTCATCACGCAATGTTGCAAAAGATGTTGGTTGTTCACAGTCAGCTGTGTGTAAAATCTGGACCAAATACAAACAACATGGGAAGGTTGTTAAAGGGAAACATACTGGTAGACCAAGGAAGACTTCAAAGCGTCAAGACCGGAAACTTAAAGCAATATGTCTCCAAAACAGGAAATGCACAACAAAACAAATGAGGAACGAATGGGAGGAAACTGGAGTCAATGTCTGTGACCGAACTTTAAGAAACCGCCTAAAGGAAATGGGATTTAAATACAGAAAAGCTAAACATGCAGATTTCCACAGCCATTGATGATATGGGGCTACATGTCAGGTAAAGGCACTGGGGAGATGGCTGTCATTACATCTTCAATAAATGCTCAATTTACATTGATAGTTTGGAGAGTTTTCTTGTCCCATCAATTGAAAGGATGTTTGGGGATGATGAAATAATTTATCAAGATAATAATGCATCCTGCCATAGAGCAAAAACTGTGAAAACATTCCTTGAAAGAAGGCATAAGGTCAATGTCATGGCCTGCAAGTAGTCCAAATCTCAATCCAATTGAAAATCTTTGGTGGAAGTTGAAGAAAATGGTCCATGACAAGGCTCCAACCTGCAAAGCTGATCTGGCAACAGCAATCAGAGAAAGTTGGAGCCAGATTGATGATGGGTACTGTTTGTCACTCATTAAGTCCATGCCTCAGAGACTGCAAGCTGTTATTAAAGCCAGAGGTGGTGCAACAAAATACTAGTTATGTATTGGAGTGTTCTTTTGAGTGTTTGTTTGTCATGATTCCATATTTTTTTTCTCAGAATTGAGTGATTCCATCATTTTTCCCTCTGCTTGGTCTGAAAAAAATTACCCTTACTGACGACCACATTTTTTTTCAGGATTTCTTTTAGTGTTTCTTAAAGCCATAAAGTTGCCATTTGAAATGACTTTAGTTTTGTGCCATGTCTGTGATCTGCTTTATTTCTGCAACATTAAACAACTGAATGAACATCCACCGAGACCGGTGATTCCAGAATTGTTGCCAGGGGTTGTAGTAATCTGTAATCCAACATGCCAGTAGGCAGAGGGTCACACTTCAAAAAGATTATCACAACAAAAAACAATCACGGTTAAATACCTTGTGGCATGATTCTGATGACACACGGGTGCTGACACCACAGATGAGCCACTGATAGCATGAACGCAGCTTCACACACTATCTGTATAGTTTCTTCAGTGCTTTAGATCTATAATTAAGCTGTGAGCTGTGACGTTCCCTCACTATCCAGATTTAACAGAAATTGGCTGCAGTAATTCCTGATTCTGCTTTCATACGGAAAGTGATAATCTCTTTTTTGGCTGGTGAAAAATGGAGCAATTCATTTACTTTCATGACGCAAATCATAGATTTTTGTAATTCACCGATTTACTAAAATTTAGACAAATCAATTTTTCTCATCTCTGTATAAATAATGAAAATCTTAGTTACGAAATAAAACATCCACATCTACTTACATAATTGTCCTGTATTGTCTACGATTTTCGGCAACCAGTTGTCCTCTCATCGTTCACCTCAGTCAGTGTGCATGCATATACCCAGTGTGCACATGCGCACTTACTCAGGCTGCCGCCATCTTTCAACCTTGGGGGCATGCAAAGATGGTGATGGCATGACCCAGCGTGCGTATACGCACTTTCTCATGCAGCCACCATCTATGGACATCTGGGCTCAAATAAAAGAGCACACAAGGGGAGCACACAGCCCAAGGGGGAGGTAGAGACAGCACACGTGGGGGGGGTGGAGAGTCAGAATACAGAGAGGAGAGCACACGGGTGAAAGGCATCACACAGGGCAGTGAGCGCACAGGAGGGAGAGAAAGAGTGCATTGGGAAAGTGAGAGCACTCAGGGATGATAGTGCACAGGGTAGTAGACAGCTCATAGGAGAGAGCACACAAGGTGAGAGGACAGCACAGAAGGGAAAAAGAGAGCACACAGTGGGAAGAGTGCACAGGGGGAGACAGCCCACAGTTGACCACACAGGTGGAGAGTTCACAAGGAGGGAGAGCGCACAAGGGGAAAGAGCACACAAGCGGAGCACACAGCACAAGGGGAGATAGAGACAGCAGACAGGGGAAAGTCAGCACACAGGGGGAGAGAGTCAGCATACAGGGAGGAGAGCGCATAGGTGAAAGACAGCATACAGGGTAGCGAGAGCACGAGGGGAGAGAAAGAGCACACAAGGTAAATGAGAGCACACAGGGAGGATAGTGCACGGGGTTAGAGACAATGCACAGGGGTAGGCAGCTCAATTAGAGAGCACACAAGGTGAAAGGACAGCACAGAGGAGAGAGAGAGCATACAGTGGGGAGTGTTCACGGAGAAGAGACAGCCCACAGGAGGCAAGCGCACAGGTGGAGAGCTCACAAGGAGGGAGAACGCACAAGGGGGAAAGAGAGTGCACAGGGGGGAAAGAGAGTATACAGGGGGGCACACAAGGGGGAAAGAGTGCACAGGGAGGTGAGCCTTCCCCCATCATGACATCAATGCTCTCATGATACGATATCATTGGGCACCCATCTAGTTACAACATAATAGTTAAATTGTTTTACTCAGAAGACCAAGAAGTTTGGGTTGGAGCTTTATTAGTGGCCTCAATGTGTCACATACGAGAAGATTTCTACATATTAATATCGATTTCTATAAAGATAAGAGATGTTTCTCAGTTATCTAATGTTTCTTCCTTTAGATTGGCAGATAAACTTCATGAAGAAAATTAACGATGATGAAGCTCGCAGTTGCCAAACCACCAGTATTCCCCTCACCAATGTCTACTGTAAATGGACTGGTAAAATCACATATGCCATATTTGTTTAATATTAAAGGGAGCTTGAAAAGCTTCTTTTCATGGGGTTTGCAAGTTTGAAAGATTCAATTATGTTTCTTGCATGGCCGGAGGGTAAAAAGCCTTCTGGGAAGAGAGGATAATTGAGAACAGTTGTTTCCGAGTCTTAGCGCAAAGTCGTAGCCATGATATTGTAATATCCAGTAAGTCAGGATACAAATCTGAAGTGTGTTCAAACCCATAATCCCATTGGACTTGGATACCCGCGTAGTCAGGTACCTTTATTTATATAGTGGTAAACGTTTTGTGGAAAGGAATGGGATAAACTATGTGAATGTAGTGAAACAAAGACTATAAGGTAACAAGGGGCCACCTATTCTATGAAGCTGGGGAAATTATTGATGTTCCTATAATAAATAGTATTAAAAAAAAGACTATGACTACTATAATACTTCTCCTATGTACAAGAATAAAACTACTATAATACTGCCCCTATATACAAGAATATAACCACTATAATACTGCCCCTATATACAAGAATATAACTACTATAATACTGCCCCTATATACAAGAATATAACTACTATAATACTGCTCCTATATACAAGAGTATAACTACTATAATACTGCTCCTATGTACAAGAATAAAACTACTATAATACTGCCCCTATATACAAGAATATAACTGCTATAATACTGCTCCTATGTACAAGAATATAACCACTATAATACTGCCCCTATATACAAGAATATAACCACTATAATACTGCTCCTATGTACAAGAATATAACTACTATAATACTGCCCCTATGTACAAGAATATAACCACTATAATACTGCTCCTATGTACAAGAATATAACTACTATAATACTGCCCCTATGTACAAGAATATTCTTACTATAATACTGCTCCTATGTACAAGAATATAACTACTATAATACTGCCCCTATGTACAAGAATATACTTACTATAATACTGCTCCTATGTACAAGAATATAACTACTATAATACTGCCCCTATATACAAGAATATAACCACTATAATACTGCTTCTATGTACAAGAATATAACTACTATAATACTGCTTCTATGTACAATAATATAACTACTATAATACTGCCCCTATATACAAGAATATAGCTACTATAATACTGCTCCTATATACAAGAATATAACTACTATAATACTGTCCCCTATGTACAAGAATATAACTACTATACTACTGCTCCTATGTACAGGAATATAACTACTATAATATTGCTGCTATATACAAGAATATAACTACTATACTACTGCTCCTATGTACAGGAATATATCTACTATAATACTGCTCCTATGCACAAGAATATAACTACTATAATACTGCTCCTATGTACAAGAATATAACTACTATAATACTGCCCCTATGTACAAGAATATAACTACTATAATAGTGCCATTATGTGCAAGAATATAATTGCTATAATACTGTCCCTATGTATAAGAATATAACTACTATAATACTGCTCCTATATACAAGAATATAACTACTATAATACTGTCCCCTATGTACAAGAATATAACTACTATAATACTGCTCCTATGTACAAGAATATAACTACTATAATACTGCCTCTATGTACAAGAATATAACTACTATAATACTGCTCCTATGTACAAGAATATAACTACTATAATACTGCCCCTATGTACAAGAATATAACTACTATAATAGTGCCATTATGTGCAAGAATATAATTGCTATAATACTGTCCCTATGTATAAGAATATAACTACTATAATACTGCTCCTATATACAAGAATATAACTACTATAATACTGCCCCTATGTACAAGAATATAACTACTATAATACTGCCCCTATGTACAAGAATATTACTACTATAATACTGCCCCTATGTACAAGAATATAACTACTATAACACTGCCCCCTATTTACAAGAATATAACTACTATAATATTCATTCATAAATACAAGATTAAAAGAACTATAATAATTTCCCCATGCACAATAATATAATTGCTCTATGTCAAAGGTAGCTTAGGGAGAGAAAGAGGAAATGAACCTGGGCCCCTGAACTGCCCCTCAGGCTAGGAGAACCCCAGGAGGTGAACTGATAAGGAACCCACAGATATAGTCAGACAGGGGATAAAGCAAACAGCACCGCACAGCAAACAATCAGGAAGATACAATATGTGAGAAGGGAGAACACAAATACAAATAGGGAATGAAAAAACAACAAGGTATACTTCACCAGACACCAAGCAAGGATTAGACTTTCAACAGCAAATCCAACACAGGACCGGTATGCAAGAGGCACACAAATGCTATAGTCGGCATCCAGGAATGTTGTGAGCCATACTTAAAGGGAGAAGGTGTTCCAGCAGCCTCAACCTTCAATTGACACTAATCAAAAATTTAACTCCTGCAATGCTGAACATCAGTGAACAAACCACCGCTGATGACCAAACTCAGGGTGAGCAACAAAGAGGCCTAAGGCTGCACATCAGACTCCTCAGTGTGAACAGAGTCTGAAGCCGACATGACCCTAATACCGTATCTTATATATGAAAAATATTAGTCCTATAAGGCTGCTTTCAGATCAGCGGTAATTTGTAACTCGCGGGAGATCTGGCAGATGTTGCCGCACCTTCCTCATCTGCCGCGTAACGACCGACTTGCGCATAAATTTGGCAAGCCCTATTCATTCTCTATGGGACTTGCGGTCAGGTGCGGCAAGTGCGGTTTTGCCAGATCCAGCAACACCACACTTGCCGCACCTGACCACAAGTCCCATAGAGAATGAATAGGGCTTGCCGAATTTATGCCGCAAGTCGGTCGTTACGCGGTAGATGCAGAAGGTGCGGTGACATCTGCCAGATCTCCCGCTAATTACAAATTACCGCTGATGTGAAGCAGCCTTAGGCCAGGGTCACACATGGAATCTGTTTTTGCCTTGGATCCGTTTTTGGGATCATTTTGGTAATTTGTTTTTTAAAGTCCAAATATGCATATGCGTTAACGAATGGTGCACTTAGGTGTAGCTGTCTTTTTCATTGACTTCTCCCTGGCTCCAAAAAACGCTGCTAGCAGCATTTTTGGGTGCAGGACAAAAATGCATGCTTTTTTTTTAACATGGGGCCCTATGGGAGACGTATACGTTTATGCATGGTACATATAGGCCCCATGCGTTAACGCGTATGCGTTTTTGATGAAAAAATGACTAAGTCCAAAAAAGGTCCAGGAGCTCAGGAGACACTATTGACACCCTATATTTAACGGATCTAAAGCCTTAAAAAACGTATTGACATGTGTGACCCAAGCCAAATACACTTCCGATTGTGCAAGAATGGAATAGTAGGATTATTTTGATGGGCAATAAGTTATTCATGTAATTTTTTTTTATTAAATCTTAAAAACTTAACATCGTAATTACAATACTAAATATTGAAATTACAACAACAACTAGAATTTAAAGTATTAAGAAAATTACTGGATAGATACAGTAGATGTGCTAAAGATATTAAAGAAATGGGTGCACCTCTCCCAATATTAGTTCTGTTGGGGTGCCACTTAGTGATGGGCGAGTCCTAAATTACTCGGAATCGCTTGACTCTAGCGAGTCCGAGCCCGGGACTCGCTACTCGTTGCGAGTCTAGCGAGTCCAATGTTAATGAATGGGGAAGCGAGTAATAGCGAGTAGTGTGAGATTTACAAATCACAGATGTGTCTTGGAAGCTTCAGCCTGAAGCAATCCTAGTTTTGTCAGAGACTCTGACAAAACTAGGATTGGCATTGACTTGGATTGGACTCGTTTACTGTGCAAGTAATCGCTGGGAAACTCGCACAGTAAGGAGTCAGGCTGTCTGCTCTGTGCTGGCTGCCGCAGCTCCAGGGTCCTAGAGCCCACCTGCTGCCTGATGTAGCAGAGCTGAGATTGTTGTCAGGCTGCTCACACTCCCTGTGCATAGACATCTATATCTATGCAAAGGGATGTAGCAGAGAGGACATCGCGTTTTGGACTACGTCGGACGGAAGAGGATTTTTTTAATTAAAGATGGAGTCCCTAATGGCTTTTTTTTTTATTTCTAATAAAATTTTTTCTCTGTGTTGTGTTTTTTTTAAAACAATTTAATAGAAATTCTTGGCGGTCATGTCTAATATTGGCGTGACCGCCATAAATTTCGGGCTTAGGGCCAGCTGATAATACAAAGCTGGCCCTAACCTCTTTATTACCCAGCGTGCCACTGCCACCAGGGCCGCTGGAAGAGTGGGGTTCAGCGCCAGAGGATGGCGCTTCAATGAACGTGCCATCTTCTGGGGCGGCTGCGGGCTGCAATTTGCAGCGGGGGGTGCCCAGAAAGCTTGGGCATCCCTGCGCTGCGGATTCCAGCCCCCAGCTGCTTAGCTGTACCTGGCTAGACATGGAAATTGCGCGGAGCCCCACGCATTTTCTTTTTATTATTTCATGAAATTCATGAAATAATAAAAAAGAAGGGCTCCCCTATATTCTTGTGTCTGGCCAGGTACAAATAGGCACCTGGGGGTTGGGGGCAGCCCGTCGCTGCCTGCTGGATCCGGCTGGTTCCAGAAATACGGCGAAGCCCATGTAATTTTTTTTCTGAAAAATCAATAAAACAATCCTAAAAAAGGGACTGCATCTTTATTAACCCCTCGCCCATGGTCCAGGGGTTAATAAAGATGCAGTCCCTTTTATTTACATTGTTTTATGGATTTGTCAGAAAAAAATTTCACGTGGGCTTCGCCGTATTTCTGCCCAAAGGCTCACAAAGGTTGCCATTGATAATCCAAGGTAATACCGCAGATCCAATATTTAAAGTCTGTAGCAAGACAGAGTGTACCAAGTTCCTATAAGCACAAATTGTTATGCTCTCACCTAATTCACTATGAATCCTGTTGTAGGAGAGGTTAGAGGGATCAGTCCCTGATCAGGGGAGCAAGACTTGGAAAGGTGCCGGGACGATAGAGTATCAGAATATATACAGGGACCTTTGTCCCACGCGTATCGCCGCGTCGTGGCCTCTTCGTCAGAGAGGCGAGGCCCAGGACTACCTCCTTATCTTTAAATAGTATATTCAATCAGAGTGGAATGCCCTCCGCTGGGCTTGTTGCCATGGCAGTGTGGCAATGCCGGAAGTGACGCCGCCTACCAGTTTACATACACAATTAACCTGTATCTGTCCATCGCTTAGACCGATATTACAGATGCGATCATAGAGATAAGTGTAGCGGCGTGTATTAGCTCAGACAGGGTCCTTAACAATACATATGTATGTTGGCGCAAGGAAAAATAAACTTGTATCATGATTCAGTCATTGGTGTCTGTCTGAGCTAATACATGCTGCTACACTTATTTCTATGATCACATCTGTAATATCTGTCTAAGCGATGGACAGATACAGGTTAGTTGTGTATGTAAACTGGTAGGCGGGGAAGGATGACGCGATCGCACATTTGACATGACGTACTTCCGGCAACGACACTTCCGGCGGTGAACATGAGGTACCCGCATGTAATGTTATATTGTAACTACAGGGGACCCCTACCTTTATTTGTGGGTTTGTGGTTCTGTAATGTTTTTAATTGGTTTTAGATGTATTGTCCTCGTCCTTAATAAAACTTATGTCGTTTTGATATATGCAAAGGTGGTGTGCCGCTGAATTTTTGTCAACTACTTCTCTTCTGTTGAGATGTGCTAATGATGTGTGAATGATGAAAAAGTAGAAACAAAATTTTCAAAACATTTCAGTTTATGCAGTAAGGCTGGCTTCATACTACGGGCTGCAGCGGCGGCAGCTGCATTCAGCTGCTCACCGGACCCGAGGGCAAATGAGTCCTCCGTTTCTGTGTGCTGATCCGGTGTGGGGCTGTCTGGCTCAAGCGGACAGCCACGGATCGGATCACAGCCGTAGTGTGAAGCCGGCCTAAGGAGTATGAGAGCGTCATGTGCAGAAATCCCCGGACAACCTCAGCTGCCATCAGTAAGGTTATTATTGATCATCTGAGGAATGTTCTGCAGTGCTGAATTCACTTGGCCAAATCATCAAGATCCTCTGTTGGCAGCATTCTGTGCAATTACCAATATGCTCAATAGCATTTAAGAGTCTGGAGACGCTACAGGTCACAGTAGCATAATTACACCATGCAGTCTGCTGATAGCAGCACAAGCACCATGCCGCCTGCTGTTGACATGTTGAAACTCCTTCTGAGACTCTTTGGAGAAATGGTCACATCAATGGTTCCATGACGAAATCAATGTGGTGATAAGCTGTTAGTACATGAGAACTGAACACTAGAGAACTGACCACTATTATGCCACCTCACTCCATAATCTCAAGAATAGAATTGGTGTGACGTGTCCACGTGAAGACCTCATCATGGTGTCCCCACATTGACGTTTCAGATTCAAAGAATGGCACGTAGTAATCCATTCTGTACTGCAAGTGAAAATGATCATCACATACCGAGCCTAAGTTCACATTGTGTCTGTGCTGTTCATTTTACAAATCCGTTGGACAGCAGCACAAACGCAATGGCCACGTGCACACATTGAGTATTTGATGAGTTTTTGACCTCAGTATTTGTAGCCAAAACCAGGAATGGAACAATCAGAGGAAAAGTATAATAGAAACACGTCCCCACTTCTGTATTTATCACCCACTCCTGGTTTTGGCTACAAATCCTGAGGGAAAAAACTCATCAAATACTCAGCGTGTGGCCAATGTAACAGACATGCAACACATCCATAGACCTCCATTCAACAAAAGCATATGATCGCTTGCCAAAATAGGCATTCATATGCAAGTATGTGTTTCTTGAAACGCACATGCAAACCCAGACTGCAGCGTTCTTCAGTTCACTAGAAAACAAACGCAATATAATGCAAGGTTACAGATTTGTATATATGTGCAGCATTGCATTGTATTGCGTTTGCAATAAATCATAGGGTAGATAGATGATAGAACAGAAAGATAGGCTGGGGTCACAGTTGACATGCGTTTTTTAGTGCCTTTTAAAAACGCATGCATTTTTACATGCGTTTTTCACGTCATCATGAGTTTTTTAAGGTGTGTGATGGCTCCCTGCGTTTTTAGCTGCGTTTTGAAATCCGCACCCAAAAATAGTGCATGTACTATTTTTTGGTGCGTTTTGAAAAACGCATGCTAGGGTCACAGTTGCCTTTTTCACAAGCGTTTTTGGAGACCTGCGTTTTCAAAAACGCATGTAAAAAACGCACCCATAGGCCCCAATGTTAAAAAACGCATGTCCTAATAGCAAAAAAGCATGTGTGACAGTCCCATGCGTTTTTGGTGCATTTCCAAAAACGCATGCGTTTTTATAACATGGGCCCCTATGGAAAACGCATGCAAAAACGCATGTACAATTAGTACCATTCAAAAACGCATGCGTTTTCCATAGGAGCCTATGTTAAAAAAACGCATGTGTTTTCTAAAACGCTTGCGTTTTTTTAACATGGGCTCCTATGGAAAATGCATGCGTTTTTGAATGGTACTAATTGTACATGAGTTTTTGCATGCGTTTTCCATAGGGGCCCATGTTATAAAAACGCATGCGTTTTTGGAGATGCACCAAAAACGCATGGTACTATCACACATGCTTTTTTGCTATTAGGGCATGCTGTTTTTTAACATGGGGGCCTATGGGTGCGTTTTTTACATGCGTTTTTGAAAACGCAGGTCTCCAAAAACGCTTGTGAAAAAGGCAACTGTGACCCTAGCCATAGATAGGATAGATAGAAAGATAGATGTGAGAATACGATTACCAGTCTCCCCGCTCTATGCTTCTTCTGGTGCCGCTCATTAAGCTCATGAATATTCACCCAGCGACCGTGAAGCAGCAGAGAGAGTGGAGAGACTGGTAATGCTATTCTAGCATCTATTTTTCTATCTACCCTATCATCTATCCTATCATCTATCTGTCTATGGCTAGGGTCACATTTGAAACATGAATTGCATTCACCGCATCCAGATCCGGATGTGATGAACGCAATGCCGGGCACACACATTTTTTGACAAAAATGTGTGCATAATACCGCACTGCAGTAACCGGATGGCTCAAGATGTGTAATCCTGAGCCATCCGGTAACTGCATAGTTTGCTGATCCCGGCTATTGTCGGGATCAGCAAACTGTAGTATGTGTAGTAAAGAGTTAAATTAACTAACTAAAGTAATGTTTCAGGTCTATAGGGGGGCTTAGACCCCCCTATAGACCGGCCGCCCACTCCAGTGGGCTTCTACTACAATATCCCCGATGGCACGGGCTCCTCGGAGCTCCGTGCAAGTTCCCACAACTCCCGCCCCCCGTATCTGTACAGAGGGGTGCCTGCACCCCTCTGTTAGCATTATCCCTAAATGTGGCATCCACAGATTACTTATAGTAATAAAGTTCTATAGTTACGTCATTCTTCATCTTCTTTCACCATCCCTGTATGGGCGGGGCTTTGTTCTTCTGCCGCCGCCCGTGAAATGATGATGCCCGCCTCCTCTGGCCTTCACCCTGTCTTTTCAGGGCGGCCGCGTATTCCGTAGCCCCGCCCCTTTCATGACGCGGCCGCCCTGAAAAGACAGGGTGAAGGCCAGAGGAGCCGGGCATCATCATTTCATGGGCGGCGGCAGAAGAACAAAGCCCCGCCCATACAGGGATGGTGAAAGAAGATGAAGAATGACGTAACTATAGAACTTTATTACTATAAGTAATCTGTGGATGCCACATTTAGGGATAATGCTAACAGAGGGGTGCAGGCACCCCTCTGTACAGATACGGGGGGCGGGAGTTGTGGGAACTTGCACGGAGCTCCGA
The DNA here is from genome assembly GCA_033576535.1 of Allobates femoralis. Taxonomy (NCBI): domain Eukaryota; kingdom Metazoa; phylum Chordata; class Amphibia; order Anura; family Aromobatidae; genus Allobates; species Allobates femoralis. The sequence continues at coordinate 41,044,827 of JARQOC010000005.1, forward strand.
GGAGCCCGTGCCATCGGGGATATTGTAGTAGAAGCCCACTGGAGTGGGCGGCCGGTCTATAGGGGGGTCTAAGCCCCCCCTATAGACCTGAAACATTACTTTAGTTAGTTAATTTAACTCTTTACTACACATACTACAGTTTGCTGATCCCGACAATAGCCGGGATCAGCAAACTATGCAGTTACCGGATGGCTCAGGATTACACATCCTGAGCCATCCGGTTACTGCAGTGCGGTACAGGGAAACGCTGCAAAAACTGCTGCCTGCACGATTTTTAACGCAGCAGCAGTGCCGGATACGGCCACCGGATGGCTTGTGAAGCCATCCGGTGTTTTGCATTGGCTCCTATGGGGAGCGTTTCCTGGTCCGGTTTTGAGCTTTTCGAAAGCTCAAAACCGGATCAGGATTTTATAAAAAAAACGCATATGTGACCCTGGCCTATCTCATGTAGCACATACATTTTTGAGCTATCAAAAAGTATATGCTCTAAAATGCACTGACTTCACACCACCACTCTCAAAGACTCTCATGGTTAACACTAAGATGTGAATGGAGACTGGAATGGAGCTCTTTACTCTCTGTGATGACTCTGGCTTTTGTCATGGGCACAATGATTGTTAGGCCCTTTTCACATCTAATGCGCCTATGCACTTGACTGCCCTGCCTGCCCTGCGCCAGCACAAATGCAAGCGCAGGTGCATTTAGGGGCAGCTGCAGCCAAGCGCATAGGCGCATGGATGCACCGCTCCTGCGCTCACCTGCGCTCGGTGCCCCCATTACCTTCTATGGCAGCCAAGCGCAGAAGCCGACATCCCCGAAGCACAAATGCGAAGTGCCTGATGTGATCGTGCATGCGCTTAGTCACCCGAAATGTGACGTGGTGCATTAGATGTCAAAAAGGGCCTTAGAGTTTGGTCAGGAAATCATGTGGGCGATGCCATGAAGAGGCCGACACAAGGGAATATGAAAGTGTCCCATAAGGTGTTTTGTGCGTTGCCTCAACTTGGCAAAACATTCTTCTGACAACCATTAATTACCACATTGATAGGTGTTACTTTTTCATGGTTACAAGGCTTAATATTAAAGATAAGTGGTTTGATCCTTAGGGGACCCATTTTGAATCGAATTTCCTAAAAATCTACGATTCGATTTGAGAGGATCCCCACAACAAAAGCCCTGTGGCATTTCACACACTACTGAAGACTTGGTACTGCCAAGAAGGCTTACACATAAGGTCCTGCAGCTATCACATCACATAGTGTAGGCAATCACAATGGACTATTGAAGCCAGTATAAAAGACTGGGGTCAGCTAAGTAGCTCCCTTTTAGGCTTTTCCAGCGTGATACCAGATCAGAATGCACAGCTTATTTTACAGGGATAGAATAATGCCCAATTTTATTGTGATTTCTTACTGCAGTGCTGAAGAACATTGAAAATATAGTGGGTACGGAAAGTGTGATATTTCAGTTTTTCTTTAAGAAATTTGCAAACATTCCTACATTTCTGTTTCTTTCTCAGTCTAGATGAGGTGCAGAGTGTGCATTAATGAGAAAAAAAAGAACTTTTTTGAATTTACCAAATGGCTGCAATGAAACAAAGAGTGAAAAATGTAAAGGGGTCTGAATACTTTCCGTGCCCACTGTACATATGATAGTCTCAATCTGTGAAGAATAATCCAAAGATTCGACAGATATATTTGGGGAGGTGCCGGAATCTAGAATCGGTGTGACCCAATCGATTCATTTCAGACATACTGCTGTAAGAATTCTGTTCTCTTTTTTTAGACTGCCACTAGTGGTTGCTTTTATTCACTTTGCTAAATTGTAAATTGTGCTGCAATTCTACTCCTTACCACTGGAGGCTGCTACTGTGTTCTAGCAAATCACTCTTTAGTAAGATGGATGCTGCTGAACCTGTGAAAGCCATCTTGTTTCCAGCTTAGGCCTACTTATCCACATGTGAACTTCATTTAGTTCTTGAGTATTGTGTCTAGCTAGGTCAAGTGTCCAGCTCCTAAGACTTGTCTTGCCCAGGCTGTTTCCACTCATCTCTGGATTGTTTCTCAAGACGTCCACTCCTGCTACCACCTCCAGCTGTCTCCTCTTTGTGCCCCTCCGGCCATCGGATTCCAGCTGTTTCCACCAGTATCATTACAACTGCAGTAGCAGGATAGTGGTCAGTATTAACCCCTCAGTGCTAATTTGTTACTAAACAAAAATTCTGAAACCAAGGCTTGTGTGTTACAGAAAGTGTGATTCCTGAATGGTGAAAAAAAACAAGCTATAATTTTACTTTTAAAAACAAAACAAAAATATCCATTACACCGAAACTTAAACACAGCTGTCTACAGAACATAGTGTACATATTGTAAAAAAGATTTACATTTTAGCAGACTTCCTTGTTGTAGCCCAATATCAGACTCATACTCGCAACGCAAATACTGATGATAGATAACACTGACTATCATCTATTTTTCCCATGTAGATAGATAGAGGTCACTTGATCAACATTAAGACTGTATTTGCATTAGAATCTCAATAAGAGCTCAGTACAGTCCTACGAGAGCTTTGTTAGACAATCTGTCAATGTTGTAGAGGAGGGGGTCTGAAGGTAACATCAGGAAGAATGATCATAGGTTGCTTACTGTCACCTATCCAGTGACCACAAGGAGGATTCAGGAACTTTTATAGGATTCAGGAAGTTTTATAGGACTGCTTCCTCTTTAAAGAGAATCTGTCAGCAGGTTTTTGCTACCTCATCTGACTGCAGCATAGTGTAGGCAAATAAACCCTGAATCCAATGATATAGTACATAGTTTACTGTCTGAAGCCTTCCTAACAAAAAAAATTTAGTTTCAGGAACAAGCAGAGTTGGGAGAGCTGCCAACGCCCACATCAGGGTCTCTATAAAGGTTGTACAGTTTCATAGTTTTATTGTTTTTAAGGTTGAAGGAAGATTCTAAAGGTCCCGTTACATGTTTCAACATTGTTCCCGACATCGTTCAAAAGTGACGTCAGGAACAATGTTGAAACAACATCGTTGTTGCATCGTTGCATGTAAACGCACGATTCAACAACGATAGCTGTTCATGTCGGAGTTGATAGGTTTTCCTGCATGTAGGAAAACCTGTCAACTTCAACTCAAGCAACCTGCGGCATCGTTCGGTGTGACACCGCAATAGCGATGTCATGGCTGATTCAGCCTATTCGCTGCATTGCAGCAGATCGCTGCAACATCGCAGCACCATCACCGGCAACATCTTGCCGTGTGACAGCTAGGCTGCGATGTCGGAAGCGAGCGCACACCCGCGGCATCGCTTCCGACTTCGCGGCCGATGTTGAAACATGTAACAGGGCCTTTAGTCCATCTAGTGCAACCCATAGCCTAACATGTTGATTCAGAGGAAGGCAAAAACAACCCATGTGGCAACACTAAGCTCCACATTGGGGGAAAAAAGTATTTCTGACTCCACATACGGCAATCAGACTAGTTCCCTGGACAGTGAGGTGTCAATCACAGCAGGGGGCGCATCAGACTGCCCTGCCTGTGAGTTTATACTCCTGTACTGCTAATCACAGGGTAATAAAGCCTTAAGATTACCTAAACAATATCACATACACAGATAAGAGAGGCACAGTTGCTTTTTGCTTTTTAACCCCTGCAGCACGCTGTCCTCAGCGTACATAGCAAAAACCTGCTGACAGATTCCCTTTAATTGCATGACTGTAAATTGTTGGGTGACATTTTTACAATACACCAGATTATATTTTCAAAAAAAAATATGGATAGAGAGTAAATGATATTTTTCGTAAAGCACGCTGGTCTTATCTGTGTTTGTTAAAAACGAATCTTGTTTGAACACAATTTACAGAAAATTGAATCCAAGTTTTGATTTTATTGGCCACTTGTATCGTGAGATACTTGGCAGGTTCACTTTACAGTACATGATGTACACACTATTCATATGTGGCTGCTGGAAATCGTCTAACTCATTAACAGGAAACAACGTTCCCTCCGATGCTGGGAATCGCCGGCAAGAAGGATATAAGAAACAATGGAGGTATACACGATGTAGACCCCCAATACATCAATAGATGACATAAAGCCTTACATGCCAAAGTGATGCCTCTGTTCTGAAACCCTGATCAAATTCTGCTTTTCATTGAGGATAATGAGGTACAGGACTTCTGGTTACATTTCTGCATAATTGGGACAGGCTGTGTAAGCTGGTTCTTGGTCGAGACTCCGTATTGCAGCTGACACAATCACGTGAGCGGTTATTATGAAGTCTAAACATGTAACGGTAAGAACATGACTCGAATAAGATCTGCTGAGTGGGATGAGCTGCACTCAGCTTTCAATCATTCTTTTTGAAGTTATGGAACCTTCTTAACCTTCCTCTAGTGTTAGGGTCCTGACCGACCTGTTTTAGGTTTTAAATGCATTCAAATTCTACATACATTTGTTTATTGCATCAAGACTTTTTGACTTTATCAGGAACTTATTTTTAAACAAAATACAATAAATTAAAACTATTTTACTAAATTGTAAAATGCTCTTATTAAAATTATAACATTTGTGTTGTTGGGGTCAATTTCGACCCAGGTCTAATATAAGAGTAAAAAAACAATAATAAATCCCAAAACTGAACTCATAAACACAATATAAACCAACAGCCCACAGCCAGCTCTACCTCCAACAACTTGAGTTAGGGACATGTTCAGGCATGTATGGCCAAATCAGCTTATGGTGGGTTTACACGCTTCAATATCGTTGCGATATCGCAACTCAATGGCGCGGGAGCGCGCAATTAGTGCACGTTTCTCCCGCATCGCATTGGATGTTTACACGCTGCGATATCGGAATACAACGTCCGTGCGATGTCTACGCCCCCCAACCCAGGAACGATCCTTTAACATGGGAGTGAATGGGTGACGTTTCAAATCGCATCGTAGTTGTGCGTTTACACAGCACGATCCGGCTCCAATCTCCATTCAATATCGGGGCATTGAATTGCACGCTCATTCAATCCCCGATATCGCATTGACATCGTTCCTGCATCGTATTGGACGTTCACACCATACAACGCAGGAACGATATCGGCTCCAACGATCGAACCACGTGACTTTTCATTGAAATTGGACGCCGATATCGCAACGTGTAAACCCGCTATTAGAGTTGGTACTTTGCAGAGTATACATCTCCAGTTTACACATGCAACAATGAGGAGAAGATTTGATGTAAGCCAAATTCTGGATTATATCTTAGATGAATCAGAGGACACACAGCAGCAAACTGATACAGATGAACAGGTTTCTGAGGAGGAAGATGATGTGGAGTATCAACCAGAAGACGCAGACAGTTCTGATCAGTCTGATGAGGAGGTCAATGGTGCTGAAGCTGCTCCCGCTGAAATGGTGGGTTTACACGTCGCGATATCGGCGTCCAACTCCGACCAAAAGTCACGTGGTTCGGGAGTTGGACCCGATATCGTTCGCGCGTTGTACGGCTTGAATGTACAATGCGATGCTGGAACGATGCCAAATCGATATCGGGGGTCGAATGAGCGTGCTATTCAACAGCCCGATATCGGATGGCCGTTGTAGCCGCATCGTCCCGTCTGACAGCCCAACTACGATGTGTATGCCCACGTCACCCATTCACTCCCATGTTAAATGGTCGTTCCTGGGTTGGGGGGCGTACACATCGTCGGGACGTTGTATCCCGATATCGGGCTGTGTAAACCGGCGATGCGATAGCGGGAAAAGCGCGCTCAAAAAGCGCGCTCCCGCGTCGTTAGTCCCGATATCGGCCCGATATCGGGACGTGTAAACCCACCAAAAGATTCAAATCCAAAAGTGGCAATATCAGTTGGCGCTCAGTACCTCCAGATGTACATGGCAGGGCAGATGCTGCAAATGTCATAAAAATGACCCCTGGGATCACAAGGTTTGCTGTGACAAGAGTAAGTGACATCAAGACATGTTTTGATCTGTTTATGCCATTGTCAATAAAAAAAGTCATTATTGCTATGACAAACCTTGAAGGAAAAAAAGTCTACGGCAACATGTGGAATGACCTTCATGATGATGTCCTGGATGCCTACATTGGTGTTCTTCTCCTTGCTGGAGTGTACAAATCCTGCAATGAGGCCACTGATAGTCTCTGGGACGCATCGACAGGCAGGAATATTTTCCGGGCAACAATGTCACTTCAAAATTTGCAAATGATATCAAGAGTCCTCAGATTTGACAACAGAGACACCAGAACAAAAGCTGACAAACTTGCTCCCATCAGGGATGTTTGGGAGAAATGGGTGCAGCTCCTTCCACTGATGTTCAACCCAGGGCCAGAGGTGACAGTAGACGAACGTTTTCTCCCTTGCCGAGGAAAATGCCCCTTCCGGCAATACATGCCAAGTAAGCCAGGCAAATACAGCATAAAATTTTGGGCAGCCTGTGATGCAAAAACTAGCTATGCATGGAATCTATAGATTTACACAGGCAAGTCTGCAAGCGGCATCCCTGAAAAAAAACAAGGAAAACTTGTAGTCCTCGATATGACTACTGGACTGCAGGGTCACAACATTACTTTTTTACTAGCTATGACCTTGGACAAGAACTTCTCAGAAAGAAAATCACCATGGTGGGCACAGTGAAAAAAAACAAACCTGAGCTGCCTGCTGAATTGTTGCAGATGAAGGTCAGGGCTCCACTTTCCTCAAAGTTTGTTTTTACAGGCACCTCCACCACTGCTGTTTCATACTGCCCCAAAAAATGACGGAATATGGTACTGATGTCCACACTTCACAAAGATGCAGCTGTGTCATCAGGAAGTGACAAAAAGCCCAGAATCATCCTGGACTATAACAAAAACAAAGAAGGAGTGGACAACCTGGACAAGCTGACTGCCACCTACACTTGCCAGCGAATGACTAGGAGACGCCAATGGTTGTATTTTACAACATCCTTGATGTGTCAGCATGCAATTCATTTGTGTTGTGGACCCACATTCACCAAGGATGGAATTCAAAGAAAAAAATCTAGCGGAGGATGTTTCTTGAGGAACTAGGAAGATCCCTTGTCAAGGCGCACATTGACCAAAGGGAACGAGTGCCCCGAGACCCAGCCGCTGCAGCCTTGGTCCGAAAACTCCAGAGCTCAACAAGTGCTTCGTCCACATCCACAGCAACACAAAGAGCATCATCACCAGCATCCTCCTCAACCAGGCCTGCCTCAACATCAACCACAACAGCCACAATGAGACCACCAGCATCCTCCTCAACCAGGCCTGCCTCAACATCAACCACAACAGCCACAACCCCAGTGAGACCACCAGCATCCTCCTCAACCAGGCCTGCCTCAACATCAACCACAACAGCCACAATGAGACCACCAGCATCCTCCTCAACCAGGCCTGCCTCAACATCAACCACAACAGCCACAATGAGACCACCAGCATCCTCCTCAACCAGGCCTGCCTCAACATCAACCACAACAGCCACAATGAGACCACCAGCATCCTCCTCAACCAGGCCTGCCTCAACATCAACCACAACAGCCACAACCCCAGTGAGACCACCAGCATCCTCCTCAACCAGGCCTGCCTCAACATCAACCACAACAGCCACAATGAGACCACCAGCATCCTCCTCAACCAGGCCTGCCTCAACATCAACCACAACAGCCACAATGAGACCACCAGCATCCTCCTCAACCAGGCCTGCCTCAACATCAACCTCAACAGCCACAACCCCAGTGAGACCACCAGCATCCTCCTCAACCAGGCCTGCCTCAACATCAACCACAACAGCCACAATGAGACCACCAGCATCCTCCTCAACCAGGCCTGCCTCAACATCAACCACAACAGCCACAATGAGACCACCAGCATCCTCCTCAACCAGGCCTGCCTCAACATCAACCACAACAGCCACAATGAGACCACCAGCATCCTCCTCAACCAGGCCTGCCTCAACATCAACCACAACAGCCACAATGAGACCACCAGCATCCTCCTCAACCAGGCATGCCTCAACATCAACCACAACAGCCACAACCCCAGTGAGACCACCAGCATCCTCCTCAACCAGGCCTGCCTTAACATCAACCACAACAGCCACCATGAGACCACCAGCATCCTCCTCAACCAGGCCTGCCTCAACATCAACCTCAACAGCCACAATGAGAGCACCAGCATCCTCCTCAACCAGGCCTGCCTCAACATCAACCACAACAGCCACAATGAGAGCACCAGCATCCTCCTCAACCAGGCCTGCCTCAACATCAACCACAACAGCCACAATGAGACCACCAGCATCCTCCTCAACCAGGCCTGCCTCAACATCAACCACAACAGCCACAATGAGACCACCAGCATCCTCCTCAACCAGGCCTGCCTCAACATCAACCTCAACAGCCACAATGAGAGCACCAGCATCCTCCTCAACCAGGCCTGCCTCAACATCAACCACAACAGCCACAATGAGACCACCAGCATCCTCCTCAACCAGGCCTGCCTCAACATCAACCACAACAGCCACAATGAGACCACCAGCATCCTCCTCAACCAGGCCTGCCTCAACATCAACCTCAACAGCCACAACCCCAGTGAGACCACCAGCATCCTCCTCAACCAGGCCTGCCTCAACATCAACCACAACAGCCACAATGAGACCACCAGCATCCTCCTCAACCAGGCCTGCCTCAACATCAACCACAACAGCCACAATGAGACCACCAGCATCCTCCTCAACCAGGCCTGCCTCAACATCAACCACAACAGCCACAATGAGACCACCAGCATCCTCCTCAACCAGGCCTGCCTCAACATCAACCACAACAGCCACAATGAGACCACCAGCATCCTCCTCAACCAGGCCTGCCTCAACATCAACCACAACAGCCACAATGAGACCACCAGCATCCTCCTCAACCAGGCCTGCCTCAACATCAACCACAACAGCCACAATGAGACCACCAGCATCCTCCTCAACCAGGCCTGCCTCAACATCAACCACAACAGCCACAACCCCAGTGAGACCACCAGCATCCTCCTCAACCAGGCCTGCCTTAACATCAACCACAACAGCCACAATGAGACCACCAGCATCCTCCTCAACCAGGCCTGCCTCAACATCAACCACAACAGCCACAATGAGACCACCAGCATCCTCCTCAACCAGGCCTGCCTCAACATCAACCACAACAGCCACAACCCCAGTGAGACCACCAGCATCCTCCTCAACCAGGCCTGCCTGAACATCAACCACAACAGCCACAATGAGACCACCTGATTCTAAAAGAAAGAGGTGTCAGGTCTGCCCTAGCAATAAGGACAGAAAGACAAACACATCGTGCTTCGCCTGCAATAAATACCTCTGCAAAGAACACACAAAAGGTGCCACTTTTTGCCAACACATGCATCTAAATACTAATGCATCTAAAAACTAGTATTTGATTTCTGTTAATTTGCTTGATTGATTGTTGTTTGTTTGTTTGACCTAGAAAAGCTACTTTTTATTATTATTATTATTATTATTATTATTATTGCTATTAATGTTAATATAATTTTCATCTTTTATTTGTATTAAAGTTCTATAAAAAAAAAATCATTTTTTTGCCTTTTTCATAAAGTAGTTAGATATGGGTCAAAATTGACCCGTAACACCATAGATGTTACTAGAGTTAATAATATAAAATATATATATGTATACTTTGTTTTACATTTAAGAAATGTGTTCTTAAACCCTTCAGTAATAGTCAGGTAATATAACAAACTTTTTTAAGTTTATATTATTCTCTTGAGATTCATTTGACAATCTATTATATAATTGCCGTAGCGACTTCCGTCGCACACGGTGCCACTTCCGTGGCTTTGTTCGTGGCTTTGTTCGTGGGCGCGCGGCCGAGTGCCGCGAGTTTCAAATTTACCGCTGTAAGTGAGGCGCTATTCTCATTGGTCGGCGCCAGCACACAGCGACCAATGAGAATAGCGCCTCACTTCCCATTTAGATACATGGAGGACTTTGAGTTTCACATTTTCCGCTCTAAGTGAGGCGCTATTCTCATTGGTCGGCACCAGCACACAGCGGCCAATGAAAATAGCACCTCACTTCCCATTGAGATACATGGAGGACTTTGAGTTTCACATTTACCGCTGTGAGTCGCTATGCTCATTGGTTGGCGCCAGCACACAGCGACCAATGAGCTTTGCGCCTCACTTACAGCGCTAAATTTAAAACTCAAAGTCCTCCATCTATCTCAATGGGAAGTGAGGCGCTAATCTCATTGGTCGCTGTGTGCTGGCGCCGACCAATGAGAATAGCGCCTCACTTACAGCGGTAAATTTTAAACTCAATGTCCTCCATGTATCTCAATGGGAAGTGAGGCGCTATTCTCATTGGTCGCTGTGTGCTGGCGCCGACCAATGAGAATAGCGCCTCACTTACAGCGCTAAATTTGAAACTCAAAGTCCTCCATGTATCTCAATAGGAAGTGAGGCGCTATTCTCATTGGTCGCTGTGTGCTGGCGCCGACCAATGAGAATAGCGCCTCACTTACAGCGCTAAATTTAAAACTCAAAGTCCTCTATGTATCTGAATGGGAAGTGAGGCGCTATTCTCATTGGTCGGCGCCAGCACACAGCGACCAATGAGCTTCGCGCCTCACTTCCTATGGAGATACATGGAGGACTTTGAGTTTCAAATTTACCGCTGTAAGTGAGGCGCTATTCTCATTGGTCGGCGCCAGCACACAGCGACCAATGAGAATAGCGCCTCACTTCCCATTTAGATACATGGAGGACTTTGAGTTTCACATTTACCGCTCTAAGTGAGGCGCTATTCTCATTGGTCGGCGCCGGCACACAGCGACCAATGAAAATAGCGCCTCACTTCCCATTGAGATACATGGAGGACTTTGAGTTTCACATTTACCGCTGTGAGTCGCTATGCTCATTGGTTGGTGCCAGCACACAGCGACCAATGAGCTTCGCGCCTCACTTACAGCGCTAAATTTAAAACTCAAAGTCCTCCATCTATCTCAATGGGAAGTGAGGCGCTATTCTCATTGGTCGCTGTGTGCTGGCGCCGACCAATGAGAATAGCGCCTCACTTCCCATTGAGACTGTCTCAGAAGCAGATTCTGTATTCGCGAGTCCCGAATACAGTATACAGGACTCGGATTCATAGACTCGCTCAGACTCACTCAGACTCACTGCTGACAGCGGGTATCCGTGAAGCGGTGCGATTGTTTAAAAGATTTGGGGAGATTCAAGCTACATAGCGATGTGATATAGTGAGTCTAGCGAGTGAGAAAAAGTAAACTCTGACAAAACTAGGATTGCCATTGGCTTGCATTGGACTCGTTACTGTGCGAGTAATCGCTGGGAAACTCGCCGAGTACCGAGTCCTGCGAGTCCCTTACTACTCGCCAAGTAACGAGTCCTAGCGAGTAGACTCGCCCATCCCTAATCTTATTACAATAAACCCCTTGTTATTGTTGAGGAAGCTGTGGTTGACTACGCATAAGCCCAGCAAAAGCATTTTTGCAATTTCGCCCTGAAGCTAAGACGATGTGTCGCTCCGCAACTCGGCTCACCTGCAGCAGAACCAATCTTGCCTAATTCCATCGTCGCTTCACACGCCGCAAGCTGAAAGGCAATGTGGGCGTACATGTTCAGCGAGGAGATAGGCGTGCCACAGTGGTTTTCACCACGCCCCATACACGCTCATTGGACAAGGCAACAGCGTTACTATTAGACATCCTGCTCTGGAAGACTGGCTAATACATGACGCCATTGCCATTGTGTGGTGCTGAATGGACAGCTCTTCAAATATGGCGCAGTGTCAAGTGACAGCCAATGGGAACACAGTAGCCAACACCAATCATCTCAGACGGGGACGCGGACTACAGCACGCTGAGGCACGCCTACGAGAAATCATAGGCAACGCTCTTTCCATCACTATCGCCCTCTCACACGCCACAACACGTAAGTATGGCCTTAACAATTGCGGCTGATTTATGAGCACTGTTCAGGAATCAGGCAACGGCCGAGGGGCGATTTATCGCTGTGAAATGCCCAATCACACGCCGCAACCGTGAGGCAATTTCACGGCGATTGCTCCAGGGTGACATATCGCCTTTCCGATTTCCAGGCGACATTATGGCATGTGACGGCACCTTTAAGGAGATTTCACCTGGTCTCATGTGAGACTTACCTGTATGAGGGGTTAAGCACTGCCAACCTGTGCCCTGGAGGATACTGAGTAAATTCAGACACCCCCTGCTGATGTTAAGAAAATATATAAATATATGTGTTGTGTGAATATGTGGCCACCTAACAGAAGTGTTGAAGATTGCTTCTGGGTACTCTGGAGTAGACAAGGAGTTAAAGTTTTAGTCAGTACACCCATTAAGGGTGGAGATAGGAGTTAGAAATAGGAGGCAGCCACTTTGCTGCAGGAGAAATTAAGTGGAAGGAGAGCAAAGAGAAGAGAAAGGAGGAGAGAAAGGAGTACCTAGTTATCGTAATTTGGATGGACCGTCAGGGCCACCCCGGTTATGTGAGCAATGCAAGGTTAGATAGGAAGTGTTTTGCACCATCTGTGTAATACCAGCCAGGACAAATGAGAGAATACATCCTGGGCCTGCAGCTCTTTTTCCCCCAATACCATCAGTGATTGTTTAACGTAGGCCTTAGTGAATGAGCCTGTGGTGGAGACGCACTGACCGATATTATTTGTTATCCTATTCTGCACCTTACTGTCCCTGTGAGAGGAACTAGAAGTCAGTTATGGGGACCGCATGAACAAATCTTGTTTATCTGCAAAGTTAGACGGTGAAGCTGACCAAGCTACAGTGAGAGTAGAGGTACCGGTATCTGGGAAATAGTCTACGTTAAATTGTCAAGTCTATATAAATCTTTTAACCTCTAAAATGTTGAAGATGTGCGCCGGCAACGTGTGTAAAAGTTTAAGTATAGGTAAAGTTTCGTTATCAAGAAATAACCCTTCTGTGTTCTTGTGTTCATGTTTATGTGTGAACTGCTGCAGAACATCTCCCCTTTGCATTGGGGAGGTGGCCAGTATGCGGACTGATATCTTTGGCCAGAATGCTGGCTCCCCCCGCCACCCCTGCCATCATGAATAAGATCTGCTGAGTGGGATGAACAATACTTTCAACACTTAAAAAAACCCTAAAAGGTGTCCCCGTTTCGCGTCGGCTATCCCTGCTGTCCCTTATGGTGATTAGGAGTGGGTCATAGCAATATTTCTGGACTCCCCCGTTAATCAATATATTTAAGGGGTCCATGAAAACACGCTTGAAGGGTTAATGTCAGCAAGTCCGGGTCCATCTCTTAGACTCAGTGGCGATGAAAAATACCACTTTAGGAATTCCCCACCCAAAAATATGGTGATATTTCCTATAAATCCTATATATTCCCGTGGGGAGGCGTTTTGTGCTGTGGTGGGTCACTGGGTACCAGGTAATGTATAGGGATACCCCTCTCCATCTGGTACATGTAGTATAACCACATATATCCCCACCTCTATCCATACAGTTATTCACCATACAATAAATTCAGTCAATTCCTAAACAGATGGATGGCCTGGAGCTAGGATACAAATTGTAGCCCCTCTTCCCTAAATCAGTTAAGGTTAGACAGGACCTATGACATGCAAGACATTTGTTACACTTCAGTCATATATAGATCACAAATATACTCATCGTATCCTGAAGTGCGACAGTCAACGCGTTTCCCCCATCAGAGATATGAAGATGGGTTCCTCAGGAGTGAATGGCTATGTTGTTGGGCCCGGTCTTGTCCCCCATGTCGCCCAGGGTAGGGTCCTGATAATCCCCCTCTCACCCCTCTTCACTATGGATGGTTGCCAGCGATAACGACCTGCCGGGAACGCTGGAGCGTCGTTATAGACAGACAGATCTCCCCAGCGACCAGGGACCAGGGAGCCACTTCCCACATCGCTGAAGGTGATGTTACCAGCATCCTCCCCGCTTAGCTCAGCCTGTAAGCAGGGAGGAAGCTGGTAACTGTGATAAACACCGGGTATCCAGGCAGCGCGCGCTGCCTAGTTACCCGGTGTTTATTATGGTTACCAGCCCTGGGAGGTCACTGAATGCTGGTCTCTATCAGTCACACGTAGCGATGCGTGTTGACCAGCGAGAGACCAACGACCAAAAAATGGTCCTGAGCCCTTTACAGCGATCAGCGACCTCACAGCAGGGGCCTGATCGCTGCTAGATGTCACACATAACGACATCGCTGGAGAGATCGTTATAACGTCACATTTACAACAATCTCATTATGTGTGACTGGGGCTTTAGTCCGAATATGATATCCAGACTGGAAGGATAAAAGCTACAACAATGAAGGTATTTATGAGCCTTCTGGCCACTTTACACGCGGCTACATTTCTAGCTTATCCACAGGTAACTTACTGGCTGCAGTGAAATCATGGAGACATGGTTCTATCTTGTTGCTGTGTACAAATGGAATAATGTATCCATGATTTCACTGCAGCCAGTAAGTTACCTGTGGATAAGCTACAAATGTAGCCGCGTGTAAAGTGGCCATTAGTGATAAGATTACAAGAGCAAGGGTACAGTGAAGGGAATAGTTTTGTTCTGTCCACTGACAAGGACATGAACAGTCTATAATTTTAAGGGTCGGTCAATTTTGAACAGTGAGAGATAGAATATCAAAAATAAAATCCAGAAAATCATATTGTCTAAATTAAATAAAGTTATTTGCATTTTGCGGAGAGAAATAAGTACCGTATATACTCGCGTATAAGCCGAGTTTTTCAGCCCAAAAATTGGGCTGAAAAGTCTCCCCTCGGCTTATACGCGAGTATATACGGTATATAAAAAAAAAAAAAATCTCAAGGGGTAGTACACAGCAGCCCCAGGTCCCCCTCACTGTTAGGCGCCCCCACCGCTGCGCTCATACATTACCGGTCTAGCAGCTGTCATCCTCCGGTGGCAGATCGCGGCTCCCGGCTCCGGCTTCCATCTTCTTCTGTGTCTTCCTGCATGTCACATGACCGGCCGGCGTCGCGATGACGTCATCGCGATGCGCCCCGGTCACAATGCAGGAAGACACAGAAGAAGATGGAAGTCGGAGCCGGGAGCCGCGATCTGCCACCGGAGGATGACAGCTGCTAGACCGGTAATGTATGAGCGCAGCGGTGGGGGCGCCAAACAGTGAGGGGGACCTGGGGCTGCTGTGTACTACCCCTGGGGCTGCTGTGTACTACCCCTGGGGCTGCTGTGTACTACCCCTGGGGCTGCTGTGTACTACCCCTGGGGCTGCTGTGTACTACCCCTGGGGCTGCTGTGTACTACCCCTGGGGCTGCTGTGTATTACCCCTGGGGCTGCTGTGTACTACCCCTGGGGCTGCTGTGTATTACCCCTGGGGCTGCTGTGTATTACCCCTGGGGCTGCTGTGTACTACCCCTGGGGCTGCTGTGTACTACCCCTGGGGCTGCTGTGTATTACCCCTGGGGCTGCTGTGTACTACCCCTGGGGCTGCTGTGTACTACCCCTGGGGCTGCTGTGTACTACCCCTGGGGCTGCTGTGTACTACCCCTGGGGCTGCTGTGTACTACCCCTGGGGCTGCTGTGTATTACCCCTGGGGCTGCTGTGTACTACCCCTGGGGCTGCTGTGTATTACCCCTGGGGCTGCTGTGTATTACCCCTGGGGCTGCTGTGTACTACCCCTGGGGCTGCTGTGTACTACCCCTGGGGCTGCTGTGTACTACCCCTGGGGCTGCTGTGTATTACCCCTGGGGCTGCTGTGTACTACCCCTGGGGCTGCTGTGTACTACCCCTGGGGCTGCTGTGTACTACCCCTGGGGCTGCTGTGTACTACCCCTGGGGCTGCTGTGTACACCCCTGGGGCTGCTGTGTACACCCTGGGGCTGCTGTGTATACCCCTGGGGCTGATGTGTATACCCCTGGGGCTGATGTGTATACCCCTGGGGCTGCTGTGTACTACCTAAGGGCTGCTGTATACCACTGGGGCTGCTGTATATACTGCTGGGGCCTGCATACCACTGGGGAGGCTGCTGTATACTACCACTGGGGAGGCCTGTATACCACACTGCTGGGGGCTGTATACCTGTGCTGGGGTCCACCCTCGGCTTATACACGAGTCAATAGGTTTTCCCAGGTTTTGGGGGCAAAAGTAGGGGGGTCGGCTTATACACGGGTCGGCTTATACACGAGTATATACGGTATTTGATCCCTCTGGTAAACAAGACTTATTACTTGCTGGCAAAACCTTTGTTGGCAAGCATAGTTGATGATGAGGTTTGACTGTGGGGACGGTGTTCTTTGGGTCATAGGCAGAATTTCTCTTCCTACAAACATGGCGAGTTGAGTTAATGCCAAAGAGCTCAATGTTTGTCTCATCTGACCACAGCACCTTCTCCCAATCACTCTCAGTATCTCCAAGGTGTTCATTGGCAAACTTCAGACAGGCGGTACAGGTGCCTTCTTGAGCAGTGGGACTTTGCGGGCACTGCTGCGTAATGTGTTACCAATGGTTTTCTTGGTGACAGTGGTCCCAGCTGCCTTGAGATCATTAACAAGTTCCCCCCTGTAGTTTTAGGCTGATCTCTCACCATCCTCATGATCCTGGATACCGCAAGAGGTGAGATTTTCCCATATCCGATTTTTTGCAGAGAGCATGCTCAGAAATCCTGGCATCCAAATTTCAGCACCATGGACAGCAGTACTTCTAGCACAGACTGTGAATTCAGCACCAAGGACAGAGGCAGAGCAGACACAGACAGTCTTCAGCACCATGGACAGCAGCAGAAAACGAATCCTGCAAAAAACAGGATCCTGGAGCATATTCGGCCACACTTTGTGCACCTGCTGTCCTGTCAGGTTCTGTTCAGTGGATCCTGCAAAAAACAGGATCCACCCTGACAGACAAAAAACGCAGTGTGAAGCTAGATTTAGGCCGGCTTCACACCACGATTTTTCGGGTCCGGGACTGTCCGATGTGAATTGGACAGAACCAGATCCGATTTTGCCCCCCATGCATCCCTATGGTGCCTTATGGCTATTTGCTAACCGGTTTCGTGTTTTTCCAGAAGGATCCGGTTGTGTTCGGTTTTTGCACCGGACACAAAATTGGAGTCTGCAGCATTTTTTGTAACATAACCAGATCCTCCCAAATGCGGGGCGATCTCGCGCCTATAACATGGGAGTCTATGGACGGCAAATAATCATACCGGTTCTCGGACGCCGGATGCTGAAGGAGAAGTGGCTCTGAAATTCCGCCGCATTCATTCAGTACCATGGAGAGCTCCGCGGCATAAATTTCAGCACTGTGGGCAGCTTCCCTGCACTTGCGCTGCTGAAATTTCAGCACTTGACTGCGGCACAGACACATATTTGCCCTCAGTTTTTGCGCGTCCGGAGCTGTCAGGTTGTGTCTGGTGCATCCTGCAAAACACCGGACACAACTTGACAGCTGAAAATCTCCCCCACTTTTTGGCTTGATTTGCTTAAACACCAACCCTTTTTGGTTTAGTTTCTGGGATTGTCACGCAAAAATCAAGTTTATTGGCATAAATAACCCCTTTACACTATGTAATATATCTTGTTTCAGAAATATGCTTCTTTTTCCTCCACTTATGATTGACTTATCCACCTCCTATGCATATTATTATTATTATTTGTTATTATTTATTATTATAGCACCAATTATTCCATGGCACTTTACATGTGAAAAAGGGGCATACATAGACAAATACAATATATATGGGCAATACAAGGCACTGACAGGTACAAGAGAAGAGAGAACCCTGCCCACGAGGGCTCACAGTCTACAAGGGATGGGTGAGGATACAGTAGGTGAGGAGAGAGGACCCTGCCCATGAGAGCTCACAGTCTACAAGGGATGGGTGAGGATACAGTAGGTGAGGAGAGAGGTCCCTGCCCACGAGGGCTCACAGTCTACAAGGGATGAGTGAGGATACAGTAGTTGAGGAGAGAGGACCCTGCCCATGAGGGCTCACAGTCTACAAGGGATGGATGAGGATACAGTAGGTGAGGAGAGAGGTCCCTGCCCACGAGGGCTCACAGTCTACAAGGGATGAGTGAGGATACAGTAGTTGAGGAGAGAGGACCCTGCCCATGAGGGCTCACAATCTACAAGGGATGGGTGAGGATACAGTAGGTGAGGAGAGAGGACCCTGCCTGCGAGGGCTCACAGTCTACAATGGATGGGTGAGGATACAGTAGGTGAGGAGAGAGGACCCTGCCCACGAGGGCTCACAGTCTACAAGGGATGAGTGAGGATACAGTAGGTGAGGAGACAGGACCTTGCCCACGAGGGCTCACAGTCTACAAGAGTTGGGTAAGGATACAGTAGGTGAGGAGAGAGGACCCTTCCTATGAGAGCTGACAGTCTACAAGAGATTGGTGAGGTTACAGTAGTTGAGGAGAGAGGACCCTGCCCACGAGGGCTCACAGTCTACAAGGGATGGGTGAGGATACAGTAGGTGAGGAGAGAGGACCCTGCCCACGAGGGCTCACAGTCTACAAGGGATGAGTGAGGATACCGTAGGTGAGGAGACAGGACCTTGCCCACGAGGGCTCACAGTCTACAAGAGTTGGGTAAGGATACAGTAGGTGAGGAGAGAGGACCCTTCCTATGAGAGCTGACAGTCTACAAGAGATTGGTGAGGATACAGTAGTTGAGGAGAGAGGACCCTGCCCACGAGGGCTCACAGTCTACAAGGGATGGGTGAGGATACAGTAGGTGAGGAGAGAGGACCCTGCCCACGAGGGCTCACAGTCTACAAGGGATGAGTGAGGATACAGTAGGTGAGGAGACAGGACCTTGCCCACGAGGGCTCACAGTCTACAAGAGTTGGGTAAGGATACAGTAGGTGAGGAGAGAGGACCCTTCCTATGAGAGCTGACAGTCTACAAGAGATTGGTGAGGATACAGTAGGTGAGGAGAGAGGACCCTTCCTATGAGAGCTCACAATCTACAAGGGATGGGTGAGGATACAGTAGGTGAGGAGAGAGGACCCTGCCTGCGAGGGCTCACAGTCTACAATGGATGGGTGAGGATACAGTAGGTGAGGAGAGAGGACCCTGCCCACGAGGGCTCACAGTCTACAAGGGATGAGTGAGGATACAGTAGGTGAGGAGACAGGACCCTGCCCACGAGGGCTCACAGTCTACAAGGGATGAGTGAGGATACAGTAGGT
Organism: Allobates femoralis; assembly: GCA_033576535.1. NCBI lineage: Eukaryota > Metazoa > Chordata > Amphibia > Anura > Aromobatidae > Allobates > Allobates femoralis. The sequence goes on from JARQOC010000005.1 coordinate 41,064,088, forward strand.
GAGAAGACAGGACCTTGCCCACGAGGGCTCACAGTCTACAAGAGTTGGGTAAGGATACAGTAGGTGAGGAGAGAGGACCCTTTCTATGAGAGCTGACAGTCTACAAGAGATTGGTGAGGATACAGTAGGTGAGGAGAGAGGACCCTGCCCATGAGGGATCACTGTCTACAAGGGATGGGTGAGGATACAGTAGGTGAGGAGAGAGGACCCTACCCATGAGGGCTCACAGTCTACAAGGGATGGGTGAAGATACAGTAGGTGAGGAGAGAGGACCCTGCCCTAGAGGACTCATATAGTAGGACAGGATAGAGCTGCTTATGCAGTGATTCAGTAGATTGAGGGTTACTGCAGGCTGTAGGCTTATTGGAAGTGGTGCGTCTTAGAGGTTTCTTTTGAAGGTTTCCACAGTGCACGAGAGTCTGATATATTGAGGGAGAGAGGTAGAGAGTTCCGGAGTATATGGGAAGCACAAGAGAAGTCTTGTATGGGGTTGTGGGAAAAAGAGGGGAGTAGAGGAGGAGATCTTGAGAGGATCGAAAGTTGTGTGTAGGTAAGTACCGGGAGGCCATGTCACAGATGTATGGTGGGGACAGGTTGTGGGTGGCTTTGTATGTCATGGTCAGGGTTTTGAACTGGAGTCTTTGGGCAATATGAAGATAGTGAAGGGATTGGCAGAAAGGTCAGACTTTAAAAAAAAAGCAACATAAATGAAGCATATCCTTACCGTGTGCACAGCCTTAGGCCATGGTGGGTCATTGCCTTTTTGCAAAAATGTTTCAATGAGTTTTTTCTAAAATGAAAAGCTTCTTCTCATAGTGTGAGATTGCAGACATTGCAGGCGCACACTTTCTCTGACTACATGGGAAAACTGCAGGGTCTTTACAATCTGCATCATGTTAATCCTTTCCATGTTTGCAGTATTGTACACAACAACCTTCTGGAAGTGTTTGAAGTGTGCAGTGTGTTCTTGAAGTGTTGTTTTGTACTTGTAAATATAACCAACTTTATTAAATGTGTTCTGTAGACAAATCACACATGTAATCTGGATCCAAAAAATGCTGCAAAGACATGTCAACTACTCAGCGAGGCGGGTGTGAAAAACCTAGGGAAAAGGATGAAAAGTGGCCACTTTCAACACAACGTTTCTACCACCAAGAGAGCAACAAAAACTGCATGTGAACATAGCCTAAGGCAAGGGAATATAGAGGAGGTATGATGAATAGGAAGGATCATTAAGCTACCACTTGCCTTCTCTGGACACATCATATAAAGAGAAAAGTAAAAAATCACTGGGGAAGGACATGATGCTTGGAAGAATAGAATGAACAAGGTGAGGAGGAAGACCAGCAACCTAATGGCTTGATATTATTAAGGTAACAGCAGAGAAAACCCTGCTGGACCTATCTACGCTTGGAGAAGACCCTGGTGGATGTATCTAGGCTTGGGGAAGACCCTGGTGGATGTATCTAGGCTTGGAGAAGACCCTGCTGGACCTATCTAGGCTTGGAGAAGACCCTGGTGGATGTATCTAGGCTTGGAGAAGACACTGGTGGATCCCTCCAAGTTTTAAGAAGACTCTGATAAACCTATCTAGTCTTAAGGAAGACCCTGGTGGACCTATCTAGTCTTAAGGAAGACCCTGGTGGACCTATGTAGGCTTGGAAAAGACCCTGGTAGACCTATCTAGGTTTGGAGAAGACCCTACTGGACCTATCTAGGCTTGGAGAAGACCCTACTGGACCTATCTAGGCTTGGAGAAGACCCTGATGGATCTATTTAGACTTTGAGAAGACCCTGGTTGACCTATCTATCCTCGGAGAGGACCCTGGTGGACCTATTTAGGCTTGGGGAAGACCCTAGTGGACCTATTTAGGCTTGAATAAGACCTTGGTGGACCTATCTAGGCATGGAAAAAACCCTGATGGACCTATCAAGGCTTGGAAAAGACCCTAGTGGACCTATCTAGGTTTGGAGAAGAGCCCTGTGGACCTATTTAGGAATGGAGAAGACCCTACTGGACCTATCTAGGCTTGGAGAAGACCCTGGTGGACCTATGTAGGCTTGGAAAAGACCCTGGTGAACCTATCTAGGCATGGAGAAGGCCCTACTGGACCTATCTAGGCTTGGAGAAGACCCTGGTGGATCTATTTAGGCTTTGAGAAGACCCTGGTTGACCTATCTATCCTCGGAGAAGACCCAGGTGGACGTATTTAGGCTTGGGGAAGACCCTAGTAGACCTATTTAGGCTTGAATAAGACCTTGGTGGACCTATCTAGGCATGGAGAAAACCCTGATGGACCTATCTAGGCTTGGAAAAGACCTTGTGAACCTATTTAGGCTTGAATAAGACCTTGGTGGACTTATCTGTGCGTGGAAAAACAATGGTGGACCTATCCTGGCTTGGATAAGACCCTTGTGCACCTATCTGGGCTTGGAGAAGAACCTGGAGTACCTATCTAGACTCACACAAGATCGATCTACCTACAGAGTGTTCATCCATCAAGTCACCATGGCTCGAGATCAAGCTGAAAGCTGATAAATAATTAAAATGATGGATATACAGATAATATACTGCAAAAGTGGAGTTTCCCTTTAAAATAAAACCTGTATACAGTTAGGGCCAGAAATATTTGGACAGTGACACAAGTTTTGTTATTTTAGCTGTTTACAAAAATATGTTCAGAAATACAATTATATATATAATATGGGCTGAAAGTGCACACTCCCAGCTGCAATATGAGAGTTTCCACATCCAAATCGGAGAAAGGGTTTAGGAATCATAGCTCTGTAATGCATAGCCTCCTCTTTTTCAAGGGACCAAAAGTAATTGGACAATGGACTCTAAGGGCTGCAATTAACTCTGAAGGCGTCTCCCTCGTTAACCTGTAATCAATGAAGTAGTTAAAAGGTCAGGGGTGGATTCCAGGTGTGTTTTTGCATTTGGAAGCTGTTGCTGTGACCAGACAACATGCGGTCAAAGGAACTCTCAATTGAGGTGAAGCAGAACATCCTGAGGCTGAAAAAAAAGAAAAAATCCATCAGAGAGATAGCAGACATGCTTGGAGTAGCAAAATCAACAGTTGGGTACATTCTGAGAAAAAAGGAATTGACTGGTGAGCTTGGGAACTGTAAAAGGCCTGGGCGTCCACAGATGACAACAGTAGTGGATGATCGCCGCATACTTTATTTGGTGAAGAAGAACCCGTTCACAACATCAACTGAAGTCCAGAACACTCTCAGTGAAGTAGGTGTATCTGTCTCTAAGTCAACAGTAAAGAGAAGACTCCATGACAGTAAATACAAAGGGTTCACATCTAGATGCAAACCATTCATCAATTCCAAAAATAGACAGGCCAGAGCTAAATTTGCTGAAAAACACCTCAAGAAGCCAGCTCAGTTCTGGAAAAGTATTCTATGGACAGATGAGACAAAGATCAACCTGTACCAGAATGATGGGAAGAAAAAAGTTTGGAGAAGAAAGGGAACGGCACATGATCCAAGGCACACCACATCCTCTGTAAAACATGGTGGAGGCAACGTGATGGCATGGGCATGCATGGCTTTCAATGGCACTGGGTCACTTGTGTTTATTGATGACATAACAGCAGACAAGAGTAGCCGGATGAATTCTGAAGTGTACCGGGATATACTTTCAGCCCAGATTCAGCCAAATGCTGCAAAGTTGATTGGACGGCGCTTCATAGTACAGATGGACAATGACCCCAAGCATACAGCCAAAGCTACCCAGGAGTTCATGAGTGCAAAAAAGTGGAACATTCTGCAATGGCCAAGTCAATCACCAGATCTTAACCCAATTGAGCATGCATTTCACTTGCTCAAATCCAGACTTAAGACGGAAAGACCCACAAACAAGCGAGACCTGAAGGCTGCTGCTGTAAAGGCCTGGCAAAGCATTAAGAAGGAGGAAACCCAGCGTTTGGTGATGTCCATGGGTTCCAGACTTAAGGCAGTGATTGCCTCCAAAGGATTCGCAACAAAATATTGAAAATAAAAATATTTTGTTTGGGTTATGTTTATTTGTCCAATTACTTTTGACCTCCTAAAATGTGGAGTGTTTGTAAAGAAATGTGTACAATTCCTACATTTTCTATCAGATATTTTTGTTCAACCCTTCAAATTAAACGTTACAATCTGCACTTGAATTCTGTTGTAGAGGTTTCATTCCAAATCCAATGTGGTGGCATGCAGAGCCCAACTCGCCAAAATTGTGTCACTGTCCAAATATTTCTGGCCCTAACTGTATGTATGTGTATATGGAATCAATGACAATTTAATTAAGAAATGCTGGGAAATCACACATGAGATTCTGCATGACACCAACCATTTACTGGGGGAATCTGAGGAAGTATAGATGGTATGTAGCCAGAGGCCGTGCCTTTACAGTGTGTGTTCATCCGTCACACAGCGTCCAACATGTGCAATATTTAAAAAGATGTATGATATATATATGAGTCTCCCGGATAGTAAAAGAGAACAGCTTCTAACGTTGATGTAAAACACACAGGGGAAGGCAAGGGGTGTAAATGTTATCATTGTGCTGATAATCACAGGAGAAGGAGCAATTAGCATACAATACCGCTGACTCAGAACAGGAAAGATGTTCTGCAGCTTTAAATTGTCAAAATCTGGAACGGATTTCACCCGTCAGAAGATGCTGATCATGTAAAGTCATCATGGCCTTTTTTCATGTTTTGCCTCTTACTAAGACATAGCTGGGATTAATACCCCCAACCAGAATTACAAGGGGCACAACATTACTAGAGGAGGGTCTCATATACTCTGTTTCCCCAAAAATGAGGCCTCCCTTGAAAACCAGCCCTAGTGTGCTAGTGTGGGGGAGCTAAGTGTTCTGCCCCCCACCCCTTGCATTCGAGGGTACTGTGTATATATATATGAATGCGTTGCAATGTTATATTTATGTGTAAAGATGGTAAGTGAAATGACTTATTTGTGGCCACCTAGCGATCAGTGTGATGACTGCTCCTTGGTTAACTTGAGTTAGGGAAGTAACTAATAATAATTGACATTACTCCTTAAGGGTGGGACCTACTCAACAAAAAAGGCCTTGCAGTGTAGTTATAGTAGGAGAGTCGCACAGTGTGAAGCAAGGTAAAGATTGGGTGCTGTGTTGGGAAGCCCATCAATTAATTCAACCGGACTTTCTGGATCACCCCGGGAAAGAGAGTATTGGAGTTGGGACATTATTCTAGGATGTGTATGGGCTCTACCCTTTCTGCATTATTATCTACCCTGACATCGAGGAGGCCTTCTTTTGTAAGCAGCTGGCACCAATGCTACCAGGTGTGTGGGCTCCAACATATACTCAGGCAAATGGGTGTTAGGCTAGGGTCACACTTGCAATATTCTAACTTTCCTGCGTGGTTTGCAGAAAACGTAGAATATTTTTCTCCCTCCGCAGCCTTCACGCAGGCTGCATAGCGCCGAACACGGCCCCTAGCAACCCACTGTGTTCCATGGATACCCGCTACACAGCGGGCTGCGGGTGTGCGATTCGCACCACGCACAGGGGAACGCATCTGTGGCTCTCAAGATATTTCTCTCGGCTTTGCCCTCTGTCCTTCCTAGTATTGAAGTCTGGCCTGCGTGGAGCCCGACCTGACCTCCTGCTCTCTCCTCTGTAACTCTACGCTGTAGAAACCTTCTCCAGGTTGCCGCACCTCTGGGGATTTTCCGCGGATCCTGGCTCCTTATTTGGCTACTGTTACAGGTGACTGGGAGGCTGAAGTCCCAGTGTTGGCAGCTCAGTTAGACTTGCCTGTACTGTTCCCAGAGCTGGTAGGTGGACGATCTGACACCGGGTGTTAACATACTACCTCAGGCTCCCCTTTTCTCATCTGGGTCACCGCTCTTTCCGGGTGCCCTCCCTGTACGTCCCCTGAAGGGTCCACCTCAACCTCTCTTCTACTCCTTTTTCTACACTCTCTTCTTCATTCTCGCTCTCCACTATCCACCTATATAACCTCCCACTGGGACAGTTACCCTCGTAACAGGTTTAACCAATTGGCCCCCTGAGCTATGTGTGTGAATGTAGGATGAAAGCCACATACGAACCTCCTCCTTCACTGGCCACAGGGATACCGCACACACTGGTATGGGTGCAATACCCCTTCCTGGCGCACCATCCAGTGGGGCGCCACATTCCCCTTTGGTGAAACACACTTGTCCTCAAGAGTCCGTTTCTACCCCAACCGATTCAGAGACAATTTTTATATGCAGTATAACACAACATGATAAACATTTTTATAAACACAAGATTATGCATTTTTAGTTCTTCCCTTTATGGGAGGCTCTTGTTCTTAAACGTTACAACTGTAATTTAACTTCGGCCTAACGGGGTCAGTACACACACGGTTCCAGTGGTCATTGTCCTTGCACTTTGCAGCAGTGCCTGTTTTGACCACCCGGGCTGTCTAAAACATTATAACATACACTTGTTAAATAGAGTCTCTGGCTTAAGTCTCAGTCGAGGCTCAACGCAAAAGTTCTCATTATTGTTCATGAGTTTAGCAACGTTAACACTATATACAGGACCGGTGTTTCTAGAGTCTTAGTCTCTGCAGCTTATGTACACGCAGGGCATACCATTCACGAGACTCTGCATACCTACGTAGTTGATCCGGTCATTCTGGTAAAGGTCCCGGTCTGGGTGGCCCCTTGGAAGATGAGCCTCTACATCCCTCCGCCCCACAAAAACCTCCTCATAGAGGCCCTCTTCCCAGACAAAACCGCACGCACTTTCAAGATTAAAACTGGTTACCATACCTTCCTTTCTCTCGTCCGAAGGTATCGGTGGTTGACGGCAGGCCTGGGCTCAGACTTGTAAGTTCTCCAACTCCATAGCCCACCACTCCTCACGACGGCGCTGCCGCGTCACTTGGTCGGCCAGGTACTGTTCATAGAGGTAGTCCGGCTGAGTATTAATGGGACCGGGGGTCTGCCTCTGATCTCCGGTGGTAACTGCTTGGCTGGCCACAGCTCCCGGACGGTGCTGAAGGTCTCTCCATCATGCCGTGCAGAGACCAGATGCCCTGACTTCCTTGTTGCTGTTGTCCGGATCGCCATTCTCGAGGTCCTCCTCCTCGGAGCTTGACTGGCCAACGGATTCGTCCTGGATGGCGTCAACGATCACTCCAGCCTCTGGGACCTCCGTCTCAGCGGCTTCCTCCTCAGGGTCATCTGGGTTTTTGCGAGGCCCGGATGCCCCGACTTCAGCGCAGGCAACAGGTGATGGCTCGGCAGGCATGTCCTCACTGCTCACCGGGTTCTCAACTATGGCTTGGTCTCTCGTTCCCAACTCCAGCTCTCGGTCCCTGGTTCCTCTGCCTGTAGCCCTAAGGGACAGCTCTAGGGCAGTATCGGCGCTGCAACGCCTAACAGTCCATTCCACTATCTCAATCTGGACTCTCAAGTCCTGGAATGCAGGATTCCAGAAGGCCGCATCTCCCTCATGAGTGAGAACGGAGACCGCCCTCGGGTCCCCGGTTGCAGCAAAGGCCTTTTCTTCCACCTCCCATAACAGGTCGCTCAGTCTGATAGCCGCCATATTCACCAGTTCCTGGACCAGACCCGTTCTGCTTGGATTTCCAGCCGCACCCTTGTTGCTGCTTTTTAAGGCTTCTAGTAAAAGTCCTTTTATCTTTGGCCCGCCCCCTTAGTTGTTTGGTGGCAATAGGGGGAGCAAACACTTTCGCGCCTGCGGCATGGCCCTCCCACGATGGGGGGCTGAGGCACACCCCCAGGCCAACACATTGTTCTTTACATTCCTAGCCCCGCCATTTTGGGCCCGTTGAAAATGCAGGGAAAGTTATTTTTGTGCCGTGTATTGACGTTTTAAGTACTTTTATTAAAGTCTTTGAGGCGCACAATACCCGTTGGGTATGGGATGGTTCTATTCTGTTTGTGAGTGCCAGAAGCTGACTCTCCCAGGGCTGCAGTACTTGGATCCCGGGATTGTTGCTGGATCCTGTCACCGGTGGTCGGTGCCCGGGTCCATGGCCCTGATGGGCTCTGAAAAGTGTTGAAGTAATAATAATAAAAGTGTATTGTTCGTGAGCCACCTGCAGTTTCTGATGATAACACCAGCGCTACTTCAGATCTCTGGGGATGGTGTTATTGTAGCCAATTGGTCTTGCTTCCTGCAGGTAGAGCAGTGTCCCCAGGGCAGTGATGCTGTATTAATTGGTACTCCGTTCCATGGACTTGAATCCTCCCAAACCAGTAGGTAAACAGTCTGACGCCGTGTTAGCATACACCCTCGGGCTCCCCTTTTCTCGTCTGGGTCACCGCTCTTTCCGAGTGCCCTCCCTGTACATCCCCTGAAGGGTCCTCCTCGACCTCTTTTCTACTCCTCGTTCTACACTCTCTTCTTTGTTCTGGCTCTCCACTACCCACCTATATAACCTCCCACTGGGACAGTTACCCTGGTAATAGGTTTAACCAATTGGCCCCCTGAACTAAGTGTGTGGATGTAGGATGAAAGCAACATACGAACCTCCCCAATCACTGGCCACAGGGATACCGCACACACTGGTCTGGGTGCAGTATCCCTTCGTGGCGCACCGACCAGTGGGGCGCCACATATATGTGGAGCCCACTGGGATGGGGTACTCTGTACTGGATCGGTGTACTGCTGGGGATGTCACTGAGGTCCTGGTCTGGACCATGTCCCGGGTTCTCACAAGTAAAAGGGGATATATACAGTGGATAATGTTTGCCGTGACGCCACCCACGGGTTGTGGTCAATGATGGGACCACCGCTGCAGCGCTGCTCTGCCAGGATGGATGGATGATGAGGCTGCAGCCAGATAGATGAGCCCGCTGCGGGTCAGGCTACTCCTGGCAGGATAAAAGGTATGCAGAGTTCAATATACCTGGAATCAGACACGGACACTGAAGCAGGGTTCGCGGGTTTACTTGTCAGTTCTTCACAGTTAACACAGCTCACGGTACAGTTCAGTTCTTAACAGTTCACAGTGCAGTTAACTCCGGGAACACTTGAACCCTCTGCAGCCAGGCTGTCGCTCTGAGACCCCTCACTTTTCCTAAGTGTCCTTTCAGGCTGTCCTCTCCCTCTCTGTTCTTTCCGCGGCAGCTCGGCCCCTTGTAGGTCCTCGTGGTTGCTGCTGTGCCTTCAACCCTGGTGTTGGGAACTCCAACCTGCAATTCAAGCTCCCAGTCGGTTTGTCTGGGAAGCCAGTATGGAACTTCAGTTCCCTCAGAGCCGACACTCTGGTGTGTGCCTAGCCTGCAGTAACCCTATCTTCTAAGGTGTTGCCAGGCTCCATTTAACCCATGTGATTCCAGCACAATTAGGGAAAACTTCTCCACCAGTTAGTCAGTGCTGCCGTGTTCCTCGGACCTGGTGATACCGGTCCGGTCTCTGTCCTCACACTCCCCTGGGGTGCGTGCTATGGACGAGCTTTCTCTCCATGGTTTCTATGACTCTGTGGATTCTGCGTCTCCAGGGAGCCCAACTCCACCGGGATGTGTGTCACTTTCTGTCTGTTCTTGTCTGTTCGGCTCACTCTGCTTGCTGGGTCTTTTCTGTTCAGCTCACTTTGGCCTACTTCTGGTCTGTGCTGCTCAGCCTACTCCGGCCTACTAACTCATTCCTCCTCTTTTTCCTCTTTTTGTGCTCTCTGTCACCTGACCTACATTCCCACCCACTTTCCTCTAACCCGCCTAGAGTCCCGGGCTCTGGGTTGGGTGCCACCTCTTGTGGGTGTGTGTGCTGAGGGTGTTGGTTGTGCAAACTGTCTACTCGGTACCGGACCTGACTGTACTGGGGATGTCACAGGTGGCTTGGTCCGGACCGTGTCCCTGGCTCGGCAATAAAAGGGGAATTATTTACAAGGGAAATGTCACGGGTGACGCCACCCACTTGGTGCGGCCAGTGATGGGGGCCGCCGCTGCTGCAGAACCTCCGGGGGTGATGGAGTGGCAGCGGAGATGGTATAGTTCCAGTGGGAAGAACTGTATCCCCCGGGGCAGTAAGGGTTCAAGTCTATTGTGTGTAGTTGTAGCACACTTACTTTGCAGGCTGCAGGGATCTCTCCTCCTGGCTGGTGCTGACAGGCTGGATCTATAGGGAGGAATGGTCTGCAGATAGAGACTGACAAGAGAGGCAATTCAGAGTTTTCCAAGGCTTTACTCGTTGTTTCCTTCAAGCAGTTTACAAGTCATTTGCAGTTGGTACACAATTCAAGTACACGGGTTCGGTCTACCTCTGCAGCCAGGCCTCTCTCTCCCTGTGACCCCTCACACAGTCTTTAGTGTCCCTCTCCAGGCTGTTACGGTCTCCGTCTGTACGGGTGGTGTGTGAACTCCGGACAGTATGGCGGTGACTCGGGCTTCTGTGAGTCCTAGTACGTCAATTAGCTGCCTGTCCTTTAAGGTAGGGATCTCAATCTGGAACTCAGACCCCTCGTCGTGTTGTCTGGGGATGCCGGGTGAACTACGGTCCCCTTTAGAGCCGACACTCTTCTCAGCCCAGCCTCCAGTAGTCCTCAGCACTAGGCTACCAGGCTCCTTCTCTCTGTTCCTTTCTGTATATAGGAGGGCTACTCCACCTGCAGTTGGTTGCTTTAGCTGTAGTTCTAGGGCCCCGGGTTACACCGTCCCTCCCGGCTCTCTCACACTCCTGGGGATCTGATTCAGGATGGGCTTTCTCTCTCCTCTGGCTCACACTGGCTCAGTACAGATTCTGCGCTCCTTGTGTCTTCACTCTTCCAGGCAGTGTGGCTCTCTCCTGCTGAGCTTCAGCTCAACCTTCTACTGTTCTCTGGCCTGCTCTTGATCTTTGCATCTCAGCTCACTGTGGCCTACTGAACTCCTTCACTCCTCCCCCTTCCTATATACTGTCAGTCACCTGACCTCTGGTGTGCCCAACCCACTCCTCTGAATCCACCACCCCTCCGATCTCATATAGTCTCTAATCTCAGGGCTGGATGTAACCTCTCTAACACGTGGATTGTGTGGGCTGTGAGGGTGTTAGTGTTTAACAATGTCCTACCTGCCTGGCTGCAGTTCCCTTTGTGGCCTCCTGGACGCAGGGGCGCCACACATGTAAAAAAAGTTAAATAAATTGGCAATAGACACCAAGACAGATAGTTCCTTCACCAAATAAAGCAGATATCTCTAAAATAATCACACTAAAAAACAAAACGTGAGACCCAAAACAATAAGGGTTGGCAAGTGCCAGGCTGTCAGATACAGATTAGGCAGTCCCGCTAGCATAATTCCACTCCCGAGCCCATTATATTAGTTTGTTGTGTTTGCTTTCATTCACCTGGGGGAGCCATCTGCTACACTTGGCGACAGTGGAACGCAGAAGAGAGCAGCTGGAACGCCAAGAGACCTGATGGCGCGAGATGCACCTGAGACAGAAGTGACGCCAGTAGGACAACCCGATCAGTTTGTCAGAGCCCAACACTTGCCAACCCTTATTGTTTTGGGTCTCATGGGTTTTTTGAGTGGGATTCCTTTGGGTGTGTCTGCTTTCCTTGGTGATGGTTCTATCCACCATGCACTATGCCACAGTACCGTATGTAAACAGATAAGCAAGAAATATACCGTAGTAGCATATTGGACTTGGGACAAAATTCTTACTGCTTTTGGCAAAGAGAAGATGTTGGATATCTGAATGATCTGAAAATCGTGAGTAGAGTATGATAACCTCATCCAACAGGCTGCAAGGCAAATGCTAAGAAGTGCAAGTGTAGATCAGGTCGGCAATAGTGATGAGCGAGTACTAAAATGCTCGGGTGCTCGAAGCTCGGGCCAAGCCTCCCGAGATACTCATGTACTCGGCCCGAGTACCGAGCCCAATGTTATCCTATGGGAGACCCGAGTATTTTTATGAAATGACTGCCGGCAGCATGTAGAAATCCTAAAAATGTCACAAAAGTCTCAGAAGAGTGCTGAAATGACATGGCAACACCATGGGGAAGACCCCTGGAAGCATTTCTCACTCAAAAGTCACAGCTGTGAACAATGTTGTCCGAGTTTCACGCCAATTTTACGGAGTCACCAGAAAACCTTCCAAAATGATACCAAAATGAATATTTAGGGTGGAAATGTTAAGGGCACATACCCAATAGTGAGATACAGCTGGTGTATGTTACTTTTTGTGATTACATGAAAGATTTTACGTGAAAACATTGTGCGGCACTCCGATGTCCCTGAGATGAGACGTACATGAAGGCCTCTTGACATAATGTGCCCATTTTGAGGAACTGGGTCTATTGTACTATTTTCCTTTGCCAGGGCAGTCCAAAATTGGGAGGTTCACCAATGCCCCTGGATAGAGACGTGCAGGAGGGCCTGTAAACCTGAAGTGGGTGTATTGTAGTATAGCCCTTTGGCAGGGCAGCCAAAAATTGGGAGGTTCAACAATGACCCATGCATACAGACATGCAGTAGGGCCTGCAAACCTCAAGTGGGTGTATTGTAGTATAGCCCTTTGGCAGGGCAGCCATAAATTGGGAGGCTCCATATTGTCCCTGGATAGAGACGTGCAGGAGGGCCTGTAAACCTGAAGTGGGTGTATTGTAGTATAGCCCTTTGGCCAGGGCAGCCAAAAATTGGGAGGCTCCACATTGTCCCGGGATTGAGACGTGCAGGAGGGCCTCAAAACATTTTTCCCATTGAAAAGGAGCGGGTATCCTGTCGTTGTAATGCCCATTCTAAAAGAATGGGCGTAAAAAATTACCACTGGGGTATACTTGAAACAACAGCCTAACTATTGTAACGGTCATCATGGTGGCACATGAGAAGGAGGAGCAGTCCAGCGATTAGCCAAGGAAGAGGAAGACGACGTGGTGGATGATCCAGTAGCTGACCCAACCTGGCAGGAGGATATGCAGAGCGAGGACAGCAGTGCACAGGGGGAGGGAGGCGTAGCATCCCAACAGGCAGTACGAAGCAGGGTCGGGTTCGCAGGCAGAAGGCAGGCAAACGTTCCCCGGAACAACAACACGACACAAGGTGCCTGTGCAAATGTTAGGTCTTCCCGAGTCTGGCAGTTTTTTAATGTTTTTTTTGGGCGGATCTAAAAGAGAAAGGTTATTAGCCAATGTCCAACTGACAACATCCCTATATTATAGCGTGCCCCTTCCCAATAATTTGCGTGATGAGCTCGCTGTATCCTGAACCTGGTATGCCGTATAGCTATCACACATTATGCCCACATATCTGTCTATATATATATCTGGATATATATGTATATAATTTTTTTTTTTATTATAAATCTACGGCCAGATTGTAGAACGTCTTGCAGGGGTCTGGTAGGCTGAGAGACTGCTGTAATTTATTGGAAACCGGGTTCCACCATGAAAGGAGAAGCGTTCTTTCCTGGGTAAACAGGGGAAGGGGCAGGGTTGGGGGTTGGGTTGTGTTGCTGTGTTTTAAATTAAATTAAATCTGGCCTGATGTAACGGAAAAAGGCATCCGACTTCCAGCGCCCTACCCTTTTTATTTCTTGATTTGTGAGGCCGGCCCTGGCGGCCTCAGTCGCTGCGCCTATGCGAAAGGAGTGAGTGCCATACTCTTTGTGCTGAAGCCCTAGACCCACGAGGGAGGCTTTTAGCTTGGATGTGAATTGCCCGATAGTAAGCGGGGAACCATCTGCGTGCTCGAAAAAGAAAATTCGGGGGGTTCGGTAGTCCCAGTACTGGCGCAGGACCTTGATGGGGCATAACGGTCCGGGGGATGGGAGTATAGGAAACCAGATACCCCGACCCAGCTTGTCTGTTTTAGATCGCCAGATTCGCACTCTGACCCCGCCGTTGCACACAATTACGTCGTCGCGCAGCAGGCCGCAGGGGCGCTCTGCCGATCTGGTGACAAGCTCGCTTACCCGCAGCGCGCCGAAAAAAGCAAGTGCGAAAGCGGCCGTGAAAAGCAACACCTCATGCGTAGTGGGCCAGCTGTTTGATAGACTGTCTATCATGCTGGACAGCAGCGAGAAGGATATGGGCCTTCTGCTTTCGAGGCTTACTCGCTTCCTTTTCCAACCTTTAATGGCTTGCGTGAAAAGGAATCTCTTAGTGACGTCAGGCCAACCCCGAAACCGAAAGTGAAAGGCCAATCCCGCCAGACGCTGCTGCGCGACGTTGCAGGACACGCCGCTGGCGTGCAGCATAGCTAAATACTGGGCAATTGTTTGGCATAGAAAGACATGTGTTATCTGCTGCGGCAGCGCTGGCACTAGTTCGGACCATTCTTCCCAAGCCTTACCATAGGAGCGCCAGGTGGCTGGTGCTAGTGACGCTTGTACAAGAGGCATCAGTCGTTCTCCAAGATTCCACATTAGCTTCGGGCATTCCGTGCCCCCTCTGTCTGCTTTCGGGTGCAATGCTCGAAATGTCTGAAAATCAAAGCGTGACAATGCGTCAGCAATTCTGTTATCCACCCCGGGGACATGTCGCGCCCTAAACCAAATATTGTGTTCAAGACACCTGAGTACTAGGTAGCGAAGCAGTTTGATGACCGGCGGTGATGACGATGCCAAGCGGTTGATGGCATGCACCACGCTGACGTTATCCGTCCAAAAACAGATGCGCTTGTTGACGAGTTGCTCCGCCCACAGGGCCATGGCCGCCACTATGGGGAAAAGTTCCAGCAAGGTGAGGTTCTTTGTCCAGCCCGCCGGGCCCCAAGTGTCTGGCCAGCTGCCGGCACACCAGGATGTACTCAGGAAGACCCCGAAGCCACAACCCCCAGCTGCGTCTGAGAACAGCGAGATATCTGAGCTGGATATCTCGGGCTCTTGAAAACAAGTGCGACCGTTGTAGCCTGCTAAGAAGGATTTCCACACTCTTAGGTCATCTTTCAGGGTCCTGGTGATACGTATCCTGTGGTGTGAAGCATTTATGCCCCTTGTGGCTAGGCATAATCTACGGGAGAATGCCCTCCCCATGGTCATGACCTTACAAGCGAAGGCAAGTGACCCCAGTAGGGACTGCATCTGAGCAAGTGTCACCTTTTGCACCGTTAGGAAGCCATCAATTAAGGACGATACCTTCAGGACCTTATCAGCTGGAAGGCGAAATACCATGGCAACCGTGTCGATCTCGATACCCAAAAACGAGAGCGTTGTTGTTGGTCCTACGGTTTTAGCTGCTGATAATGGGACCCCGAACTTGGCCGCTATAGATTGGAAGGCGTGCAGCGCGTTGGCGCAAGCATCGGACTCCGGGAGGCCGACGAACAAAAAGTTGTCAAGATAGTGCGTTACAGATTTGAGCAAAGACACGTCCTTGACAACCCATTCCAGGAAAGACCTGAACAGTTCGAAAAGCAAGCAAGATATGGCGCAACCCATGGGGAGGCACATGTCGTAAAAGAAGTGGTCTTGTAGCATGCACCCTAACAGGTGGTGACACTCGGGGTGAACCGGCAGGAGGCGAAAGGCCGCTTCAATATCCGATTTGGCCAAGAAAGCCCCCTGCCCTGCTTCCCTGACCATTAGAACCGCCTTGTCGAAGGAGACATACGAGACAGCAGAATCTTCCGTCGGGATGTCGTCATTGACTGACTTTCCGTGAGGGAAGGATAGGTGGTGGATAAGGCGGAATTCGCCCTCCTCTTTCTTGGGGACTACCCCGAGTGGAGAAATCCTTAGATTGGGGAAGGGAAGGGTTTTAAATGGGCCAGCCATGCGGCCTAGCGCTATCTCCTTCTGCACTTTGCTGTGCAGTACCTCGGGATTTTCCTTGGCAGTTTTGAGGTTGTGTGCGAATTTTGGGAAAGAGGAAGGTATGAAAGGAATGACAAAGCCGTGGGTGAAGCCGTTGGCAAGGGTGGCGGCCGCTGCTTTATTGGGGTAATGCTCTAACCAGGGGGCCATCTCTGCTACGATCACTGGAGTCCTTGGAAGAGGATGGCTTTGGGAGTGATCGGTTGGCTGCCTTGTCGCATCTGGCGGATGCGTGGCTGCCCCCGCATGCTGAACATTCATGCCTATATTTGCAAAGGTCCTGAAATTTGCAATGGCCTTCGTTGAAAAGCCAGCAGCAGCCCTGCTTTCTGTGCTGGCCGTAGTGCTGCCCTTGTCTGGGAAGCGGATTCCCTGGAAAGGACTGAGCAGTCCTTTGGGAGAGCATAAGGGTGAGCCATGAATCTGTGGCCTTGATGCCCCAACCCAGGTGGGGCTGCGCGGCTAATTGACGCCTGAAATCTTCATCGTATTTCCACCAGGCTGAGCCCCCGTGGGTCTTATACGAATTGAAGATGGTGTCGCAGTAGGTAAATAACTCCGTACACCTTTCTGGGTGCTTTTGACCCATGACCGACCCTAGGATGTGGAAGGCTTGAAGCCAGTTATGGAAGGTTTTCACCACTTTTGGCTTTCTATCGGGCATGCTCTCGGTCGAGCGCCTTTCTTTGTCAATGGTGGCCAGCTCAGGTTTGAGCAGCGACCATATATCAATGTAATCATTGGCCTATATCTTTTGGATCGTCTCCGGGGGAAGGTGAGACCCGGGGGGTGCGACCTTGCAGTACTCCATGTGGTAGTGCGCGGCATGTGATGTGCAAAGGGGGGTGGGCGTTGAAGCAGAAATGTAACCCTCCCGGGACACAGAAATGGAACCCTCCCGGGACACGGCTGGCTGTGACCCCCCTGCCCAAGAGTTGGCAAAGCCAAACTCACCGTTCGATGTCGCCGGTCGGGTTGATGTCATCAGCTGCTGGTTCCGAAGATCCCCGTTCGTAGCTCCGGTCGTTCGTCGAGCCGATGTGCGCCTACTTCTTCCCCTGTTTCGAGAGCGGCTTTTCCCTGTTGACGAGGTTGAAGAGCTTGATGAAGTTTCCCTCCTGCGTGATGACCTTCTGCTTCGCTTGGATGAGCGAGAGCGCCTATGCCGTCTCTTTGAAGAGTGGTGCGTGCGTCGCCGGCTTCCACTGATGTCACATCTACAGATGTGCAGCTTCTCCCATCTGTAGACGGATGCGTAGCCGACGTCATGCTGATTGACAGCCCCCCAATCAGGTAGCAAGGAACCGGCTGTCAATCAGCATGACGTTGACTATACGCCTACTTCCACAGAGTAGAGCGGAATAACCGCCTCCGCTCTTATTATTCCACCATGATGTCCCCGGCAGGAACGTTCTGTGACTGCTCCATGTTGGGGATGAACGGAGGTGAATGGTGGCAGGCACAACAAGGAGGTGGGTGGCAGCAACCCGCCTGTTAGTGCTCGGGAACTGTTTTTTTAATGAAAAATCCCAGATAACACCTTTAATATAAGACCCTGTCTTATTTAGGGGGAAACACAGTATTAGGATATATCCAAACAGGTCGGACTTTCTGCAGATTTTTCATTTTCATTTGTTTCCTGGGTCTCACAATTATGCTCAATTTACAGGTCTCTTCCTATTTTTAAGTTTTGGCAATGTATATTTTTCTTGATTATCAGAATCTTTAAATAATATATTAAATTAGTAATCTTGCAATTTTTACACTTGCCACTAGGGCTTTTCTTAGACTCATACTTCCTGTCCTTTCAGGAAGAGTTTTCAGCAGTCTCCTTATCATCAGAGGCAGGATTAAAATTAGTGATGGGCGAATCCTAAATTACTCGGAATCGCTTGACTCTAGCGAGTCCGAGCACAGGACTCGCTACTCGTTGCGAGTCTAGCGAGTCCAATGTTAATGAATGGGGAAGCGAGTAATAGCGAGTAGTGTGAGATTTACAAATCGCAGATGTGTCTCGGAAGCTTCAGCCTGAAGCA